>CAKNYM010051944.1:286463-321079 GCA_932195095.1 Andricus curvator
TCATCTCTTTATTTGAAAATTAGTTGTTTTTTTTCAAATAATTTTTACATTCTCATCATAAGAAGGTATTGTTTTAACTGAAAATGTAAGTATTCCATTTTTGATTAAAAATTGATTTTTTTTAGTTGAAAATTCAACTACTTGAGTAAAAGTTGAGCCACTTTGTTAAAAATTTATTTTCTGGTTGAAGGTTTGTGGGTTTGTTGAAAAAGAAAAAAAGAAATTATAAAATTTTAATTGGAAACAGTTTTATTCCGTTTATAAAATATTCTACGTTAAAAATATTACAAGATTAAAATTCTATTCTTTGAATATTAATGGTCAGGGAAAATGAAAAATTCGTCAGGGAAATATCAGGGGATAATCAGGAAATTTTGAAAATTAGGTTTTGCGACTGCCCTAAACTAACTTTAAAAGCTTCATAATTACAAACCATCCTCCTTTCAAAGCCTGAAAGATTCTAATGGGAGAATAATTTCAGCTTTGCAGACATGCCCTCAATCTCAGTTTCTCAGTATTAAAAAAGGACAACGTTGATGATTACTGCCAGGAAAGAAACACTTAATTTAGCTTAGAAAGAGTCTGAAAACACAAGTACTCGCCTCGTATATTATCCTGTCTCTTAGCTGTTGGCGGGATGCATCAAGAAAAATTTATTATGATCTGAAAAGCACTCCTCAAGAGAGAATGAGAAAGAGAAGCCTAATTTTTCTCGAGTGATGAGATCTAATTCACAGAAATTGGTAATTTTCAATTTATTTTGATCGAAAATAAGACAGAAAAGGTTGTGCAAGGTTTATTATTTTAAAAAATCATGAAAAGCTTCATAATTATAAACCATCGTGTTTTCAAAGCCTGAAAGATTCTAATTAGAGAATCAGCTTTGCAGACATGCCTGTAATCCCAATTTCTCGGTATTAAAAAAGGACATCTTTGATGATTACTGGCACGAAGGAAAGACATAATTCAGTTTAGAAAGAGCGAGAAAGCACAAGTCCTCGCTTCGTATATTATCCTGCCTCTTAGCAGTTGGCGGGATGCATCGAGATAAATTTATTGCAATCAGAGAAGTACTGCTCAAGAGAAAACAAGAAAGAGAGGTCTAATTTTTCTTGAGTGATGCGATCCACTTGACAAATATTGATCATTTCCTATTTACTGTGATGGAAAACAAGGCAGAAAAGGTTGTGGAAGGTTTATTATTTTAAAAAATTAGCTTTAAAAGCTTCATAATTATAAACCATCGTGCTTTCAAAGCCTGAAAGATTCTAATTGGAGAATCTTTTTAACTTTGCAAACATGCCCTCAATCCCAATTTCTTAGTATTAAAAAAGGACATCTTTGATAATTACTGGCACGAAGGAGACATAATTCAGTTTAGAAAGAGCGAGAAAGCATAAGTCCTCGCCTCGTATATTATCCTCGCTCTCAACTGTTGGCGGGATGCATCGAGATAAATTTATTACAATCAGAGAAGCACTGCTGAAAAGAGAATGAGGCCTAATTTTTTCCGAGTGGTGCGATCCAATTTACAAATATTGATCTTTTCCAATTTACCCTGACGAGAAACAAGACGAAAAAGGTTGTGGAAGGTTTCTATTAATTAAAAAAAAATTAGCTCTAAAAGCTTCATACAAACCATCGTGCTTTCAAAGCCTGAAAGGATCTAATTGGAGAATCTTTTCAACTTTGCACATGCCCTTAATCCCAATTTCTTAGTATTAAAAAAGGACATCTTTGATGATTACTAGAACGAAAGAAACACGTATTTCAGCTTAGAGCGAGAAAGCACAAGTCCTCGCCTCGTATATTATTCTCCCTCTCAACTGCTGGCGGGATGCATCAAGAAAAATTTATTATAATCTGAAAAGCACTGCTCAAGAGAGAATGCGAAAGAGAAGGCTAATTTTTTTCTACTGATGCGATCTAATTTACGAATATTGGTTTTTCCCATTTACCCTGATGGGAAACAAGACAAAAGGGTTTTGGAAGGTTTCTGATTTTGAAAAAACTAGCTTTAAGAGCTTCATGCAAACGATCGCGATTGCAAAGCCTGAAAGATTCTAATTGGAGAATCTTTTCAACTTTTCACATGTCCTCAATCCCAATTTCTTAGTATTAAAAAGGACATATCTTCGATGATTACTACCACGAAAGAAATACGTATTTCAGCTTAGAAATAGCGAGAAAGCATAAGTCCTCGCCTCGTATACTATCCTCCCTCTTAACTGTTGGCGGGATGCATCGAGATAAATTTATTACAATCAGAGAAGCACTGCTCAAGAGAGAATAAGAAAGAGAGGCACATATGGTAATATAGGCTACGGATGAGTTGACAGACGGCAGGATGTCACATTATGTGGCATATGACCCTCCTATCATCTCTTCCACGCACTCCGACTCCGACGATTGTGTCTAATGAAAACGGCCGTTGCACACTCTAAATTATAAATTAAAACGAACCATCAACCCATTCAGTGGAGTCGTTACTATACAGTGTTATAAAGCAGATCAACAATTTTATTGCAGAGGAAAACGACTTGAAACTTTCAACGAAGATGCCCGTCTAACAAACGCATCTGTTGGGTTTACACAATGTACATAAACTGAGATAGTCATAAATTATAGGATGATGGGTCTTTTTTTACTTCGTTATCGACTCTTCTCTGCAATTTTTATTGACCCATTATTCGAAACTTACTAGTTCAACTGAAAGGTAGCATGCCATAAGGGGCTAACCCACATTTTTACGATTTTACAGGAAAGACAAGATACGTTCTCTGAAGTCGAATTTTTAATTTAAAAAAAAATGAGGAAGTACCTTCGAGATAAGTCAGTCTTTAATTTAACCGTGAAAAGTTTAATTGGAAAATGACGAAACAAATGAGATTATAAAAAATCGTATTGTTAGGATGTATATTAGAATGTTTCATTTTTTAAGCCAATAATCTGATTTTCGACAATTTGAGGGTTAAGTAAATACAAGCTACAATTCAGTTACTGATTAAAATTAGTAAAAAAATTCAATTGATTCATATTTAAAGAGCACATCTTAAAATAATAGTTAAAGAATAATTAATACCATAAGAAAACGGATCTAAAACTAATAAAAATATTTCCTCAGCATGAGAATCAATAAGGCTAGTTCCTTGTTCTAGAATTGAAGGAAATAACGTCTTAATTTCTAGGATAATAAAAGTAAAAGTACATTTTTCCTCTTCAGAAGCAATTTTTCTACGTATTAACTACTTTTAGAAAAGACTAAATTAAATGAATAGTTCTTTGTTAAATTTGATATAAAGTGCCTTATGTATCGTATTTTTCAATACAAAAATTCTAAAAAAATGAAAATACTTTCAAGTACTGAAGACAAGTATTGCTTGGATAAAGTAGTCAATATAAAAAAAATTATGAAAAGGATTGTTAAATAACAAATTATCAACTGACCAACATTTTTAGATGCGGGTCCAAAAAGTAACTATTGACTCTCATCTTTTGTACCATATTAAACAACTTTTGAATATTAGATTCTAATTTTTTCAGATTTTATCCAATCTAGAAACGGCTACTATATTCAAGAGTTCCATTTTCTGAACGATGCATTCATATTTAAAAGAATTTTTAAATTTAAATAAAATTAAATCCAATTTAGATTCAAACTGGATTCTATTGAAGAGCCCCAAGAGGAGGATTACATCAACTCGGTAACGGACAGTTCTATCCCATTATGAATAACTTTGGGAATAATGAATAAGTTTGTATGTTCTTGGATTCATTATAAAGCCGAAATTTTACGGTTTTTTTTTTAAATAAAAGATACTTCATAATATCTGCATTGCTTGAAATTTGAGCTACACAATTTAAGATATAATGTAACGATACTCAATCATAAAAATTGAGAAATGTGTATATTATTTCCATCATTATTGCTAATTGTATAAAACAATCTATTTTCTTCTATGTACAAAATATCATGGGAAACTAGATAGCCATGTAATATCGAACAAATTCCTATCTTTCCAAAATTTCTTGAAAAGAGTTCCCCGAAAGTTACAAATTCTTATTATAAGGAACTGCTGCCCAGCGTTAATTAATAGCTTTTAAATTCTAACCTGTTTCTAAACATAATTATATATTTCACTAGTTAAACCCACAATTTGACAAGAAAATTTGCACTAGAACATTGATATGACAGTGTAATTTTGTCGAAATCAATAAGAGCGCCAGAAATATTCAATAGCACGTTTGCAGATTGAAGTATCGGAACATTTAATTGCAGTTCATTACCCAGGTGTGGGTATGAAAATGAAGCTATGCGTGCAGTACACACATTATATGTTTTCAGAGCATTACATTAAAATGTTGCATGACGTGCTACAACCTGAAAAAATCAATAAAGTGTTGCATATATTGAATCCAAACTAACTAATCGCTTCAGAAAACTAGTTACAACATTGTTAACAGTAAAATGTTTACTGAAAAAGAGGATGCGTAAGTTTAAATTTCTTTGTTTTTTTGCGATTAAGAAGATTGATATTGATAAGCAGCAACCAGTTTATTACAGCTTGTGTCTTGAGTCATAATTGCATTTCTCGTTTAGCTATACTTTGGTCAGTGCAAAACGTAAACTCCACTTCCTGAGCAAATGATCTTTGTTTCAAAAAACACTGCACATATCTGCTTTGCAACTTCATTTCCATAAAAATCATAAATGCTCTTTGCGACTAGGAAATGTTAGAGGATTCTTATCTTCAATATTATCAAGAACCTCATTTAATTAGATGAGCCAACATATCAAAAGCTTCCATCTTCTGAGAGATAACTACCCTGCTTTAGGGGGTATTTACATGCAAAACCAGATCTTGGAATGATCTCACTCCAGGGGAGAAAGTGCGAAGTACATATTTCTTTGAAACAAGTCGAAGATCTCAGAACTTGTATGTCCCCTCATTTCTTGTTTGACTGACTCATAAAGGGCCGTGCATAAATTACTATAAGTTTTTTTTCTGAAATTTTGAACCAAGTACCACCCTTTGTCAGGGTCCGTAAGTTTTTGACCCCACGTGGTATATGGATGAGCCCTGATCTTTGAATCAAAATGTTTTGGTTGGAGTTCGGATTGATTAAAATGGTGAAATTGATTTTTTCCGGGGGGACATGGGAACGGAGGATGACAAAGGCAAGTGATTCACGAATCACTATGTATGACATACTCACGTTTTTCTCGCGGGCCTTTTCTCGTTAGCTATGAATAAGGTATCGTTCTTACAAACGCATCCTAATGTCAAGGGACATGCAAGCACGAACAACGTGAACGTGCCTTTAGGAACACGAGACGATTGAAATTCATAAAGACTCGGCTCAGTTTCCATTGTGTTCCATTGTCCGCAGTTGTATAATAATGAACACTTGTTGCCGTAAGCTGCACTGGAACTTTATCGGGTTGAAGCACCTCGACGATCAGCCCTTTCTTTGTTTTTTTTTTCATTCTCCCCATTCCTTATAGGCAAGAACCCGTGTTTAAGCGGATTTTTCTAAAAGAACCATTTACAACCAGAACTTTCCATATTTGGCATGAGCAAGGGTTTACTCATGAGAAATAATCAATTAATTTTGCACCGAATGAATCTCTTCAAAAGCAGTTTGTTTTTAATTAAATCGGACTTTAAAGTACCTCGGGTTTCTTTCACTTTCACGGGGTAAGTCGCAGGTCAGGGGAAGCCTGGAAATCAGGGGAAAGTCAGGGATTTGGAAAAAGAAATTGCAGCAGTTAGGGAATTTCGCTAAGAAATACTTTGAGTAACTGTCAAGAATCAGGGCTGCAACGCAGTCACTTTTAGTCACTTTTTTCTCAAATCACTTTCTAGTCCTTTTTTAAATGAAAAGATCACTTTAGTCACTCTTGTTTCAATAAATTAAGGAGCCATTAAAAAAATACGTAATTTTTCATGGGGGAGTCAACATTGTCAGAAAAAAGCGTTATATATTTCTATGGGTTTATTTTAGGGAGGGTATTTTTAAAACTTCCAAGGAATTTTCAAGAGCTTACAATTTTTTCAAGGGGTTTCAAAGTATTAAAAATATTTTAGGGTATTTTGAAAGATTCAAAGGCATTTTCAAAGATTAAAAAAGGAATTTTTAAAAAGATTCCAAGTAATTGTACGAGATTTTATAATATTTTAGTGTAGGGAAAACCACCCTACAGTAGATAGTGATTTATTGTAGATAATCTTATTCAAATGAAAAACTGGCAAAAAATGTTCATTGTTTTGGTTATTACAACATTTCAGCGAGGGTAATATATTTTCCGACAAAGTTCCATTGAATTTTTATAATTAATTAATGTGTGAGAACAAAAAATTAAATTCTAACCTGAAAAAAAATGTCGCCTCTTCATTATTCATACTTTTTTCCTTAATGAAACATTTGTGTGGCATATTTATACATTAGAATCAAAGCTTGAAGTTTAATGAACAATGTTTATTGATACAAAGCGTTATTTCTTTATTATTTATAAATATTTGAGGACTTTTTATTGGACATTACATTTTCAATCAGTAGATAATAATCAACAGTAGATAATCGCAAAATTACGAAAAATTTCACTGTCAAAATTGGCAGCTCTGCGACTTTTTCGCAGTTGCTTTAAATTAAAGGTTCTGTTTGTTTGATTATTTTGATTTGTGAAGTTTTTAAATTTAAGTTATTGTAAATAATCAACCAAGAGAATAGTGTAAATTATTAGTTAATAATAAAGCGCATAAATTTTAGTTGTATTAAGGAGTCTTTCGGAAAAAATATCATTTCTAGGATTAAGGTTTGTAAAAATTCTGCACTTTTCTGTCATCATAAGTCAGATTAAATGGTACGAAGATTAAACATCTCGTATCAATCGTACGAATCTCACAGAATATCAGAGATAAAAAAATATAAAAAATTTAAGCTTTTGTGATTTTTGTAAAATAATCATAGTTTCAACTATTATTTACTCAATGAACTGATTTTAATTGTAAGTATACTAATGATAAATTATATAATTATCGAGAATTAAGTATTCCTTCATGCCCAGGAGCAATACCAGAAACGATTATCTATTGACGGATAGGGGTGTCAAAATCATACCCTTGACCGGGTCTAATAAAAATGTTTAATATAACTAATTGAATAATTTCATGATATTTTTTTCTATAAGAATATTCAATTAAATAACTTAAATGTGTAAGCTTTATTTAAAAAGAATTTTTTTCTTTATTTTTGGAAACTGATGCAGTTAAATGCTGCTGAATTTTTTTCCTATCTACTGAAGGGTGGTTTCCCCTATTTCAAAGAATTTATTCTAAAAAATTTAAGGATTTCGTAGAGTTTCAAAGATTTTTTAAATATTTCAAGGTATTTGCAAAGATTTTAAATAATTGTACACATTTTAGGATATTTAAAAAGATTTAAAGAAATTTTATAATTGATTCCAATAATTTGAAGGGATTTCAAAGAGTTTTAAAGATTTCAAAGGATTATAAAGATTTTAGGGTATTTTTAAAAATTCAAAAGAATTTTCAAGAAGTCTAAAATCTTCCAAAGGATTTCAAAAGATTTTCAAGGATTTTAAATATCTTAGGGCATTTTTAATAGATTTCAATAATTTAAAGTGATTTCGAAGATTTTTAAAGATTTTAATGTATTTTCAAAAATTCCAAGGAATTTTAGGAGCGCAAAATTTTTTTAAGGGGTTTGAAAATATTTTAAAGGATTTTTAATATTTTAGGATTTTTAAAAGATTTCGATGAATTCTTAATTGTTTTTTAAAAATTGAAGGGATTTCAAAGGACTTAAAATATTTTTGGGTATTTTACAAAATTCCATTGCATTTTCAAGAGATTAAAAAAATTTCAAGGGATTTCGAATAATTTTAATTATTTTTAGGGATTTAACCAAATTTCTGGGCGATTATAAAAATGTTATAGAAAATTCGGAAGATACGGGACGATTTTACAGGACCTATAAGGTTTTATGATAGTTCAAAATTACTGAATTCAATGCAATTTTTTATATTTTCAAAACGTTTGCAATTCCCTTGTGTTTTTAAACATTGATTATGAATTTTTATTATTTTATCGAATTTTTCTTATTTCCCCTAAATTTCTGTAAATTCATGCCAACTTAACTCAAATCAGTGGAATTTAAAAAAAATTCGAATTCATTTGAATTCTTTTGAATTTTGCTTGAATTATTTTGAAGTCTTATGAATTTATCCTAATTTCGTTCAAATTTATCTGGAATTCTTATAAATCTAATCCTTTGAATTCCTTTGAATTCTTTTAAATTTATAAGAACATTAGTCACATTATTTAAGCAGTGCTAAGACCATTAGTCACTGAGAATAATAAATTAAAAATTTATAAATTTAAATAAAAAATTTTTTTAATCCATTTATAAAATATTCTATTTTAAAAATGTTACAGGATTAGAATTTTGGTCTTTAAATATTAATGGTCAGGCCAAATAAAAAATTATTCAGGTAAAAGTCAGGGAAAAGTCAGGAAATTTCGATAATGAAGTTTTTCGGTCACCCTGCTTAAAAAATGCATTTTTTGAAACTTTTTTTTTAATCCCAAGGGTATAAAATAGTGTAAAGCCAAGTTTTAAAGTTCATGATCACCGGAAATGCCTGTCATGCTGCCCCTGGCGCCACGCGATTGTGCGTTAATCGTGCATGCCCTGGTTCTAATTGCTCGTAATTGCGCGTTACTTAACGTCAATTACCTTGCGTCCGATAGTGAAGAGATGCGACTCTCTCTAAGTGGATTATCTCAGCCTTTATATCTCGGAGGTAAGTCGTAGTACGCTGGTCATTTGTCATGTTATTGTTATCGCTAATTGACTGCGTATATACGAAAATAATGATTATTTCAACCTAATTGCTGTGCTCTTTTTTTGACTTTAGGTAATTTTCCAAATAGGAATTCTTCATCCACAGCTAAGGGGGAATCCATAAATTACTACTACTACAAATATTTGGTTCAAAATTTAAATATTTTGTTGAAAATTCAAATATTTTGTTAAGAAGTAATATTTTTTGGTCGAAAATTCAATTGTTTTGATGAAAATTCGTATTTTTTGGTAGAAAATACATCTTTCTTGGTTCAAATTGAACTTTTTTGTCGAAAGTTCCACTGTCTTCTGAAAAATTCTTCTTTTGGCTTACAAATTCAACTATTTGGTTGAAAATGCAAATGCTTTTGGTTGAATTTTCATTTTTTTTCATTGAAAATTCAACTATTTGGTTAAAAAGTCACCTTCACGGTTGAAAATTCATCTCTCTTGGTAGAAAGTGAACTTTTTGGTTCAAAATTCAACTTTTCGGGTCGAAAATTCATCTTTCTTATAAAAAAATTCATCTTTTTAGCTTCAAAAATGAACTAAATGGTTGAAAATGAACTATTTTGTTAAAAATTAATGTATTTGGTATAAAAATCATCTTTCTTGTTTAGAAATAAACATTTTTTCTATGAAATTCGTCTTTTTGGCTTAAAAATTAAACAATTCGGTTAAAACAATTTTCTTTGTTGGCTGAAAAATCATTCTTGGTTGACAATTCAACACTTTTTTTTAGATTCATCTTTTTGGTTTGAAAATTAATCTTTGGTGGAAATATAACCTTTTTTATTAAAAATGCAACCGTTTGATTGAAAATTAATCTGTTTTTGTTAAGGATCCAACTATTTTGTTAAAAATTCTTCTTTTCAAGTTTAAAAATTCATCTCTCATCGTAAAAATTTCAACCTTTTCGTTTAAGAATGCAACTGTTTGGTTACAAATTATTTTGTTTTGGTTGAAAATTAAACTATTTTGTTTAAAATTCTATATATTTCGACTTGACGTCTTAGGAAATTGAAGTATTTCATATTGAATTCAATATAATGTACCGTACATTAATTTTATTTGAGAGAATTTATTCCCTTATTTATCACATATTTTCGTAAAAAAATCACCCTATTTTCTCTGTTCTGCGACTCCAATATTCAATCTGGGTACAATTAGATTAGTATTTTGATTTTTTTATCATTCCGATTTGTCCACACATTAAAGAGGAAGTAAAAAATCTAAATCTTTTATTAAAGGATTTCAATCTTCCGAATTGTTGTTAAAAATATGAAGTTTTACTACATTTTATTAGTGTTTATTATAATCGCAATCGTAACTTAAAATTTTGTGGTTATTTTAGTTCATGTTTAACCATTAGTTGAAAAGTCTAGAAAAATGCATAACCAAATTTACGGGTTATTATATATAGTAAATAGCACAATTTATTAATGTAACCGGTAGAGAAAATTCTACATGGAAGTGCAGAATTTTTGCATTTAAATGAACTTCAGAAACATAAAAAATATTAATAAATTGAAGATATGTAATATTAATTAAATAAAACTTGTACAAAATTAAGTTTTTAAAGACATTTTTATACTAGAAGGCTTTTTATACGTTTCAATTTTCGAGGAGAGTATAGTAGCACTGTTGCATGTTCCATATTATTTAATTTTACTTTCTTTTAATGTTATCAACTTTTAAGTAGTTAGTAAGTCAGGTCCCTCGGGTAGTAAGTAACTGATTGTCTTCAACAACATATGACTGAAAATATTTTGAAAAATTACGTCACATAGGCGGGCATAAAAACTTCTCTTATTTTTATTAGATTCATTAAGAAATATTCTCCGGAGATTTTCTCTTGGAATTAAGAGAACCTTTCCAAATTTGTATATTATTCATACTCATAGACATTTCTAGGAAAGTCTGAGTATGATCTAAGGTCGTAATTTTCGAGCGAAATATCGCAGTCACGGTATGTAAAACAGCTTAAGCGGAACGGCATTTGTCGTGAAGCTTGGCTTTAATCCGTGCCTTTAACCGGGGAAGAGCGTGTAAACATCGCATTTCGCAGGCGAGAATTTCTTGGTCGGGAAGCCGTCGCGACGTTCTTTCAAACTATGTATAACACCGCTGCATAAAACCTTTCTCGCTCGAACAATCGAGATTTGAGACAAAGAACCTTCCTCAAGCGTCGCCCTTGCGACTTGCGATATTAGTCATAATAATCGTGACTGCGACGCTAACAAAACTAACGTGCATGTGCGATATATCATCCGTGTGAGAGTCTATAACTTGTCAGATGCTTTCGCGAATTAAATGCGCTGCCGCGCCGCGGTTACAAGAGCCATTTAATTGTTCTAATTCTCTGGCTTTTCATTTAAAATATAAAATTACTTTATAGAAAATTTCTCATAATTATAACATCGACGGTAACAAAACTAAAGTGCATGTGCGATAGATCATCCGTGTAAGAGTAACTTGTCAGAAGCTTTCGTGAATTCAATATTTGTAAAATATCTGGATTTTTATTTAAAATATAAAATAATTTTGTAGAAAATTAGTCATGATAATCACAATGTCGACAGTCACAAAACTAAAGTGTATGTGCGCGCGATGGACCATCCGTGTAAGAGTATAACTTGTCAGAAGCTTTCGCGAATTAAGTGCGCTGTCGCAATTAAAAGAGCCGTTCAATGTTTCTAAAATCTCTGGCTTTTTATTTAAAATATAAAATATTTTATAGAAAATTAGTCTTAATAATCGTGACTGGGACCGTATACAAAACTAACGTGCATGTGCGATAGATCATCCGTATGAGAGTAACTTGTCAGAAGCTTTCGTGAATTCAATGTTTGTAAAATATCTGGATTTTTATTTGAAATATAAAATAATTTTGTAGAAAATTAGTCATAATAATCACAACGTCAAAAGTCACAAAACTAAAGTACATGTGCGATAGATCATCCGTGGAAGAGTAACTTGTCAGAGTATAACTTGTTAGAAGCTTTCGCGAATTAAGTGCGCTGTCGCAATTAAAAGAGCGATTCAATGTTTCTAAAATCTCCGGCTGTTTATATAAAATATAAAATATTTTATACAAAATTAGTCTTAATAATCGTGACTGGGACCGTAAACAAAACTAACGTGCATGTGCGATAGATCATCCGTATGAGAGTAACTTGTGAGAGTATAACTTGTCAGAAGCTTTCGTGAATTCAATGTTTCTAAAATATCTGGATTTTTATTTAAAATATAAAATAATTTTGTAGAAAATTAGTCATAATAATCAGAACGTCGACAGTCACAAAACTAATGTGCATGTGCGATAGATCATCCGTGTGAGAGTCTATAACTTTTCAGAAGCTTTCGCGAATTAAATGCGCTGCCGCGCCGCGGTTAGAAGAGCCATTCAATGTTTTTAATTCTCTGGCTTTTCATTTAAAATATAAAATCACTTTATAGAAAATTAGTCATAATAATCATAACATCGACGGTAAAAAAACTAAAATGCATGTGCGATAGATCATCCGTGTAAGAGTAACTTTTCAGAAGCTTTCGTAAATTTAATGTTTGTAAAATATCTGGATTTTTATTCAAAATATAAAATAATTTGGTAGGAAATTAGTCATAATAATCACAACGTGGACAGTCACAAAACTAAAGTTAAGTGCGCGCGATAGACCATCCGTGTAACAGTATAACTTGTCAGAAGCTTTCGCGAATTAAGTGCGCTGTCGCAGTTAAAAAAGCTATTCAATGTTTCTAAAATCTCTGGCTTTTTATTTGAAATATAAAATATTTTATAGAAAATTAGTCTTAAAGTCGTGACTGGGATCGTATACAAAACTAATGTGCATGTGCGATAGATCATCCGTATGAGAGTAACTTGTCAGAGTATAACTTGTGAGAAGCTTTCGTGAATGCAATGTTTGTAAAATATCTGGATTTTTATTTGAAATATAAAATAATTTTTTAGAAAATTAGTCATAATAATCACAACGTCGACAGTCACAAAACTGTGATAGATCATCCGTGTAAGAGCTTGTCAGAAGCTTTCGCGAATTAAATGCGCTGCCGCGCCGCGGTTAGAAGAGCCATTTAATTTTTCTAAACTCTCTGGCTTTTCATTTCAAATATCAAATATTTTTTAGAAAATCAGTCTGAATAATCGTGACTGTGACCGTAAACAAAAATAACGTGCATGTGCGATAGATCATCCGTGTGAATGTATAACTTGCCAGAAGCTTTCGCGAATTAAATTCGCTGTCGCGGTTAAAAGAGCTATGCAATTTTTCTAAAATCTCTTGCTTTTTATTTAAAATATAAGATAATTTTGTAGAAAATTAGTCGCAATAATTCTGACTGCGCCTGTAACAAAGCTAAAGTGCAGATGCGATAAATCATCTACAGGTATGTGAGATTATAACTTGTCAGAAGTTTTCGCGAATTAAATGTGCTGTCGCAGTTTAAAGAGCTATTTAATTTTTCTAAAATCTCTAGCTTTCCATTTCAAATATGAAATAATTGTGTAGGAAATTAGTCATAATAAACGTAAGTGCGACGGTAATAAAACTAACGTGCGTGTGCGATAGGTCATCCGTGTTAGAGTACATATAACTTGTCACAAGCTTTTATTGAACTGAATGCGCTTTCGCAGATAAATGAGCTTTATGCGGAAACTGTATTTCAAATTTTATGATAGAAATGACTAAAAAGCAATTTATTATCAACCATTTCTTCTTTAAAAAATATAAATTCGTCAACAAATGTACTAATTCAAGAATAGCATATGGTGAAGTTGTAGTGAATCTTGTCATCGACAAAATGAGCCATCATTTATTCAAGCCGCATAATTTTTTTTTAAATCTGGTAAGAAACGATAAAAAAAATGTTCAGAAAGAAGATAGTTTGTTAAATAAACCATTTTTATGTTTCAGTTTGTTATACCTATTAACCAAAATCCTTTCTTTTTGAAAAATCATTATTAATTCTTTAAAGTGAAATTAAATATTTTTGTTCAAAATCTATCCTTTTTTTCTTGAAAGAGCTATTCAAAAATGTCTTTTAATTTAAAACATAAAATAATTTTGTACTAAAATGGTAAATTTTTGAATTTCTATTCTATTTCTATTGAAAATATTAAGAATCAAAATAATATTACTGATGATGTAATTTTGAATGAAAAAAACATTATTTTTAATTAAATATTTTTTAACATACAAAAAGTGTGTTTTAACAATGTTTTCTGCAATTGAATTTTTTCTTACTAACGCTCCTTCCCGATTTTTGAAAAATGGATGAATTTACTTATTTTGATGGTTTATTTTTTGTGTGAAAATATTCTCTGTAATTCTGTTTCCAAATTTTAAATTAAATTTTTCTATGGCTGGAATTGTTAAAACAATTTTTTTGACAGAAAACATTTTTTAAACAAATAATTACATTTTCAGATTATTTACTTTTTTCAAATTGGAAAGAGTATACAGTTGTAGGGAATATTTGCCCCCAAAAAATAAGCCCTGATTTATTAAAATTCAACCATTCTGAAAAGATTGCTAAGAAGCAATTATGTGAGAAAAAATTCAATGACAAAAACAATTTTGTCAAATAATTATTTTTTTAAAGTTTTAAACATTTTTTGTATAAAAAATTATGTGTTTTCTTTGAGAAAACATGACTGATAATATTTCAATTCTAAATTGATAGACATCTTTTTTCACCAGATGCCTAATTTTTGGCACAACTACCTTAAAAATCGTTAAGCAGCAATCTACGAAATTTCAATCTCGAATGTTTACACCAATTTTTCAGTTTTAAAGATTTCACATTCTATTTTTATTTTCAGTTCTATATTTTGTTATTACTGTTGTAAATATTCAATTATTTTAAATATTAAAATCAAAAGGCTTTGAATTAGAAACTATTTAATTTACAATGTCTCAAATGAAAAGTTGCCTTCCAAATTTACAAATTAATTTCAGTACCAATTGTAATCTGTCTAAATAAAAATGCAAAGAGAAGTACCCCATATTTGAGGTTGAAAATCTGTCACTGCGGGAGATGGATGTTAAAATAGAAATTCATTTGAAACCCAGGAAAGCCATTCATCCCAAAATATTTCGAGAACTTGAAATGGTCCATGATTAAGGTATCTTTGTCTCTATTTTCGTCTTCTACTTTTTCGAGACACCCCCATATCGCGTAGTGGAAACTCGTTATATTTAGCAGCAAGGGTGGAACGGGTCGAGGGACAGTCCTCAGCGCTTGTACCATTCATATGCTTTCCAGCGGAAGAAAATGCATAACAAACGCCCTATAGTTCCAAGGAAAAAGCTTTTTGAATAATCCATCTGCGTCTAAGATTCTTCTGACAATTATTTTCTCTAACGAGACAAGCGGCAGACTGCGTACAATGTTTAAGCAAGAGATGTGTCTGTCGACTGTAAAGCAGGAAATGCGTATAATTAATGCAAGAGGATATAAACTCGCGATATAGAAGGAATGTAGCAAAGATGCTTTTCATGATCGTTTAAAGATAGTTTCTAATCATGTGATAATATTTTACGATTTCTTTAATTATCTTGATATTTCAAACTCTCGCTGTTAATGTCAGAATTATAAATTCAAGATGATCAGATTCTTACGGTTGTTACGTTCTTATGAAAACAAGTTTCTTAAGTGCAAAGGTGTTGAGTACTATTAATATCTTTTATTAGTAAATGTGTTTATTGATCATTTTTGTCGAAAAAAAAAGTTTGTTGCATCCCGGATAAAAGTAGCATAAAAAATCAGGTTAGCTGTAGCCTGTAGGTCAGAGACAATCTGGAAATTAGGGAAAACTCAGGGAATTTTATTGGTTAGGGATTTTTGAATAAATCTTGCAAAAGTCAGAAAATTTCTATAAGACGCACTTTAAATAACTGTCAAGGATAACAAATTTGAGATTTAAAATTTTTAATTTGAAATTTTTTGATTCCGCTTATAAAAGTTAAGAATAAGAAGATTAGGATACTGGTCTCTGAATATGAATGGTCAGAAAAAATAAAAAATTAGCCAGGGAAATATTAGAGTATATTGAAAATTAAGTTTTGTGGCCTCCCTGGTATAATATACTTGTCAGTAATTTATTTGCCATCTATTTATATTTCTTTATTTTTTCAGTTGCTTCCTTCTGATGATTATATTTTTAGTTAGATCCTTTTTGGTTACAAATTCAACTGTGTTTTTTTAATTCGTCTTTAGGTTCAAAAATTCATCTATTTTAATAAAAAAATTTATTTACTTTGGATAAGAGTGCAACTGCTTGGTTGAAAATTAATCTTTTCTTGTTGATAATTGAACAACTTGGTTGATGTTTGAACCACTTTGTTAAAAAATCTTTTTTTTTTTTAATTGAAAATTAATTTCAAAAACTGAAAATTTAAATATTCCAGTTGAAGGTTCATCATTTTAGTTAAAAAACAATTTATCTCGGGATGAAATTTTAACTGTTACGATGAAAACTCGTTTTTTTTTTAGTTTTGAATTTTTTAACTGAAAATATAACCTTTCCATTTTGGTTGAAAATTGATCTTTTTTTAGTAGAAAATTCAACTGTTTTACAACAATTTCGTCTCTTGGCTTGAAAGTACAACAATTTATACAAACATTTTTTTCTTTCTTGACTGAAAGATCTTTATTTGTTGAGAATTTGTCCTCTTGGTTGGCAAATTCATCTCTTTGGTTAAAAAATTCCTTTTTTTTTGTAGAAAATTAATTTTTTTACTGAAAATTTAAATTTTCCAGTCTTTGTTGAAATTGGATATTTTTTTAGTTGAAAATTCAACTCTTTGTTAGAAAATTTTTGTGTTTTTTCGACAATTCCTCGTTTTTGATAGAAAATTAATATTCTTAGTTGAAAATTTGTCTTGTTAAGTTTAGAATTAATCTTCATATGTTGAGAATTCATTTTTATGGGTTGGAAATTCAACTACTTGAATGAAAATTTGATTATTTTGTTGAAAATTCAACTCTTTGGTTGAAACTTGAACTATTTTGTTGAAAATTCGTGTTTTTCGTTAAAATATCAACCTCCATCTTTTTTTTTTAATTCGAACATTTGGTTGAAAATTCCAATTTTTTAGGTTGAATATTCAACTATTTTGTTGAAGTTGCATATTTGTAAATACAAAATTTAACTACTTGGTTAAAAATTCAACTATTTTGTTATTTAATTATTTTGTGGAAAATTCAAGTATTTTGTTGAAAATTCATCTTTTTTGGCCAGAAATTCTTCTGTTTGCAAAGAAAAATCGACTATTTGATTGAAGATTCATCTCTGTAGGTTAAAATAAATAAATTAGTTTTTAGTTTTTTTAATTAATGCTGGTATTTGACTATTAATAGTCAGAAAAGAATAAAAAATTGGTCAGAGTGAAATCAGGCAAAAATCAGGAAACGTTGAAAATAAAGTTTTTCGACCACCCTGAAAATACGAAATTAATTTAAACTTTAAACTGTTTATCCCAATTTAGCATTACGTAAGGCTAAATGGGGTGACGATAACTCCTAATTCTGCGCTAGATTCGCAAGAAAAGTAGATGGCGTCAGTCCCACTTAATTAATCACGTCCATTGCCTTCGTACAACATTCCATCGTCGAAGGTCTCACCCTAACTCAGTTTTTACTATGATTCGTTCATCATTCCCCAAACAAAAACAAAAAAATATTTTTTTCCCACTCAAGACAAATTGAAGCAAGCCACCCAGAAGACACATATGTTTTCAATATTTACTTAGGACAAGGGAAACATGCATTTATTTGGCAAGTCGAAATTTTCTTACTGGTTTCTAGGGAATAATTATTAAATAAACAAAGTAAATTGGTAACTGTTTCTTCTAGGAAGTTAATTTTCCCTCTATTCTTTTAACCATCTAATTGACCTGATTATTCAAAGTGGTCGAATTAGCTTTGAATGCTCGATGGGAAAACCTCGTTACCATTTTTCATTACGATTAAAACTCAATTTGATGTCCCTATTAATGAAGCTGGATTATTTTATCATGCCACGTTGCTATATCTAATTGACGTTTTCTGAATGCTAAGTTCGGCCTTGGAACTTGGGATGGATATTGTATGCAAATAAGATCATTATAAAAATTGATGCTTCAACAATTTTCATTGTAGTACTGAAAACAAAAAATTCTTAGGCATTCACGCTATTATTATTACTCCTCTTATTAAAAGATGCCGGAACTTTATCGCTTCGCAGTTAGTGTCAAACAGGTTTCACGTGGATTGGTATTTAATTAAATTTATGCAATTTAGGGAAATAACGGGTTATTATTTTCATGGCTCTATTATGTTTATACTATTTTTCGTTAAAATTTTTGTTCTTTCCTTTTTTTCTTTTTTATATACCTTCTTAATGATCTATATTTATTCTCTAGTTTATATTGAACAAAGTAGTCGAATTTTCAACCAAAAACGATTTTTCAGTCAAGAAATAACAAAAATTCCAACCAGATCGTGGATTTTTGAAGCCAAAAAGCCAAGTTTTTTTTTAATATAAAACAGTCGAATTTTTTATTCAAAAATATGAATTTTTAACAAAAATTCTAATTTTGTACCAAATAGCTGAATTTTCTATTTAGAAGATCAATTTTATACCAAGAAAGAGAAGTTTCAAACAAGAGAGTTTCAAACGATCAATTTTAAACTTTTTTTATGAATCTTTAACTGGAACAGTTAATTTTCCAGTCAAAAAGTTCCATTTTTAATCAAAACATTAAACAAATTTTGAACAAAAAAGTTAAATTTTGAACTAAAGGGATTAATTTTCAACCGCACAGTTGAATTTTTAACCAAAAAGATGATATTTCTGCCAAGAGATTAATTTTGAAACAAAAACGATTTTTTGGTCCAGGAAGTAAAAAAAAATCCACAGAATTATTGAATTTTCAAGCAAATAAATGAATTTCCTACCAAAATAGTTCAATTTTAAGCAAACAGAAAAAAAAAATTTCAACCAATAAGATTAGTTTTCTAAAAGAAAAGACTAATTTTTAACCAAACATATAATTACATTTTTAAACAAATAAGTCAATTTTTATCTAATAAAGACGAATGCTTGAATAAGTTTGAATTGTGTTTCAGTTTTTGGTCGGAAGTTACCTTTTTTATTAGAAAATTATTACATTTAAAAGGAGATTAACAATTTTGGAACACTTTTAGGTTAAGTTGGTGTTTTACATCGAAAGTTGGCATTTCCAAACAAAAGTTATATTATAATTTTAACAGGATTTAGAATCTTTAGCAATTTCAGATTATATTATAGTGTTTTAAGTCGGAAATTGACAGCTTTACTTTGAAAAAATTGTATTTCAAACATTTCAAAGAATGTTTACAGTTTTTAAACAATTTAATGTTTTATTAACATTTTTCGCCAGAAATCGGTTATTTAAAAAAAACATTGAATTTTAAAGAAGATTTACAATTTGAAACATTTTTTTATGATATATTTTGGTGTTTTTTTTAAACTGATATTTTTGACTTAAAAACTATATACTGCCTTACAAAATGATACGATTTTTCAGATTATCATTATTCTTCAGATTACTATTTAGTGTCATTAACTTCATAATATTTATACAATTGTTAATAAAAAATCCTTGAATTTTGTCTTCTTAGAAGACAAAAAAGGTTTGGACAATTTTAGGATATGCTTTCGTTTATCACCGGAAATGGATAGATTTCAAAGAAGATTTACAATTTTAGTACAATAATAGGGTACGTTAGCGTTTTTTTTACTGCAAATCGGTTATTTTATACAGAAATCATTTGACTTTATGTTATGTTATTATTTTTCGACGGAAATTGGAATTTTTTAACAAAAAGGAAAAGGTTAGATTGTGTATATTTCACAAAAACATTATATAATAATTCTAAAGTTGAGATATCAATTTTCATCAATTATAAAAAATATTGTCCTTGCTTTAGTTTTCTATTATTTTAGATAATAGATACTATGAAATACAAAAGTTTTCTATTAATATTAATTTTATATTTGAATTTAAAAATAATTGCGCAAAAGAAAATAAATAATCGTGTTTGTTTTCTGGTATTAATATTGTATATTGATACAGAATTAAATATTTAAATTTAATACTCAGTAGCGTTTTTAAAAGATTTTAAACTTTCCCGCCTTAATATCTGAAACTTCGAAACGTTTCCCTCCTGAAACTTAGATCCCTATTGCTCATGTCATCATCCTACAGGAAAAAATATGCCATGACATGTGTCATGCTCCATCCAGTAAAATAACCCCTGTGTAAATAAAATAAAATAAATAACGCCTTCTCACCGACGGCGACTGTTAACTCCCAACTTTTCAATGCCAAGAACAGTGATTGCTATTGAAAGAGAACTCTGCCACGTCTAATGAAATATGCATGTGTGCTCCACAGAAAGAATTTAAATCATTTGGACCATCCTTGAAGTCGAAATTACTCAAATTTGTATTTTTCAAGAGTAAACATTAATCTTCCTTAAAAATCAGAACGTAAATGATGTTTCGCTTCATTTTTCTCAAAAAGTATTGAAATTAGCAAAAATAGGATTATAGATGAAAATTTTAATTATAAGATCAAAAACAGGCATTATTGACCTACTTTCTTTGGAATTGTATTCACTTTTTAATACTTTTAATTTAAAAGACCTAACTTTTGAACTTTTCAATTAAAAAAATTTCACAATTTTCAAGATCGGCACTTTTGGTACAATTTTGGAAATTATATTGCTTCCTCATAGAGGGAGGTTTGCAATGACCTAAATTTTCAAATATACTTTTTTGACACATTTTGATATAATTCGACCCTAGGAGCTCGAAAATAAAGTTTTTAAAAAATGTCCTTGTGTGTATGTGTGTGTAACTTTTTTTTGTTCGCCATATCTTGAAAAGTAAACGAGCTATAATCATGAAATTTTGATGAAGTGTAGCTCAGATTGATTTCCAGGTCTGATAGGATTTTGAGCTAGATCGACCATTTAGAAATAGTATTTTTTTGTGTTTAGAGATTTAAAAAGGAAAATTTTACCTCGTTTATATAAAAAAAACTTTTTTGATATTCAAAATACAACGATAAGATATGTAACTTATTTGTTCGCGTCTCTGGAACGCATCGGTCGACCTATTGTTGAAACTTTTATGACCTACTAGCACCGATTTATGAAGTTTCAAAAAATGGTTTGTTCTGTTTATATGAGCAAAATTTTTTTGTTATTCGAAATACGACAATATCACATGTAAAGTATTTGTTCGCGTCCTTGAGACGCATCGATTGACCTAATGATGAACTTTTCATAACCCACCAGTACCGATTTATGAAGTTTCCAAAAATGTTTTATTCTGTTCATATGATTAAAATTTTTACGTTATTCAAAATACGACATATTACATATCAAGTATTTGTTCGCGTCCTTGAGGCGCATGGATTGACCTATTGATGAACTTTTCATAACCCACCAGTACCGATTTATGAAGTTTAAAAAAAAATGGTTTATTCTGTTTATATGAAAAAAACTTTTTTGATATTCAAAACAAGACAATATTATGTATAAAGTTTTTGTTCGCGTCCTTGAGACTCATCGATTGCCCTATTGTTGAACCTTTTATAACCGAACAGTACCGATTTATGAAGTTTCAAAAAATGGTTTATTATATTTATATGAAAAAAACTTTGTTGATATTCAAAACACGACAATATTACATGTAGAGTTTTTGTTTGCGTCCTTGAGACTCTTTGATTGACCTATTGGTGAACCTTTTAAGACCGAACAGTACCGATTTATGAAGTTTCAAAAAATTGTTTTATTCAATTTATGAAAAAAACTTTTTTGATATTAAAAACACGACAATATTACAGGTAGAGTTTTTGTTCGCGTCCTTCAGAATCATCGATTGACCTACTGTTGAAACTTTTATGACCGAACAGTACCGATTTCTGAAGTTTCAAAAAAATGTTTTATTCCATTTATGAAAAAAACTTTTTTGATATTCAAAACACGACAATATTACATGTAGAGTTTTTGTTCGCATCCTTGAGACTCATCGATTGACCTATTGGTGAACCTTCCATGACCGAACAGTACCGATTTATAAAGTTTCAAAAAAAATTGTGTATTCTATTTATACGAGAAAAACTTTGTTCATATTAGGAGTACTACAGTACTGTTTCTGAAGTGTTTGTTTGCGTCTTCGAGACACGGCGAATGACCTATTGACGAACATTGTATGACCTCTTATGATCTAGCAATATCGTTTTATAAATTTAACAAATATATTGTTTATCTTGTTGACATGAGGAAAACTTTTTTAGTATTGGGAATACAACCATAATGTATATCATATATTTGTTCGCGTCTTCAAGACGCGTGGATTGATCTATTGGCGAAATTTCGAAGACCATTATTGATTAATCAATAGCTACTCAGAAAGTTTTAAGAAAAGTTACATTGTTTCAATGAGGTTTTAATTTGAAATATAAAACTACCGTAGGTCAGAAAGTTGTTCATTGTAACACTACATATCAATTGACATTTTGATGGGCCTTCTGATTTTCTGAAAATAAAATTTTCGGAAAGACAGAAACATAAGCTTAGTGAATACGTCGATACTACTTTGCAGCCGTATTTTACTTGAAATTTTACTAATTTGTAAGATGCTTAAAACATTTATTCATAATTATTCAGTTTTAACACTTTCAAATTTAAATTGTCTAATTTCCAACTTTTGAATTTGGCAGTTTCTAAAATTCTATTACACGATCATTTTAATCATTGAATCATTTAATTTAGAAAGCTTCTATTTTAAATATTTAATTTTGGAAGGTTTTCGATTAAAATTCTTCTAGATGCTTATATTATAAATTATAAGTGGTTTAAGTTAGAATACCTTAAAATAAGGCCGTGGCTACGAGTACCTAAATTTCGGTACAAATGGCCGGATTTTATCGTTACGAATAACGGGACATCGAAAAGGGGCTATTAGTACAAACTTTTATTGCAGTTCAAATAGCTGGATTTTTTCGGCATGTGTAGACACTCCCTTTAATTAAATATTAAAAACTGTTTAAGGATTATATTGTTTATATTAACAATTATAATTCTCGATTCATTTTGAAAATTTGAAATTCTTAACTATAAGAATTGAAACGAAATGCGATAGTAAGTTGAAAATTTGGGAAACTAAATAAAAAGCACTGAGGAATGTTTATCTGGTCCTAAATTTTTATAATTACAAATGGACTTTAATAAGATTTTTCTATCAATCACGTGAAATTTGAAATCTTTTAATAATGAAAGGCTTCCAATTAAAACATGATTATTTTTTATGCTAATTTTGCCAACATTAACATTACAAAACTGCTTCAATTGCAGGCATTTTTTGGTTGGTGATTCATAACTTTAGTTGAATATTCATCTTTTTAGTTAAAAATGTAATTCTTTTGTTAACAATTCGTTGTTTTTTCTTTGGTTAAACAATAATTTGTTTAACTAAAAGTTTGAGTATACTATTTATGGTTGAAAATTTGTTTTTAATTGACAATTCAACTACTTGGTTGAAACTTGAATTCTTTTGTTAAAGAACCATTTTTTTTTTTGGTTGACAATTAATTTTTTTCAATGAAAATTCAGCTATTACATTCCTGGTTAAACATTGATCTTTTTTAGTTGAAAATTCAACAGTTTGGTTGAAAATTCATGTATTTTATTCAAAAACTCGTCTTCTTTAGTAGAAAATTAATCTTCTTGATTGAAAATTTTTCTTTTTGGTTGAAAATGTATCTATTTTGTTAAAAATTGGCATTTTTCGTAGAACATTAATTTGCTTAAATGCAAATCTAACTATTCTCATTAAAGATTCATCATTTAAGTAGTAAATCCATCTCTCTAGTTAAATATCCAACTATTTTTGGTTGAAAGTTAATTATTTTTGTATGAAAAGTCTATTATATTTTTGGTTGAGAATTCATATTTTTTGTTATTTTCATCATTTCTGAATTCTTTTGTTGATAAAACACTTTCTTGGTTGGCAATTAACTTTTCTAACTGAAAATTGAACAATTCCATTCTTGATTGAATAGTTATCTTTTTAGTTGAATATTCAACTGTTTGGTTGAAAATTAATGTATGTACTTGATTGAAAATTCGTCTTTTTTAGTAGAAAATTAATCTTCTTGGTTGAAAATTATTATTTTTTGTTGAAACTTAAATTACTTGGTTATGAATTAACTTCATTTTTTGAAGATTCATCATTTTTGTTGAAAATTCGTCTTTTTGGTTGAAAGTTTTAACTATTTTGTTAAAAATTCGCTTTTTTGGAAGAAAATTCATTTTTTTTAACTAAAAATTTAACTATTCACATTGAAGATTCACCATTCATCTATTTCAAATTCATCTCTCTTTGTAGAAATTTCATCTGTTATATTTTGGGTCAAGAATTCATATTTTTGTTAAAAAATTGTATTATTTGGCTTAAAATTTAATTATTTTGTTGAAAATTAAACAATGTTGTTAGAAAGTCATTCTTTTTGGTTGAAAAATCCACTGTTTTGTTGAAAATTCGTCTTTTTGCGTTGAAATTTTTGTTTGGTGTGAAAATTCATCTCCTTGGTTGAAAAGATGTTGTTTTGTTGTTGTTGTTGTTATTGGAAATTAATGTTTTTACAATAAAATTCAACAACTTGGTTGAAAATGTTTTTTTTTTAGTTTAAAACTTAACCATTTGGTTGAAAGTTTAACGTTTTTCAAAACATTTTCTGTTGTTCCTAGGAAATTGTAAATCTTCCAGAAGTGGGAGTCGGAACTAGGTAAATCGAAAGAAACAATTTTAGAAAAAAAAATAATAATTTCCAGAGCCAAAGAGATTTATAGCCAAATATAGATCGATTGGAATTTTTTCTCCCACCCTGCGAAATTAATAATTTTCTAAAACATTCCTTGTTTTAGAAATATTATGTTGGTATTGACTAGCCTACGACTTTCAGTCAAAAGTATAGCAACTGCTACTCGACAGATACGAATGCAGTTGGGTAAAAATTAATTTTGGATCTGCCAAAATGGATCATTTTGATCCAAAATTGATAATCAAAATGATATATGCAACGGTTCGATATCCCGTGGTTTACTCTGATCCTTTTACAGATTCGTATCAGAAAAAGACGAAAGACTCAACAGATAATCATCTCGATAATCATCTCAATTTCGTCCAGCCCGTTTCAAATGTCAAAACAGACTCTCACTTTCTTTAAAAAGCAAGTTAGTAACACCGACTCTTTTTCCACCCATAAGGCAGTAATTGTTTGTTTTTGCTTCTTTTTCGTGTCAGCACACTCCCAGTTCTCATAGGAAGATAAAATCGCAATATCTGACGCTGTCCATCTTCGGTTGCATACAAGATCGTGCCACGAGAAAAGGCCCAAGTGCGCCTGCAAAGGCCCGCGAGTTCCGGGCCCGATCGCTATTAACGGGCCCCACGATCGACGCGTTATAAATTCATGACATAGAAATATTTAGAGTAGGCAGGACGATAAGTGCGCAAGTTGACTCGGAGAAAGTCAACTTCTTGCAGCTGACTGTCGTTTCTTTTATGTACATATTATATATTATATATTATTATATACTCATGACTCCATGGCATTTTCATGGGGACCACGTTTAGCATAGGCTGACTTTACGAGGGAAGATAATAAAGCGTGCTTGCTTTACACTACGTTTACACCATTCGATAAGATTTGCGTCGCCACTGATCTTTGCTGTACCTTTCAAGCATGAAGTAAGAGAGACATTGATAATGTCAACTTTTTATGGCTTCGTTGTCTGTACCGAGTCCTGTGAGTGGGACAGACGTAAAGTGCAATTTTTACAATTTATGGGCTGATAAACTCTGTCCGATAGTGGATGAAATTCCTGAAAATGTTGCACCGATGAGAGCGAGAAGCAATCAAAAAGAAAAAGGATACGAGCAATTTATTGTCTACGAATATTGTCAATAAGAGCTGACTCTATAATCAGGGTTGGCCACTTGAACCTTGGCCAATAATTCCTGGTTATTTCCCATGGTATTATTGTATTCGTTATTAATAGCAAAAACAATAAGAAATAGGTCAAAATAATAAAATCGCACAATACTGGAACTTGGATTGAATACCGGTTTCGAGCATGGCTTGCAGTAGTCTTGAAACTAAATCCAGACCGTCCGAACTAACGCGCAGAAGCCGGACCCATGAGCCGTTTGTCACGCTTGACTTAGAAGTCCCTCCTTCCCTCCCAGCTTCGCGAAACCGCTGCGGCATCAATACTCGGAACGCAGTAATTCCGGAATGATTGAATCCAAGTTCCAGTGTATTTATACAAAACTTTCAAAAAAAAAGTTACCACTCAAAATTATTGCGCATTTCAAAATGTAATCACTGACAACTAAAGATTCGCATTGAATAAATTTAAATTTAAGGTTGCATCTAGTGGTCCCAAAAAAATGGGAGGATGGATTAGCTAAACTTATAAAAAATATTGGACTATTCAACCCGAATTTCGGGACGATGAGACACTTCGTTTAGAAAACGTTAAATTTCCAATGAAATAGTTAAATTTTCAGAGGAAAACAAATCATTTTCAACCAAAATGCACAATTTGTATTTATAGAAATTTTTTAAATAATTAATATTAATTGTTAATTCGAAAAATTGTGGTTTATTATCGTTTTTGAAAGTTTTTTTCCTGAATAATTACACAGATACGAAAGAAATGGGTTGCGATTGTTGTTGGCCAACTGAGGGTCATTTCCGACGTAATTTGCTGCGTAGAATCCGAATCCGGGGTCAAAATTTTCCCAGAATGGCAGGTTTTTGAGATATCCTAACCTAAAAGTGCGAAAAATGCGGTTTTTTGGTATATTTGAGGTTATGTTACATCGCGAAAATTTTATTTTTCTAAAATCGGCTCATGCCATCTAAAAGTACAACTATCAAGCTTTTAAAAGCTTTTTTAAAATTTAAGATATCATTTTTCTTTGCAGAGACATCCTTAAATGAAGTTTAGTACACAATCTGAAGAAGAAGTGTTTTCAATTTTAGTACTGCGGTAATGTAATCATCAAAGTACTAAACTTCATTTAAGGATATCTCTGCAAAGAAAAATGATATCTTAAATTTTAAAAAAGCTTTCGAAAGCTTGATAGTTGTACTTTTAGATGGCATTAGCAAAAAACCGCATTTTTCGCACCTTTAGGTTAGGATATATCAAAAACCTGACGTGCTGGGAAAATTTTGACCCCGGATTCGGATTCTACGCAGAAAATTACATCGGAAATGACCCTCAGTTTGCCAAAAACAATCGCAACCCATTTTTTGCGTATCTGTGTTATTAATCATTAATTTAAAAATACCCAGTCATTTGTTTAATTAATTTTCAATTGTGTTAATTGAACCGAACCTATTTTCTAGGCGTTATGAGTTCTTGAATCAATGTTAGAAATAAAAGAGTTTGTTTAAATAATTTTACAATTATTTAAATAATGTGTTCATTCAAGTATAGTTTACCTATATAAAAGGCAGGAGAAACATTTTATCTCACCAAATTTTTGACAGATTTGAATATAACTCATGACAATTAAATCTATGGAAAAATTAAAAAAACGTATTTTGTCCTCTTTACCGATAAAAAGCACAAAAAATCAGTCAAATAAAATACATGTTTTGAACAATTTCAATTTTTTAAAACATTTAATAGTATTATTAAAAAACAAAGAAGTACCTAAAAATATTTCAATCTTTCGAAAAATGGCCGAAATAAACTATTTAAACAAATAAAATTGTCTTAATAATTTAATTTCATTTAAACATTCATGAGTATTCTTAAAGAACAAGTTAGTACTTAAAAATATTAAAATCTGTCGAAAATTTGGTGAGATAAAAATTTCTCTGATTATTTAAGGTGAACCACATGCTTGAACAAAAAAGTATTATTCGAATAATTGTAAAATTTTTTGAACAAATTATTTTATTGTTGCCATTTATTAAAAAACTTCTAAGACCTCGAAAAATACGTTCATTTCACGACTTATGAACCAGAAAAATTTTTTAATTATTTAAACAATTTAAAATTAGTAAGAAAATTACAGAGGTATCCTTAAATTAACGACTAATGATTACTTATTTGAAAAATATCAAAAATCGTTGAATTAAACGTAATATTATACGTAAAATTCAAATTTGTCACTTATTCTTTGGGGACAAAATTTATGATTGATTCTTATTCTCTGTCGAATTCTGAACATTATACTGAAACACGGAATTATTTGTGACATATATTTTTTTTTATACTATCAAGCCAAATCCCATTCGGGGAAAGCGTATACATTTTAGATCAATTCAGGATTCCCGTGAACACGTTCGCTCCGCAACACCGCTCCGACCCAGGTCGCTAATCAATCTCTCTAGCAATCACCCCAGGCGAAGAGCTTCGCAAAGTCATCATAAGTCTCTCCGTTTCGGCTCAAATTTGGAGATCATTTTTTTGGCATTGTACAGTACATGGTAGAAAAGAACCCTGTAATTATTATTTAATATTTTGATAATAATTGCAAAATAAAGAGCATATATGCCATCTTGAATGGGCTATTTTTGAGGTGAACGCACCTGTCCAAAATATGAGAAGCAAACAATCGTTTAATGCAGACACGTGGCTCGCATAACAAAGGGCATGTGGCGCATGTGGCGCATAAGCATAAGGATGTCCCAACGCAACGTTACTTGGCTGGGTGAGAGAGGAAGAAGGATGTGTACATATGACGTGCAACGGAAACTCTGTGTATTGCGTGGCAGGAATGTCCAATAGGCCTCTACTCGTACAAATGGAAAAAGAAATAAAGAACAAGAAAAGGTTTTTTCGTCGCACTTGAAATGCGAGTAGTGTACGACCAGAATACGTTCGAAAAGGGAGGAAGCTTTTCTTTTTTTCTCTTTCAAAGTTCCTTGTAGCTACATGCTTTTCACATCTAGACGTGCTCAATAGCGCGAACCCGGAATCTGAAGGGTTGAAGACCTTACAGCTTACATATTCTCATATTATGAGTCCTCAATGACAAAGAATCTCCATACCTCCCACTTTTGTATACAAATCCTCACATCTCTTCTTCATATGTCTCAATTGTGCACTTCCTTATTTCTCAATTTTTAGTCCGGGGTAAGGCTGGTACAAAAATTTGAGTTATGTTTCGGCGTCACAATTAAAAGGATACTTGACTACTCATCTTGAATATTTGACCAATTTTTCCCTTTTTAACAAGGTTTCGATTAATCTTTCAGGAATAATTAAAAAATAATTAAGATATTTGAAAAAAAGAGGCTTAGAAATTGATTCTTTTTTATGATGACGTCAAATGGGGTAATTTTGGATATGTGGGGTAAATTCGGATACACCTAAATTCCTAAATTGAGCGGATAAATTACTGAAAACAGTTCCAAAAATCTGGAATCAGTTCAAACCTTAACTCGTTCTAGATCCTGGTTGAAACCACCCACCTTAAGTAATTTAAACCATTAATTTAGGAATGTCCGAACTTACCCCACATGTCCGAAATTACCCCCTTTGGCGGTACCAATTTCAAATATTTCCTAAACTATTTATTTGTTAATTTTGTAGATTTTAAGGATATAGTCGACAGCGAAGAAATCTTTAACATTTTGAACAAAATAGATGAATTTGTAACGAATGTTCAACGAAAAATATGAATTTTCAATTAAAATGATGAATGTTGAAAAAAAATTGAATTTTGAACAATGTTGCTCAACTTTTAACCAAGTAGTTCAATTTTCAACCGAAAAAGATAAATTCTTAACGAAAATCATAATATTTGATATTTCAAACAAAAAAGATTTTGATTTTAAATCAAAAATAGTTCAATTCATAAAAAAGGCGGCTTTTCAACCAAATTGTTGGATTTTCAACTAAAATGATAAATCTTCAACTAAAATGATAAATCTTCAATAAAAAAATAAATTCTTAACAAAGTGGTTCAACTTTGTGCCAAGTAGGTGAATTTTCAATCAAAAAAATATGAATTCTCAACGAAAAATGTTTAATATTTCCATAAGTTAGATTCCAGCTAAAAATACGAATTCTCTAGAAAATAGTTTAATTTTTAACCCGAAAATGTTAATTTTAAATAAAGAAGTTAATTTTTAATCAAATAGTTAAATTTTCTACCAAATTGTTAAATCTTTAGGCCAAAAAGACGAATTTTCTACAAAATATGTTATTTTTAACACGAAAATATGAACTTTCAACAAAAAAAGTTCATTTTCAACCAAATATTAAAATTCTCAATAAAATAGATCAATTTTCAACCAAATAGTTGAATTTTTACCCAAAAGGGATGACTTTTTTCAACAGAATTGTTAAACTTATCAACAAAATAGTTAACTTTTCAAACAACCAAAACATTTTTTAACCAAAAAATATTTCATTGAAAAAATATTTTTATTTTAATGAAAAAATCGTTAAATTCGACAAAAATTACGAATTTTCAACAAAGTAGGTACGTTGTCAACCAAACAGATGAATTTTCAATAAAATTATTGAATCCTAAACAAAACTGATTAATTTTCAACCAAACAGTTGCATTTTAAACCAATAAAGATAAGATTGAAGTCAAAAGATATGATTGTTGAAACCAAAAATACGAATTTTCATCAAAATAGTTGAATTTTTAACCAAGAAATATTTTTCAGTCAAGAAAGTAAAAAAATTGCAAACAGATTGTTGAATTTTTATGCCAAAAAGTCAAATTTTCTACAAAACAGTTGAATTTTCTACCGAAATAGTTGAGTTTTCAATCTAAAATGATGACTTTTTATATTTATTAACCTAATTTATTTATATCTATTTATTTACAAAAAAGTAGATTTGTGTGTTCGCTTTTTTTTTAGTTTGATAACGAAATAAGATTTAGACACAAATGTAAAAAATGGCTATCCTGAATTAGAATTTGTTAGTAAAAGATTTGTGTTTTCGTTTTCTGATTGGTTATCATGACATTTAATTTAGTACAAATACCATTAAACAATTTCGTGGAGTAACTTAACGGAACGTACGTAACTTTGCATTACAGTTTCCCAAACATTGTAACGCGTTAACGTTACCGTTATTTTTCTAAATATGTAACGCGTTACCGTTACCGTTACTAAAAAATGTAACGCTCTGAGTAACGCGTTATTGTCAAACACTAGCATTAACCCGGTCTATCTCGTATGGTATCCTCGATGGTATCCTCTACTTTGGATAAAATCCTCGCATTTCTCAATAAGAATCAACATTTCTAATTTTAACTCCCTCAAAGTACAACAGCTGCTTATCGTAAGGAAGACATTTTTTCTCTTGAGGTTGAGGTTAATTTGAAAGGTTCCTAGTAAAGTACAGGTTCGCGAGAAAAGCGATACTGACAACTGACGTTTCCTATTGTGTGATTCCTTCACTTCCCTGAGAGTCTTTACAATTATTGGACTTTATTTGAAATTTGAGAGATTTACGAGAGACCGTGAACGCGGAATTTCCTACTATTTGTGTGTACTCGCCATTGAGAATACAGCCTTGCCGGAGCTGTAGTAGACAGTCGATTCGCGAGGCCGTTTGCTGCCAGATGCAATGAGACTTTCACTGATCTACGACGAGTCGAAGTCGTAAGTGTCGCCTTACAAGGAAACATACCGACCCTTTGACACTTAAATTCACGACATACCTCTCTATACAAATTGATTGAATTGTTTCAAATTTACACTTCATAAAAATTTCCAACACACTTCTGAACCTTTTATAGTTTTTTATCTTCAATTCAGTCAATTCAGTCATTATTGCCGAAGGATTTCATATTTACAAGTGTGCTACAATTTTTTTTTAATAATTCGTGGATTAGCGTCGCAGATGATAAGATTGTTGCGGCTAAATTAGCTAATGATTGAAATATAGATGGAGAGATATACAGGCGTGTAAACGAGGGTAGGATGATTATCGGTAGATCGGTTATTGCCAGAAGTAAAAAATATGAAAAATAAAGCTAAAATTGCAATATATGACTCTGTACTTGCACCCAGTGTGCTATGCGGTAGCGAAACCGTCACATATACGAAGAAAGATAGGAGTAAAGTTAACGCGGTTAGCATGCAATTCTTGCGGAATATACACTGTAAAACGCTAATGGGCATAGTCAGCAATCAGAGAATTCTCAAAGAATGTGGTGTAGAGGAAACTTTGTTTGACAAGAGTGAAAGAAATTTGTTGAGATGGTTTGATCACGTTGAGAGAATGAAGAGAGAACGATTGATGAAGCAAGTGTATTTAGGTGAAGGGAATGGCAACGGACCCAGAGGCAGGCCGAGAAAGGAGTTGTGGGTATGTCAGAATGAGGCACTATAGCGATATGACATAAGGAGCCACAGAAACACAAGAACTTGTATGAGAAGATATTTGGTTGTAGAGAAGCAAAAGAGTGTCCGTGGAGTGACAGATGCCTGAAACGAACGATCTTGGATACTAATGGGCCCTCGTAGAGAGCTTTGCTAATGGGTGTGAATAGAGTAGAGCAGTAGAGTGTGGATCTTACTACAAGATTATAATTCAGTTTTAGTATTTTTGTGTGAACTGTGACGTATGATGACTTTTTTAATATCTTCGCCTGGGATGATAGCCACAGAGATTGATCAGCGATGCGTGTCGGAACGATGTTGTGGAACGAACGTGCCGTTTGAATAAGCATCACGGAAATTCTAAATTGATCTAAAATTTATCCATACTTATAAATTTGTAACTGCACATTCCGAAATAAAAACTGAATGAAGCATCACGAGTCACACAATTTCAATATTTCAATCACTTTCTGACGAAATGATTGATAAATATCAATACATAATTTCCAGTTTAAATTCTGCAAAAACATCTGTTGGTATTAAATTATGGAATCCATAGTCGAATACTCACTTTGCATAAAGCGACACCAGTGTCAAGTCTGTCCATGAAGTTGTCCAGATTCATTCTCAATTCCGGATACAAAGCGTTCAACCACTCGGCTAAATCCTCCTTCATCGCGACCAAGTACTCTTCGGAGGACTTGAAAGGCCTGAAAGGCCTCGCTTCTAGTAGCACCGACATGTTATGATTTTTATCTGAAATCAATATTACATTTTTATCAGTGCATTTTTCATACCAGTTTTGATAAAAAAAAATTTACAATTTCCTTAGCATCAGGCTGTCCCATGGAATCTCTTTTTTATAGATTTTACAAAACCTTTACTCGGAGATTTCTTTCTTGTGGTAAAAAAATGATCCCCTACTTTTGCCACATTTAAACAAAATATTTAAAGGTTGTTGTTGAGGTTTTTATGCCAAAATTCGACTTTTTAAAGTTTTCAAATTTTTATTTCTACAGTTTTAACTATCCCGTTTTGCATAATAGAGGAAATTCTTTATTATGGTGTCATGTGACCCTGAAATGTTTTTAGTTGCGAGGAAAACACCCTAAAAGTTGTGATTTTATGATAAAGTTAAGATCAAGAAGACAAATTTATTCCTAATTTTTTTTTAAATTATTAAACTTTTAGGAAATATTACCTACTTTACTGACAACAATTTTATTTCTATTATTGGAAAAAAATTTCAGGAATATTTTTTGTCCTTAACTTATTTTTATAATTTAATTGACATTTCGGAAAAGAAGATTTTTAAGAATTTTAAATGGTTTCAATAGAATACAAAAATTAAAAAGGTTTCAAAACATTTCATTATTTAATAAAATTTCGAAAAAGAATTTTTTAATTTAGTAGGATCAAAAAATTGTAGAAAAAATTCAAGTAATTTTAAGAGATACTTAGAAGTTTTGAAAAGATTGAAAATTAATTTGGAAACAGATTAAAAAAAAAAAATTAAACAGATTTTTCAATATTTTGAACAAAAAATGTATAAGCTTTTTAAGAATTTTGGAAGTTTTCAAAGAAATAGTAGAATTTTTCTAAAGATTCATGTGAAAATTTAAAATAATTTTTTATTTTGAAAAATTAATTTCAAGAGATTATTTTCTAACATTTCAAAAGATTTACAAAATTGTAAAAAAAGAATCTGGAAGATTTTTAAGTAATTTTTTTAATTTTGAAAGATTTTTGAAAATTTGTGGAAAAATTTGAATCATTTAAAAGATATTGAAAAGTTTCGAAAAACTTTCAAAAATAATCTTCAGTTTAAAAAGGTTTCAAAAAATGTAAATCAATATGTAAATTTTCAAAGATTTCGAATTGAAATTTCAAAAATTTTTAAGGATTTTAAAAGGTTTTATGATCATAACAAAAATTTCTTAAGATTCCTGGGAAATTTTTAAATGATTTTTCACGTTAAGACAAATTTTTTTATCTTGAAAGATTTTATAAAATTTTAGGAATAATTCGTTTCAGTTTGAAAGACTGTTTAAAAAGTAAAACAGTTAAACAAAATAAAACAAAAGGAAGACTGTTTAAAAAAGTAAAATAAAAAAAAAATTTCTTGATACTTTTTCGACATATTTGGAATTTTCAAAAACCGTTTTGAATTTTCTCAAGAATCCTGGGAAAATTACATTCATATAACCTTAAAAATAAATAAATTTAAAAAAAAATCTGCCCGCTTCGCGGGCACATTCTCATGGCGCGCTTCGCGCGCGGCTCGCTTCGCTCGCAAGTTTGAGCGCGCCT
>CAKNYM010051944.1:321089-401217 GCA_932195095.1 Andricus curvator
TTTGATTTTTCTATTTTCAATGCTGTTTTTTACGAATAAAACAAAAATTACGCGTCATATCAAGAAGTGAATGATAAGAAATTTGTAGATCTTTTTTAGGTGCACAATTTTGGTAAGATGACCTTTTCTGGTATCTTTTATAGTTTTACAGCAAAATGGCTTTTTTGATTTTTCATTAATTTTGTGTGCGATCAAAATTTGAATTTTTTATTTTTCGAAAAATTCAAAAAGTTGTCATGAAAATATTATAGTGTGTTAAGAAATCAACGTTTTTCTCTTCTTGACTTTTTTTCATATCGTGCGTTTTTCGGCTTAAAATGATCATTTTCGTTTGTTTTTTGGAATTTTGAAAATGCTATAACTCCAGTAATTTTTTTTTTATCACGAAAAGTCATAAGAATATTTTGTTCGTCATTTTGCGTACTACTAATAACCGTACATAGAATTTTCAAATCTTTCAAAAAAGTGGTCTCAAAAATTTTCAAAATGTGCTCACTTTTTGGATTTTCATCCAAAATAGCTGGTTAACGAACTCGTTCTCTATTTTTCGGCCATAAAAAAGTGTGCCAAAGCTCAATCAAATCTGATCATTTTTTCGAAAGTTATCGTGGCTACAGACAGACAGACAGACAGACAGACAGACAGACAGACAGGCAGACAGACAGACAGACTACAGACAGACAGACACCTTCGTAAAAATCGTTTTTTCTGACTCAGGAGGTCTCAAAACGTGGAGATTTGATGAAAACCGACTATGTCAAATTTTACATAAAACCAATACCTTCTCATTAGAATGAGAATGTAATAATTTTTTTTTAATTCTTATTTTGTATTAAAAATTACGAACTGTCTAACGTTAGGGAATTTTCCGTAAGAACCTTTTCAAACTCGTTCAGGGCTAACATTACGGAAAATTCCGTAATACTACTACTAGTTAGTACATAACAAATATTTTTCTTAAATTATAATTTGATTAAAATTTTTTTCTTTCTTGAATGAAAAATCTGTTTTAGTTGTAAATTTAACTATTTTCATTCAACATATCTGAAATCTTCAAAAATCTTTTTGAATTTTCTCAAGAATTTTAGAAAAATTATATGCGCGTAGCGCGCGATTGAAGATGCTAGTAAATATCCAAAATAAAGTACGACGGACTTGCCTTTAACAAGAATTGATTAACTTTTGAATTTCTTTGAAAAAAACAAACTATCTTTTATTTGTAAGACAAGAATTGCTTAAATTGATGTGCAAATAGTTAAAACTGTTGCCAGTAAATAAGTAATAATTCCTGAAAGTTTCATAATTTAAAAAAAATTTATTTAATAAAATCGCAACTTCAAGGGCGGTAAAACGCACCTTACATTTTTTCCATAACGAACAAAATTTGAAGCTCACATGGTACTCCGATAAGGAATTTTTTGCATTGTTCAGGATGAGATAGTTAAAATTGTAGAAATAAAAATTTAAAAACATTAAAAAGTCCATTTTCGGCATAAAAAACTCTATACATACATACATAGATTAGCAGTTCGAACTCGAAAGTTCATTGCCTCACTACCCGATTCTGGTAGTGTTTCTAGGTGGATATTTACTACCAATGTGGGCCCACCACACCCACGACGCGACGGGCCAACAGCACGCAGGTATTCCTGAACGGTTACCCATCCAAGTACTAACCGCGCCCAACAATGCTTAACTTCAGTGATCTTACGAGAACTGGTGTTTTCAGCGTGGTATCGCCGTTGATCGTATCAAAAAAACTCTATAGCGATCTTTAAATATTATTTTTTAAATATAGTAGAATTAGGGTATAATTTTATCAGGAAAAGAAATAAATTTCCGATTCAAGGTTTTATCAAATCTAAAAAAAAGGATTGTATGAGGAACCCTACTCAGCATCTCCTCAATAAATTCTACTCGAAAAAATTAAATAATTTTTAAATTCAAATGCGTTTCATTGGCATAAACTAATTGTTTTGACCTAACTCATTTTTCTGTAGAAGATTCTGGACCAATTCGATTTATAAGTGGGTGAAAATCCATATTTCTTTTTTTTATAAAGTTATCGTGGGTGTGGTGAGCCCACACTTGTAGTTATTTATAACTACAAGAAAAACCTAGAGACACTACCCGAATCGGGTAGTGTCACGCCTACCCTGAAAGGGAAATGGTTTAATGGTATATATATATATATATATATATATATATATATATGTAACTTTTTTTCTGTGTCAAAATCGACATCTTTTTGGGACGTGCCGTATCTTTGACAAGAGCTTTCCTCGGAGGTGGTTGCTTCTTACAGAATCTTTCTTTCATGATTCGATAGAGCTAAGTAACACCTCGAAAGAAATTTTTTGTTTAGAAAAAGTCAAATGCATTGAAGTTAGATAGTTTTTTGTGTCTCCTGTCTTCTATTCAAACTCTAATGGTTTGAAATACAATTTTACATACAATATAATTAATTTCGATTATAGTGACTTAAAACTAAATAGCCACTCCTTAGACTTTTGCGTCCTTCACTTCTGCAATATTAACCCTCTTACCGTCAAGACGTTACGAAATAATTTCCAGCATGAAGCTTAATGCGGATGCGGGACGAAGAGAGAGAGAGAGAGAGAATAAATCTTCGTGGGAATGATACACCCCGAAACACGATTCGTTATGCTTGGCTATAAATTTTTTGCACGTAATGACGAACATTATATTATAAACGAAAGATGAAAAAATTGGAAGAAGAATGATAACCATAAACAAGAGGTCGATGGTTCACGAGCCAACACGGACGATCGTGGATTACGAATTAGAAAGGTGACTGCAAAATGTCACCAGTTCGAGTCCCCGAAGTTCACTCACGTCCTGTTCTATCTGGATGCACCCGAGTCTACTTGCGAGCAGTTCCATTAACAAACTTGCACAATCAGGAATATTAAGCGACTCAATCAGAGTTTTCTCCCTGCACGAAGAAAGCTACTAATGTTTTTACATCTAGATTTGCATACTGAAGAACCTGATTCCTGAATTAATTAGGGTAGGGGCTAATATGCATTTGGGAATTTTATCCAGTTCAGAGAACCTTTTAGTAGTTCATTTACGTCTTTAATTCTCACAGTTTCTATACATACTGGCTGCAAGTCAGAGAAAAATCAGGGAATTTTGTTGTTCAGGGAAAGTCAGGAATTCAAAAAAACAGGACAAAAGTTAGTGAGCATCTGTAAGAAGCATTTTAAGTAACTTTGATGAGTAATCAGGGCTGCCATACAGTCACTCTTGTCGATTTATTTTTCTCAAATCACTTTTAGTTACATTTTAGAGATAAAGTCACTGTAGCCAATTTTTGTAATGAAAATTTCACTTTAGTTACTTCTCTTTCAATAAATTAACTTGAATTTAGGTTCACTATTGAACACGATTGAATTCAAGTCTATAACTATTTTTGAATTTTTTTGTATTCGTTTGAAATCTTGTAAACTATTTTTAAAAATTTCAAGGCATTTTCAAGAACTTAAAAAGGTTTCGAAGAATTTCGAAAGATTTCAAAGGATTTGAAATAGCTTAGAGTATTTTAAAAGATTCCAAGGTATTTTTAAATATTCTAAGGAATGTTTAAGAGCTTTACAAAGTTTCAAAGCATTTCAAGAGATTTCAAAGGATTAAAAAATATTTTCAGACATTTTAAAAGCTTCCACAGAAATTTGTGATAGATTTCAATGATTTGCAGTCATTCCAAAGAATTTCAAAGATTTGAGGGTATTTTTTAAATTTTCAAGGAATGTCAAAAAGTGTTAAGGGATTTGAATTATTTTACGGTATTTTAGAAGATTCCAAGGCATTTTCAAGAGAATTCAAAATTTTCAAGGAGTTTCCTAGGAATTGAATGATTTTAAGGGATTAAAAAAATTTTATGGGGCTATTTTTGAAGATTCCAAGGAATTTTATAAGATACCCGAGGATTTCAATGATTTCAAGGGATTATAAAAGCTCTCATTAAGGTATTTTAATAAATTTTCCATGATTTTAGAAAATACCATCAATTTCCTGTAATTTCACGGGATTTTATAATATTTTATTGGATTTCAAAGAATTCATTCACAAGAATTCAGGTATTTTATTTTAAAAGCTTCGAAGGAGCTTGCAATGGAGTTCAATCATTTGAAGGGATTTTGAAGAATTTTAAAGACTTTAGTGTATTTTTAAAACTTTCAAGGAATTTTTAAGATCTTTAAAAAGTTGCAATGGATTTCAAAAGATTTCTAAGCGTTTAAAATATGTTAGGGTATTTTTAAAAAGTACCAGAAATTTTTAATTGATTTCAATCATTTGAAGGGATATTCCAAAGTATTTTAAAGAATTAAGAGTATTTTTAACAATTCCAAGGAATTTCCCAGAGCTTTCAAAACTTTCAAAGTATTAGAATATTTGAGGGTATTTAAAAAATTTCAAAGGAATTGTTAATAGATTTCAATAATTTGAAGTTATTCCAAAGGATTTGAAAGATTTTACGATATTTAAAAATTTTCCAAGGAATTTAAAAAAGTTCCAAGGGATTTCAAAGGATTTGAAATATTTTAGGGTATTTTCAAAAATTTTAAGGCATTTTCTAAGAATTTTCAAGAATTTGAATTATTTTAAGGGATTCTAAAAGCTGTCAAGGTATTTTAAAACATTTTTCAATATTTTTCGAAATACCCTCAAAATTCATGTAATTTTATGGGATTTTATATCATTTTAATGAATTTCAAATAATTTATTCTCAAGAATTAAAGCATTTCATTGAACTAAAAAAATGTTCAAACCTTCCAAAGTGTTACCAATGATTTTTTTTATATTTTAGGATATTTTAAAAGATTCCAAGGAGTTTGCAATTGCTTACAATAATTTGAAGGGATTTTAAAGAATTTTAAAGATTTTAGGATATTTTTATCAATTTCAAGGAATTTTACAGTTCTTTACAAAATTACAAGGGATTTCAAAAGGTTTTAAAGGATTTTAAATAATTTAGGGTGTTTTAAAATATTCGAAAGAATTTTTCACTGATTTCAATAATTTGAAGGGATAATTTCGAAGGATTTGAAATATTTTTGGGCACTGTAAAGGATTCCAAGGCATTTTCGAGAAATTACAAACGTGTTAAGGGATTTCCAAGGATTTTAATGATTAAAAAAGGGATTTGAAAAATGTTCCATGCGGTTGTGAAGAGTTTCTTATAATTTCCGAAGATATGGAGTGATTTTACAACACATACAAGGTTTTAAGATATTTTAAAGAATTTTCCAGGATTTCAGAAAATATCAAATTCCATAGAATTTCACGGGATTTTATATTTAAATGAATTTTGAAGAATTTATTCGCAAGAAGTGACGGATTAGAGATTTTCAAGTTTTTTGCAAATCAATGGATTTTTTGGTTTGTTTTTGTTTCATTCATCTTGAAGTCTTTTAAATTCATCTTTTCATCACATCCTTTTCAATTCCCTTGATTTTTTTTTTCAATTAACCTTACATTTTTATGAGTTTCATCGAATTTTTCTCATTGCTTGTAAATACCTCTAAATTCACTCAAGTTTTACTGAAATCAATGGAACTTTTTTATTTATTTTTTTTATTTTTGCCATATTTATTTGAATTTAACTTGAATTCTTTTAAATTAAAAAAAACATTAGTCACCTCATCAATGCACATTCTTCACTTTTAAAAACTTTTTGCGTTAGAAATTAGTAACTTTTTGTCCCTTTTTTGTTTAAATAGGTCCCTTTTTTTAAGTAGATTAGGCTGTGGCAGGCCTGAGAATAATAAATAAAAAGTTATAAATTCAAACTTAAAATTTTTTTATTCCATTTGTAAAAGATTCTATATTAAAAATGTTACAAGATTAGAATTTTGGTCTTTAAATATGAATGGTGAGAACAAATGAAAAATTAATCATTTGAAAATCAGGGAAAAGACAAGAAATTTTGAAAATAAAATTTTCCGGCCGCCCTGCTATATTTAAAAAAAAATGAGTTTATTATCCGAAGAGTAAAAGCTTTCAGTGTTTTATGCAACTGTTGCAAGTCTTCAGATAATGTGATTGGCAATAAATGTCTATGTAAAAAAACCCTAATCCCCTTATACATAATCCGGATGATTAGGACATAAATTCCTCATGAGATTTTCAATGATGATAATAAAACGGTACCAAAATGAAACGTTCTTGTGAACTGCGACGTTATTGCAGAATCTAGATTAAAAAAGGGACTTGTCAAGCTCTTATATGCGAAGGAACATGCTTTTCTGCTTTCTTCCTGCTCAGCTGACTTTCATACTTGGGTTGTTCTTTTGTTTTGCTGCAAGCAAATAACGACAGCGCCCAGTAATTAAATTACCTCTAATCTCGGTTGTTACATCTACGAAGATACATTAAGCTCATTACATCAAAGACAACGTGCCCGACTGCTCGTATCGTGTTATCCCATGAGTCGCTGTTACCCAGTGAGAGGTGCCTCATCTGGAGAACTTGTGGGAGAGACACGCGAGAATTTCACGGGATTTGAAAAGCAGCGGATAATAGCGTATAAGCATCGAGCTCTGCATGTGGCGGTTATGGTAATGATTCCGAGGCCTCGGGCAAATTACAAATAGGGAGAAAACTTGATGAGGACCGATGAAACGCAAGATAAATGAGGTTGAAATCGGTGCAGGGACGTATTCGATACTCTCTTAAAATTAACTAATGCAATCTTACTGACTTCCGGTAAAATCTCACTGATTTCCAGTAAAATCTAACTGATTGCCAGTTACATCTCACTGATTTCCAGTGAAACTCACTGGTTAGGTATGGCACTTATCAGTCATTACTTTTGTGCTAACCTTTGCAAATTTATCTTCTAAAAACTGCACTTTACCCTCACAACAATGAACGAGGAACGGGCTTCAGATATAATAGGATATAATATTTAGTTTAAGACAGATCACAGAAAAAAGCTTAAGAGTAGGAAAGAAAGTTTTCTGTGCATTTGTAGACCTAGAAAAAGCATTTGACAAGGTAAATAGAAGTAAACTTTGGGAAGTCCTTAAAGAGTACGGAGTCAATGGATGGCTCCCACAAGCAATAAAATCAATATATACAGGTAGTAAAGCGAGTATAAGAGTAAATGGGAAACTGAGTGACTGGTTCGATATTATGCAAGGCGTGAAAGAAGGATGCGTTATGTCCTCATGGCTATTTATCATATTCATGGATAAGTGTTTAAGAATGGCCCTCTTCGACGAAGAAGGTGTAGATCTTGAAACAGTGAAGGTACGTGGGTTAGCTTTCGCAGATGACAAGATCATTATGGCAGAATCAGTCGAGGACTTGCAAAGAATGTTGAATAAACTTAATACAAGCATGAAGAACATGGGCCTTAAAATTAACGTAAATAAAACAAAAATCATCGTGTTTGAAGGAAAAACTGAGAAAACAATGTGCAACATTGTCCTAAATGATGAGAGATTAGAACAAGTTGACAAGTACGTATATCTGGGTAGCCTATTCACTAGCGACGGAAAAATAGATGGGGAGTTAGATAAGCGCATAAATAAGGGTAAGCAGGTTATCGGTAGAGCAGGGTCTATTCTCAGAAATAGCGACTCAGAAGTAGCGAGACATGGTGCAAAAGAGACAATAGTTGACACATGGGAAAGAAATCAGTTAAGATGGTTCGGACATGTTGAAAGAATGAAAGATGAACGACTAACGAAACAAGTGTATAAAGGTAAAGTAAATGGCAGAATGCCCAGAGGTAGACCGTCAAAAGAATGGTTAGAATCTGTGAATGAGACACTAATCCGAAGAGACATAAGAAGCCTTAGAAACACAAGGGCTTGCATAAAAAAATGCATGGACGTGAATGAAGCTAGAGTAGTATGCCAGGACAGAAAAGTGTGGCGACAAATAGTTTGTAAACGGAGTGACAATAGAGTGAATGACGCCTGAAACAAAGACCTTGGATACTAATGGGCCCAAGTGTGGAACCACACATAACAATTTTTTTTAGGCTTTGCACTTGGGGTGAACGCTAGAGAGATTGATCAGCAACCTGTGTCAGAGCAGTGTTGCGGAATGAACGTGTCATTTGAATAAATAACACGAGAATTCCAGATCAATCTAAAATATCTATACCTAACACCCATATACCTATCTACCTTATACCTATATACCCACCACAACACACTACTATTTTCCAACCGAGCAAGTCACGCCTACCCCGAAAGGGAAATGGCTTAATGGTATAATAATAATAATATATTCCGCCTAAATGTGGGAAGGCCCGTCATTACGTCAACGTTTCTCGTCGCGACACGCGCCTATCACGCGACTGAACGTTCATGTCTTAGCCGCGTGGAGCGCTCTACCAATGGTTGAATCTATCATTTGACATCACTGGTATATTCAGTAACGCTGTTTAACCCTTACATGCATGGTGGGATATTTAATATCCCACCTAGATTATCATCATATTTATAATATTTCAAGTTGTTTTTTCTCGATTTTGGTGATTCTTTTTGTGAGTTTACTATAACAACATGTTAGAGAATTGAAAATTACACTCCGTTATCTGAAATTTCTGGTGAATTTGTTAATATTAATAAACAAATACCAAAAAAGTCACTTTTTGCAAGAAAAATTCATTATTTCCAAAAGTTTTTTTTTATTTACATGAAACTTGGTATATTTAGGTTTTGGGGTTGCTGAGTACAAATGTGATATCAGACTTCTGAAATTCAAAATGGCAGATCCAATATGGCGGACGAGTTTTCAACAAATTAATGGATTTTCATGAAACTTGGCATCTGGGGGTTTTTGGGGTCCCTGATCACGAATCTCAAGTCAGTTTTTTAAAATTCAAAATGGCGGATCCAATATGGCGGACGAGTTTTCAACAAATTAATGGATTTTCATGAAACTTGGCATCTGGGGGTTTTTGGGGTCTCTGATCACGAATCTCAAGTCAGTTTTTGAAAATTCAAAATGGCAGATCCAATATGGCGGACGAGATTTCAAAACATTAATGGATTTTCATGAAACCAACAGCCATACCACGCTGAAAAAACCAGTTCTCGTCAGATCACTGAAGTTAAGCAGCGTTGGGCGCGGTTAGCACTTGGATGGGTGACCATTCGAGAAAACTGAGTGCTGTTGGCACATCGTGGGTGTGGTGAGCCCACACTTGTAGTTATTTACTACAAGTTATCAACCTAGAAACACTACCCGAATCGGGTAGTGTCACGCCTACCCCGAAAGGGAAATGGCTTAATGGTATACTACTGATGGCGAATCTGCAGTCAGTTTTGAAAAATTCAAAATGGTGCAACTTTTATACTAAACCCCGAAAACTCCTAGATGCCAAGTTTCATGAAAATCCAACATTTTTTTGAAAACTCGTCCACCATATTGAATCCGCCATTCTGAATATTGCAAATCTGGGTCCGGATTCGTAGTCAGCGACCCCAAAACCCCAGGAGTCACAAGTTTTATGAAATTCCAACAATTTTTTCAACATTTGTCCACCATGTTGAATCTGCCATTCTGAATTTTTAAAATCTGACTTCAGATTCGTGATCAGAGACCCAAAAAACCGCCAGATGCCAAGTTTCATGAAAATCCATTAATTTTTTGAAAACTCGTCCGCCATATTGGATCCGCCACATTGAATTTTTCAAATCTGACTTCAGATTCGTTATCAGAGGCCCAAAAACCCCCATATGCCAAGTTTCATGAAAATCCATTAATTTTTTGAAAACTCGTCCGCCATATTGAATTTTGCAAATCGGGCTCCGGATTCGTAATCAGAGACCCCGAAAACCCCCTAAGGTGCATATATTCGTAAAATTAGTTTGATAGAAAAATGTATGCATCAAAGGCATAAGGCATTAAGTTGAGTCACTTACTGGTTCAACAAATAAAAATCGGAAAATCATTGGTTCATCAGTAGTAGTATACCATTAAGCCATTTCCCTTTCAGAGTAGGCGTGACACTACCCGATTCGGGTAGTGTTTCTAGGTGGATAGTTTCTTGTAGTAAATAACTACAAGTGTGGGCTCACCACACCCATGATGTGCGAACACTCAGTTTTCTCGAATGGTCACCCATCCAACTACTAACCGCGCCCAACGCTGCTTAACTTCAGTGATCTGACGAGAACTGGTTTTTTCAGCGTGGTATGGCTGTTGGCCAATTATCAGTGATAATTCAAAATACTGATTCAACCAGTGACAATTTCACTGATTCAATTTAAGAGAGTATGTTTAAGGCTTTTCTTACAAACAATCTAGAAAAGTGAAAAATTTAACCCGAAAATGTGTTGTACGGAAAGTGACCAACTTTTGAGCCGTGTGGAAAACTTACTTTTCCGCACGCTGCACATTCGCTGTGCGATCCAATATTACTTTTCTCCGCAGGTAAGTGACGTTAATGGACATGATCTTAGATACTATCAACTGCTTGCACTGACCATAAATTACCTACAAATGTTCAGCCCTTGTTTCACAATGTACTATTATGGTTGGAAAAAGTACTAACATTGAAGTAATTGACAATATTTTAGTAGCCTGTCTTAATTTCTTATTTTGATCCCTTTAAATATTTAATTATTTTTTTGTAATTTATAATAAAGTGGTCGTAGGTCAGGGAAAACATGAAGATCAGGGAAAAGTATTTGCCTTCTATTTATATTTCTTCTTTTTTTCAGTTGTTTCTTCTAACGATTCTATTTTTAGGGAAAAATTTTATTATTTGTTTGCAAATTCAACAATTTGGTTGAAAATTTATCTTTTTGGGTAAAAAGTCAACTGTTTGAATTCAACTGTCTTTTATTGAAAATAAAAATCTTTTTTGGTTGAAAATTCAATTATTCGGTTGAAGGTTGAACCACTTCGTTAAAAAATTATATTAGCTGAAAAGAATTTATTTTAACTGAAAATTTTACTATTCCAGTTGAAGAGTCATCATTTTAGTTGAAAACTCATTTTTCCTTGCTGAAAATTAATTTTTTTTACTGAAAATGTAAGGTAAGTGTCCCAGCAATCGTCACGGTCCCAGTTATCGTGAAACTATGTTATAATTTGACTATATTGTTGAAAAAATATGCTAGAAGTAACATTTAATCTTTGGTTGAAAATTTAACTATATTTGTGGAAATTCTTTTTTTATCAGATATCAACTATTATATTTTTCCTTGAAAATTCAACTGTTGTTGGTTGACGTTTAATATTTTTCGTTCAAAAATTCAACTATTTCGTTGGAAATTCATCTTTGTACGTAGAAAATTTTAATACTTCGTTGAAAATTTTATAACATTTTTGAAAATCAAACTATGTTTTTAAAATGTAATCTTTTTGGTTGAAAAGTCAACTGTTTTGTTGAAAATTCTTCCTTTTGGATTAAAGATTTATCGTTTATGGTCGAAAAGTCATCTTTTAGTTAAAATAAGTAAGAAAAAATGAAATTTTCAAATTTTAATTCGAAATTGTTGTTTTCTGCTTCTAAAAGATTCGATGTTAAAAATGTTACAAGATTAAAATCCTGGTCTTTGAATATTAATGGTTGGTTGATCCAACCGATGTTAAACACCGCTTGGCTTGGTCTATGATCGGATGGGGGGCGTCGTACTTGATGGGACGGTATTTATCAGTTTAAATATATGATTTTCTACATTTTAATTTTATCACAAATATTTTGCAGAAAATTATTTCTTGTTTTAAATTTAAATTGCATTAGCTTATCTTTCTCGTCAATTATCAGCACGAGACAGGTGTAGTCATCGACATTAGGACTCTGAGACTGATCATATCTGTACAAAAAATTTTCTCAAACTGATAAAAAACATTTTTGTATTTTACATACTAAAGGATCAACCTAAAATTTTGTAAAAAAATTTTTTTTTTTGATTATACACTCAACTCTTCTTAGAACTGATGGCTGATCCAACATAAATGAATTATGCGACCCTGCCTTTTTTCGTTTGGATTCCCCCGATTTAGGATCAAGGCCAAGGCAAGCCATGCCCGAAACAGGTCTTATATCGGGAGTTGAGTGGTTTTTTTGTAAATTGAATTGTATTTTTAAACACACTGTTTTTAAACCGCGATCCATATTTGGTTCTTTTGTCCTATTTGACCCCTTAGTAGAGGAAATTTTTTACTCTTGGAAGTAATTTTCTGCTCTTTGTCGCTAGATGGAATTGTTATCCTACTTTTACACCTGGATGCATGATTTAGTGGGGCGTGAAAATAATATAGAGTAATTTATAGATTTCAATGTTATGTATAGTTGTTTACGGTCTAGAATCGAAGTGAAAAGCATTGCCACGTTTGAACGGTTGTCAGCAACGCTAATTCGACGTGGGACAAAATGTAATACGTGTAATCCGCTCTTTACGAGCCAGTCGTGTCTAATTTTCAATACTCGCTATTGAATTATGCATACTAGTAGTGGAAAAGCGTTGGCAGCTTCGCATTGCCATTCCCTGTTCGCGTAGATAACTCTATTTCTCTCCCCGGGACACCCTCTCCCGGTACCGTTACATACACCGCGTGCACAGGTTTCTGTAAGTTCCATGCATGCAAGATTACTTATATACATGGTGATTCATCCATTACAATTCCACAAAAATATCTGACTTACTTTTTGCAGAAAAAAAGTTTTTCTTGAACCAAAAAAACTGTCTTATTTGACTTCGATGAAAATGTGGTTGAATCTAACAAATTTTTGTTGGTTCAACAAAATATTTTATTGACCCTACCAAACGTTTTTGTTGAATCAACCAAACATTCCATCTACCAAAAGATTTGGTTAAAACATCAAAAAAATTTAGTTGCGTTCAACCACAAAGGACGATTGTTCAACAAAATAGTTGAATGTTCGAACAAAAAAAAATAATAATGGGGTTGTTGCATATGTTCAAAGTTTTTTTTTCATAGTAGAATTAAAAGAACACCAAAAATTAATGTTATCCTTGGAAACATCTCACTCTCACGGCTCTCACGCACTTGAATGATATTATTCATTACTATCTTTTTTAGTTTTTATGTTTTAAGCAAAATTGTATTTTTTAGTGAGATTTTGTTACGACTGGCTGCTGCTTTTCGACAATTTTAAGTAAAAAAATCTCTCTTAGAAATCGTAATTTTTATTTTCGCCTACATATTCTTCATTTTCTGCTACATACTTTATTAGTCAATAAAGCAGCTTCAGTGATTGTTTAAGCGGATTGCAGGATGTGACTTTTAAGGTCACAGAATTTTCGAAAAGCGATTTCGATACTTTATCCTCAATAATTTTGTTCTCGAAAATAAAGTCTTCAAAAAATTTTGGAATTGACTAACTTTTCAGAATTTGATGCAGTATTAAAAAAGTATATCATCTAGAATTCATGGAACGAACCCATTAACCAAACAGTTCTATTTTGGACCAAAAAGGATTAAGTTTCTACTAAAAGGGATGAAATAAAGAAGAAAATAATAGTAGGCTTTTTAAGCAAAAAAAAAAAACCTTTAACTAAACATAGTTCTTTTTTTTAACCAAGGAGATGAATTTGGAACTGAAATTATGAATCTGCAACTAGAATACTTTAATTTTCGGTTTAAAAAATTAATTTTTACCAAAATACATGAATTTTCAACTGAATAGTTAAATTTGCAACTAAAAAAAATACATTTTTTACCAAAAATGGAATAGTTAAACATTCAGTTCTAAAATTAATTTTAAACAAAACAGTTACATTTTCAAGAAAAAAAATGAATTTTCAATAATGATGTCTAATGATGTCTAATGATTTTTCATTAAACATACCGATTTCCGGTGTATAGCGCCAACATCCCTTATGAAAAAGAAGTATAAGTATTGGATCTAATACTTTTTTCGCTAATATGTATTGGAAATCCGATACTTTTCCGCGAAAAAAGTACTGGATCCTATATGTACTTACCAATACTTCTTTTTCATGAGGAATAACCCAAAATTGTTAAAAACTTCTGAAACATCTTTGAAATGTTTGAAATATAATTTTTTTAAATTAAAAAAACCAATTTGGGATGCAAAACAACAATATAACCTAAAGGTATTAAAAACACACGAATCGTTTTTGAAACCTAATGATTTTTTTTAAATGTCCATTTCTGACGAAAAACAGTATCACAATCCAAAATTGTTCAAGCTCGTGAATTTTATTATTAAAAAAAATTATTAGGTTTTTTTAAAATACCAATTTCAGATGAAATACGCCAACACACCATAAACTGTTTGAAAAATTGGAAATATTCTGTGAAATTTAATAACTTTTTTATTAAAAATACAAATAATTCCCGCCGAAAAACGCGATCATAGTATAACGAAAAATTGTTCAAAAATTGTAAATCTGCTTTGAAATTCAATGAACCATCCAACCGATTTCTGGTGAAAAGCGTTATCATAACCTTAAACTGTTCCAACATTTTTAATCTTCTTTGAAATCTATATCGTTATTTCCTATGAAATCCGCTCGCTTTACCTACAATTGTACAAAAATGGTAATATTCTTGGATATCAAATGATTTTTTATTGAAAATAACGATTTCCGGTGTAAAACCCCAACATAACCTAAAATTGTTCAAAGCTCATGAATCTTTAAAACCTAATAATTTTTTTTTAAATATCAAGTTGTGACGAAAAACAGTATTGTAATTTGAAATTTTTCAAGCTTGAATTTTATTTTTTTATTTTTAACAAAAAGTATTGGAATTAATTGAATGATTTTTATTTCAAAATACCAATTTTAGGTGAAACACCTCAACACAGTCTGTAAATAACGTTAGTATAACCTGAAACTGTTAAAATATTGCAAATCTTGCTTTAACTACATATACAACATTTTGTTTTAATATACCATTTTTTGGTGTAAACGCTAATGTAACCTTAAATTGCTAAAAAAATAATTAACCTATCTAATATTTTTCATTTGAAATACCTACTTCCGATGTAAAACGCTAACATGACCTGAAATTGTTGAAAATTGGAAATCTTAATGATGTTTTTTTTTTGAAATGCTAATTTCCAGTGAAAGAAATGTAACGCAACCTAATAATTTTAGAAATTTTAAGTCTTCTTCAAAACTTTCTGATTTGTTATTAAAATTATTTTCTAAAGATACTCATTTTCAACCATTCTTGTTACATTTTCTTTTCTCTATTATTTTGCACAGTTTCTTTTAGCTAATCATGATGTGATCCCTACTCTCTCTATTCATTGAGAAAAAATATTTTTGTTCTCCCAACAAATTTTTGTTATTTCAACAAAACTTTTCCTTAATTGACAAAACGTTGATTAACAAAAATCGAATGTTTTTCAATAACGTTAGGGAATAATCAATACCGGCTAATTTTTTTTGTAGAACATTTAAAAAAAATGACTTCAAATTACATCGTAATTATCAATTCTCTGTATGTTTAAATTTTTTCATCTTATCTTGGGGAGGGATTGCATGTTTAAAATAAGGTCAGTTACTTTGTATGCATTGCATAATAAAGGATTTTGATTTGGAAATATAAAGACTTGTGTCAAAGATTCTTGAATCACATGCATTTGCATTTGAATGAAAAAGTCTCTTTTTTTAATAAGTTTGTCCTCGAATTGCGCAGCGGGTCCCAATCAAGGCGACTACAACCGTGACTGTAATTTCAGTTTCAGGCATTAACCCACTTTAAGAAAATTCTCTTAATGAACCCTTCTTAAAATTGCTACTTGTTATAATCATTTGATTTCAAATAATGTCGATATTAAAATTGTTTAGGAATGAAGTACCCCGTCGAGTCATGTTTGCACTTTTGCATTTATTATATACGAGTTCATAAAACGCCCACCTCTTCACTTTCCAACTTCTGTGCCTTTCTCTGCATTTCCTCAATTCCCTGTACAGCACGATGGTCATAAACAAATGTCGAGCACATGTTGTTTTAATTACTAGAAAAATGTACTCACCCGACGACAAAAAAGCTCGTGTACATGCTACAAACCAAGTAAAGGCGATTTAATTACATCATAAAGGAGCTTAGTGCTTTTCTCTCTCGTAACAATCAGAAGTAAATCCAACAGAGATAAATGAGTGAAACCGCAGAACAACTTATGTCAAGATTCCGTTTTCATAGCCGTATATTATCTACTGTTAGAAAACAATAAATATCACTCAATGTAGTTTATATCAAACTCGGTGAAATATTTGAAATAAAATAAATCAATTTCATGCATTTCATAAAAGTAACCCCCTTTGTTGGGGTCTGTAAGTGAGCCGCCGGATGCAATAACCAGCCCGACGCCCGGAAACGTGTGAAAGAATTGTCCGATCGTCTCAAAAAAGAAAATTTTCAAAATTGAAAAATAAATTGTTTGAAAATGTAGAAATGTAGAGAATAAGGAAATTAAACTTTTTCCTGAAAACATTTTTTTCCAAACGTTTATTTTTAATAATAAAAACGAAATATTGAAAAAAATTCTCCCTGGTTTAATTAAGTTTTAAAACTTAAATCGTTCTAACTCGGCCAAATATTATTGAAATGATTTCATATTTGCAGGATATATTCAAAATACTCTAGCGATGTCTAGGAAATCGTGGAAAAGTTAACAATCGCTTATTGTTTAATAATGCTTAATTGCAAAATGAGGTCAATCGATAATTGTATTTTCTTGGTTTCGCCGGTAAAAAGTATCTAGGTAACATCGACTTTCAAACAACTTCGAGTGACTGATTTGTTCAGCAATGTTGAATGTAGTTTTTTGGAAAATCTCATATCGATTCGTTAAAAATTTACTGAGATATTCCGATTTGGAAAAAGTACTCGACGTCTGCCCGCGCTGTTAGCTAATGCGTCGCGAGGACTGCTCTGGCAGGCAGCGTTCTCGAAGTTCAGTTTGGATTTTTTTTTAATATTTTGAAAGGAGGAGAATGTGACAAAGAACAAAAATGTGACAATTAAATTTGGAAACTTGATTTTAATTATTACTTTAACTGTAATGAAATAATGTTGCACGAGGTGAACACTTTTTAGTGAAAACTACAATGATCTATTTTATTTTAAAGCGAAATTCATTATTTTGGCTGCTTTTAGGATAACATACGCTGGAGGTCATTTAGTGGTCATTCATTTTACTTGCAAATCTTTCTATTTTGTTTGAGTTTATTGCCTAGTAAACATCAGCATCGTGCACGCGAGGATTACGAGGATTACGCAATAGTCTATAAAATAACTTTTCCTTTTATTATACATATATTATAATATACTAATTTCTCTCCTACATCCTTCCAAAATATTAACAAAAAATCCAAACTGAACTTCGAGAACGCTGCCTGACAGAGCAGTTCTCGCGACGCATTAGCTAACAGCGCGGGCAGACGTCGAATGCTCTTTCCAAATCTGAATATCTCAGTAAATTTCTAACGAATCGATATGAGATTTTCCAAAAAACTTCATTCAATATTGCTGAACAAATCTCTCACTGTAAGTTGTTTGAAAGTCGAAGTTACATAGATACTTTTTATCGGCGAAACTAAGAAAACACAATTATCGATTGACCTCATTTTGCAATTAAACGTTATTAAACAATGACCGATTGTTAACTTTTTCACGATTTCGTAGGCATCGCCGAGTTAGAACGATTTAAGTTTTAAAACTCAATTAAATCAGGGAGACATTTTTTGTCAATATTTCGTTTTTATTATTTAAAATAAACGTTTGGCACAAAAAATTCTAACAGGAAAAAGTTTCATTTCCTCATTCTCTACAATTCTACATTTTCAAAAAATTGATTTTTCGATTTTGAATTTTTTTTTTGAGACCATCGGACAATACTTTTACGCACTTTTAAAGAAATAAAAGATTAATTCTCAAGAAAAATGGTAATAGTTCATATGTTAATCAAGACCAAATTTTTAGTTTAAATAAAAAGCCGTTGAAGTGAACACAAAAACACGAATGTTCAACAAAACAGTTGAATCCTCAACCACAACAGATTCATTTTCCACCAAACAGTTGCATTTTTGACCAAAAGAGATAAATGTTCAAACCAACAAGATGAATTTTCAACTAAGAAAGATTTTTAAGTCACTACAAGAAAAATTTCATCCAAGCCAACTAGTTACAATTTAAATCAAAAAGATGAATTTTCAACCAAGAATGAAAATTTTCTATCAAAAATTTGAATTCTCAACAAAATACATAGATTTTCAACCACATAGTTAAATTTTCAACAGAGAAGATAAATTTTCTACCAGAAAAGATGAATCTTTAACAATGTGCATTATTTTTAACCAAATAGTTGAATTTTCAACAGAGAGAATTAATTTTTTTTATCAAAAAGATACATTTTCAAGAAATGACATACATTTTCAACCAAAAAGGTGAATTCTTAAACTAAAAAAGACCAATTTTATAGCCTAAAAAGAAATAGTTAAATTATCATTAAAAATGTTAATTTAAAATTTAAAAAAAGGATTTATCTACAAAAAAGTTGAATTTTCTATTAAATAGTTTAATTGTATATCAAATTGTTGGATTTTCAAGCTAAAAAGGCGCATTTTCTCCAAACGGTTGAATATTTCACTCAGAAATATCAATTTTCAAACAAAAAAAGATGAATTTTCAACTTTTAAATTTAATTGTAAAACAAAAAATTTGCAATTTCAACCAAAAAAACCAATTTTATACCAAGAAAATTAATTTTTTTTACTGAACTATAAGATTATTTAACAAAATACGTGAATTTTTAACCAAATACTTGAATTTTTATACCAAACATATCAGTTTTCAACAAAAAAAGAAATAGATAAATTTTCATTTTGAAAGGTTTATTTTTATATATAAAAAATGAATTTTCTACAAAAAAAGTAATTTTTAACCAAAATATAATTGAATTATTAACCAGAAAGGTAAATTTTCAATACGATAACTCATTTTTACAACAACAAAATAATTTTTAGCAAAGTAGTTCAATTTTCAACCAAAAATATGAATTTTCAATTCTTAAATTTAATTTTAAATCAAAAACAGTTTAATTTTTAACCAAAAAAATTGAGTTCATACAAAAAAAAAAAGAATTTTCAACCAAGAGAATCATTTTTCTACTAAAACATAAGACTTTTTTAAAAAATACATGAATTTTTAACCAAATAGTTTAAGTTTCAACTTAAAAAGTTGAATTTTCGACCAAATATTTGAATTTTCTACAAAAAACTTAAATTTTCAGCTAAAAACTTAATTTTCAACCGAAATTTCAAATCGAAAAGACGAATGTTCAACAAAATAGTTTAATTTTCAACTTTAACCAAAAATGGGTTGAGTTTTTTTTATTGGGATCTATTAATTTAGTTCGCATTCAAGTGAAAAACGAGAAAAAGTGGAAAAACTGTGAAGCCTGCGACAAATAAATAGGAATTTTGAGAATATGTATACTAAGAATAAAGACTAATTTTAATAAACATTGGAGTTAATTTTTAATACTTTTGAAATATTAGGATAGAAAACTGGAAATTTCTCTTAGAACGTAAAGTCAATTTTTTTTGCACACCTTTTGATTTCGGACTACGCAACATTTTGGGTCAAGAAGAAATTATGAAGTTGTACGTTATAAAACTAAATACTTATTGTTATTAAGTTTATAAGATTTTAGCAAGATACTAATATTATGAGATAAATTACAAGTAATACTGTTCTTATGTTTTTTACTTAATTTATCCACGACCCCTAACGTACATAAGCCACTTAATTATTTAGAAAGATTATTGAGTAACTAATGACACATAGATATTTACTTGCGATTTACTGTCGTTTGCTTGTAAACAATAAAGTTTATATTATCAGATAGGAACGTTGTAAAAGAGAAAACAGTACGTCGCATATATTTTTGTAATTTGAAAATTATCTTATCTATATGTTCTGCATCCTGACTGTCCATATTTTCTCAAATACAGTTAGAATTCTAGTTTCGCATGCAGAATAACAATCCCATAAAAAATAAGGGATGCATAATGCGTGGATCGACCTGCTTACGGTTTTGTCGTTGAGAGGATAATATTTAAGATAATATAGAGCGAGGCTGTAGATATCAAATAGATCCCAGATACACGTGTATGGCGACCGTAATTGCGAGTACACTTACACATATTCCCGTGGGCGATATTCTCGTTATAACCCTCGGGGGCGTGTTAGCGAAAATCTCCACATTATCCTCTTACCTTTTACGTTTTTAAGAAAATTTAATAATAATTTCTTGCCATATTTTGCGCCAGTCAAACATTGTGAATTAATTGAAAAATGTTGAAGGAGTCAGAAAAAAATTAAAAATAATAATTTCGTCTTGCGAAAAACAACCAAATTTGGAGAAAACGAACCGTTCCGAAAATCAGAAATTTTGTTTATAATTTTTGTCTGACTCATAGGGAGGAGGAGGAGCTTTTGATAACCGAAGGCCAAAAAGGGGAAATTATATTTTATTCGATAGGTACGGCATATCAAATTTATAATAAGAAGTACAATATCTCAGGAGTTATTTCTTATACATTTTAGTTTTTAAATATTTATTAAAGAACTGGAAAATTTTCAACAGGTAGAACTGTATTAATTTTACAGTTATTATACGAGATTTATATTTGAAAAGTTGAAAACAATTTGTGAAAATGCTGTAGCCTATCAAAGAAAAGTAAAATTTTGTAGTTAATGTTGTAGTGTCCTTTTTGTATTTCACCAATGTAACTTTGAAGATTATAAATTTTTCTGACATTATATGTGACATATTTTATGAATCTACGTGTCCTTTTGGACATGTAGAATTGTTTAAATTTTCTCGTTTGATCACAGAAGTTAAGCAGTGCTTGGCTCGGTTATGCTCGGATGAAAACTGTCACAAACTTCTTTATATGGTTTTCTTGTTCTATGTTAATTATTCTTGAAAAAACATTTTTTTTTCACTGAAATGCGATATAATATGAATACAAAGAAAAATTGTTTACCCACATATTTTTATTAACAAGCCAAGATTTAACCATATTAATTATTAACCATTAAAATTTCAATAATTTCGAATTTGAAACATTATAATTAAATTATTTCGAGGTGAGACTGACTTGAAACTTTTTCGCGCTTTTTTCAGAACTTTGTCTTTATGTTTCCTAAATAGGATTTCATAGTAAACACTGTTAAAAAAATCTGATCGAAATTTAATATACATGTGAGTAAAGTCATTTGCACATACCGTACATTAATTTTAATATACCATCATGTTGTAACATTAATATACATGTATATTAAAGTCGGTAAAACAGAATGCGTGAAAACAACAAGTCCTTTGATACCTTCAGATCTTGTCAAATTTTAAAAAATAAAGCAATAACCTTACATTCGTCGACTAAATTCTTACTTACAATTAAAGTGCAACGTACGGGTGGAATTATTCCTAAAATTCGCTGCGAATGTTAGAATTTTAACGTGAGTACAGGTGCTCGGAGGTTAGGTTTCTTAATTATTTGTTTAATTGAACTTGTCACTGAAAAACCAGTGTAGTTTACATTCATCTAGGAGAAAATATTCTTTTTGATCATTTATAATTGAAAATTGCTGCCAGAATTGTTTTTAATTTTTGTAAAGTGCAAATATCGGACTTTTCTGAAAAATGATCAATATGCGGTATATGAAATTTAATAACATAGTCTCTTAATGGCGATTCCGTATACCTAGGTTTTAGATTTAATATACAAATGTATATTAAATGTATATTAAAATTGCAAACATTTTTAACAGTGAAGGATATCCTAGGTGTACAATCATGTTAAAAACTACTTAATACTTCATTTGATTTATAAACTTGGCAAAAAAGCCACATTAATTGTTGCAACAAATTTTAGAAAAGAAATCCAAGCGTAACTAATGAAAAAATAGTTGAAATCCTAATTGTTTATTTAAATGTATTTATTTGCATATTTGTGTTTTTCCATCCGCTTGAGCAAAAGTCGCAATTGTCATTCAATTTTAATTTAAAAAAGCTCATTCTATTCTTTGAAAGGTTCTTTACATTTCAATTCGTCACGATTTTTGTGTAAATTATTATATTTAGAAATAACGCGTATAGTTATTTTTAGTTAGATTTTTTTTTAATTCAACCATTTTTTCAATAACATTTAATAAAAACGTGACTTTGTAAATTAAATTTGAATGAAAATTACGAATATTGCCCAAAGCAGAAGATCAAACATACATATACAAATAACTACATTTAATTTCTTATTATTTGCAATGAACTTTCGAGTTCGAACTGCTAATCATTTTTTTTTTTTTATTTATTTTTTTTTTATTTGCGCTTAGGGTTCCCTTCTAAAATTCGTTGCAATAATGTATATTATTATTTGTTTGAAATTTCCTATTGTTATGCCATATCATTAATATATTAGAATTAAAAATATATATGTTGTCTTAAAACGTATACAAAATACTACTATTTGGTTAAAAATTTTATTATTTTGTTGAAAATGCAACAATTTTGTTAAAAAGTAATCTTTTTTGGACAAAAGATGATGATGTAAGAAAAATGTAACTTGTCTTTTTTTTTGTGAAAATGTATCCTTTTTAGTCGAAAATTCAACTATTCAGTTGAAAATTCATCTTTTTAGTTGAAAATTCAAGTACTTGGTTGAAAGTGCATGTGATCTGTTGATAATTCGTCTTTTTCGGTAGAAAGTTATTCTTGTTGGTCAAAAGTAAATTTTCTGATTAAAAATTCAACTATTTCTTTGAATGTTGAACTGCTTTGTGGGTAATTCATTTTTTTATGTTGAAGATTTATCATTTTAGTTGAAAATTCAGCTGTTTGGTCGTAAATTAACTTTTTAATTGAAAATTAAACTATTTGGTTGACAATGGACTTTTTTGTTCATTTTGTTTAATGTTGAAAATGTGTCTATTCGGGTAGAAAATTAATCATGTTTGTTGAAAATTTACTATTTTGGTTGAGGATTCAATTATTTTGTTAAGAAATTCTCCATTCTTAATTGAATTCAACTGGTTGAAAATTCGTTTTTCCGGTTTAAGGTCAACTGTTTTCTGAAACATTCGATTTTATAGCTTGAATTTGTCCAAATTTAGTTGAAAATTCGTCTACTTGGGTACAAAATTAATCTTCTTTGTTGAAAATTTATCTATTTGGTTGAGGATTCACGTATTTTGTTGAAAATTCGTCGAAGGAAAATTGAACTATTCTATTTTAATTTGAAAACTTATCTTTTTTGGTAGAAAATTCAACTGTTTTGTTGAAAGTTTATCCTTTTGGATTGAAAATTCATCTCTCTTGACTGAAAATGAACTTTATTCTCGAAAACTCATCTTGTCGGATTGAAAATTCAACTGCCTACTGAAAATTCGTCGTTTTGGATTAAAAATTCAACAATTTGGCTGAAAATGCAACTGCTAAATATTTTGTGTGCCGACAATGTTGAACTTTAATGTATCGACACGAATTTAAGTTATATTTCTCACCAGACAAGTGACCTTAGGACAGACCGCCCCCATCCCCTTTAGAGTGTCACGTATTATGTGGACGCTCCCTAAGCTCAAGATTCGTTCCAATATGCTGGGTTGCCTATTAGGGTGGCCCAAATTTATATTTGTAAAAATTCGTCTTTCAATTTTTGGTGAATGATCCCTTCCCCCAGATTTGTTTTTTTTTTCCGGAAAAATAAATTCAATATTTTTTCCATATATTATTATTTATATTTCTTTTTATTGAGACATAAATATTTTACCTCAATTTATCAAAAAATATTCTGATTTTTGTTTAGATATTGTAATTTGAGGAATAAGCGGACAAAATATGATAGGTAAATCCATTTTTTGAAACAAAAATCTACATGGTTTTAGAAACACAAAAAATTCTATCTCATTAAAATTGCTCTTCAAAAATGTTGTAACCTTCAAAATATATAAATTAAAATCCTTATATTTTGTTCTGAAGTGTTCAGTATGCTATAAAATCTGTATAAATCCAAGCTAACAGGTTCAATAATTCAATAATATCAAATAAACACCTATAAAATAGTTTTCTCTATCTGATTCTATTTAAATTTTCCTCCTATGCCTGGTGTTTTAAAAACCAGCATTCATACAATTGTTGATGAATCATCTCGAATGGATTTATCATGTTTTGAAATCAGCAATTTTAGAAAAGTGTAATTTTGTGGATTATTTCTTTTCCTATTTGGAAAACGTGATAATCTCGATAGGTTGTCTCAAAGTCAAGCACAAAAAGGGATAGAAGAAGAGTTATTTTGGAGGGATTAGAGAATTGAAAAATAGAGGAAGGAGTGTTGGTTAGAACAATAGTAGGTATAATATGAGAAATGGTCTCTACGCTAGGGCTGCACGCGAAGAAATACGATATCTTCACTTTGCATCCGCGCGCGAGGTATAGTACCGATAATGTCTGTAACATTCTTCAAGTCGTTTATCATGCATGTACTTACACCGGCGGACCCCCTGGTCCACTTAACGAGATGGATTATCTCCGTCATTATTACATCGAGCTTTATTTCCCTAGCGTATCTACCGCGCTGAAGGGCCTCCTCGCTAAGCGTGCACGTCCTCGTAACTTCAAACGCACTCATCGTTCAGTCTGACATGTGAAATCGATAACGTGCATCGACTTCGTGGCACGAAATCGTTTTATGGCACGATTATTTATTTATTTCCTTTATTTCGTTTATTTAACCGCGAACTCTTTCATGGATGCGATCGAGAGTACCCGCCTGCCTAATAGAGAGTTATTCTTATATAACTACACACACAGGCAGACAGACAGATATATATATATATATATATATATATATATATGTGTGTGTGTGTGTGTGACTGCACCTAACTCCCTAGACTCCTAGAGCTTTTCAATTTCAATCTTAATCACCGATCTATGTAAACGATTTCATTTAGTCCGAGTCGTCGAAAAAGTCCTACAAGGGAAATCTGGGAAGAGTAGCATTTAAAAGAATAAAAGTCGCTATGTTAATTCGACTAAGAGAAACTGATTGTAAATGCGAAAAATGTCACGTTTCTCTTGGCTATATATACAATACCTATGAGAATTTTCATGTCCCAGGTTGTTGGCATGCAGTTTTCAAAATTTCAGGGCTCGGACTCACGACATTATTAACAATTTTTAAAACTTTTTTTTCACAATGCAACTATTTTGAAAAAAAGGAGAGTTAGGCTACTATTTCGTCAAATTTCTCGCTAATGCAACTATTTTTTCACTTTGTCTTCAAACATATTTTTAATGTTCTTCGCTAGATTGCACTCAAAAAAATGTGTGAATCAAAAAAATATTTTTTTTGACCTTATATTAAAGATAGAATTTGTTTGATTCAAATCAAATTTGTTTGAGTTGAGCAATGACGTGGTTGAATAAAATAAATGTTGTTTAAATCAAAAAAATATTTGTTTGAATCAATGAAATATTTGTTTGACCCTATATCAAAGACAGAATTTGATTGAAACATTTTTCTGAGTGTCGCTAAAATAACATATCCGCCATCTCAAAATATTTCAAAAATTTTCAAAACATTTAAGGGGCTTTTGAAAAATGTCACGCGATTAAAAAAATTTCAATTGATTTAAAGGATTTCAGAGCTTTTATAGTATATTTTCAATGATTCCAAGAGGTTTTGAGGTATTTTAGAAAGTTTAATTCGACTTCAGATGATTCAGCTATTAGAAATTTTAAAAACAATGTATGGGACTTCAAAGTATTTCAAGGGATTTGTAGAGATTTTGCCAGACCTGCGCGATTTTATAGGATCCCTAGAGACTTTATAGATTTTGAAAATGTCAAAAAATTGTAATAGATTTGAAAAGGTTATCAAAAATACAAAAGAGTCTGAAAGATTTCAAGGGATTTTAGGACAATTTAAAGAATGTTTAGGGGTTTCTACAGATTTTTTTGAGTCTAAAATTATTTCAAAGCGTACACATTAATTAAAAGTATTTAAAAAGATATTAAAGGTTTGAAGATCTTGATCTTACGAGATTTTAAAAATTTCAAAAGTATTTGAAGAATATAGTGTATTTTAAAAGATTCCGATGAATGTCATGAGATTTCACTTTTCAAAGAATTTTGTAGGATTATTAAAAATTTCAAGAGAATTTTTCAGATAATTTCAACAGAATTCAATAATTTTTAATAGATTTCAACTTATTTGAAAGATTTCAAACGATTCCAAGGGGCTTTATCAGACTTTATGGGTCCTTAGATGTTTCAAGAGATTTCAAGATGTTTTACGGGATTTTACTCGATTTTTGTGGGATTACCAGAGATTTCACCAAATTTAAGGGATTCTACAAATTCCAAGGGATTTTTAAGAGTTTAGAGTACTTTAAAAGATTGCAAAGAATTCAACGAGATGTCAAAATTTTAAGGGTTTTGAAAAAATGTCGTAGGATTTCAGAAATTTTTAAAGGATTTTAAAAAGGTATCCAGGATATCAATGATATTTAAAAGATGTTGAGGGATTCTAACGAATTTCTAGAAACTTTAGGGAATAAATTAAATTAATTTTCAAGGTAATTCTAGGGATTTCTAAGGATTTCCACGGATTTCACCATATCTTAGGGATTTATAAGATTTCGAAAGATATTATTAGATTTTAAGGTATTTATACGGATTTCAGAGAATTTTAAAGAGTTTAGGGTATTTTAAAAGATACCAAGGAATTTAACCATATGCCAACACTTTTAAGGGCTTTCAAAGAATTTCTTCGAATTTCAGAAAATTTCACAGGATAAAAAAAGGTTTCCAGGATATCAATGATATTTAAAACTTTTCCAGGGATTCTAACAGAACTTTAGGTAATAAATGAAATGAAATTTCAAGCTACTTCTACTGATTTTTTTCCGATTTCATCATATCTTAGGGATTTATAGGATTTCAAAAGAAATTATAAGATGTCAAGGGATTTCTACGGACTTCCAGAGAATTTTGAAGAGATTAGGGTGTTTGAAAAGATTTCAATGAATCTAACGAGATTTCAACCTTTTTAAGGTGTTTGAAAGAATTTTATAGGATTTCAGAAAATTTCTAAATAGTTCAAAAAGGTATAAAAGATATTTAAAAGATGTCAAGGGATTCTAACGGATTTCTGTGTGTTTGAAGAGATTACATCATATCTTAGGGATTAATAGGATTTCAAAAGAGATTTTAAGATTTCAAGGGATTTCAAAGAGTTTAGAGTGTTTGAAAAGATTCCCAGGAATCTAACAAGATTTCAACATTCTTAAGGGTTTTGAAAGAATTTCATAGGATTTCAGGAAATTTCAAAATAGTTCAAAAAGGTATCCAGGATATCAATGAGAGTTAAAGGATTGCACGGAATTCCAACGGTTTTCTACGGATTTCACAGATTCCAAGGGATTTAATCATATCTTAGGGATTCACAGGACTTCAAAAGAAATGATAAGATTTTAAGGGATTTCTATGGATTCCGAAGCTTTTATGGTATTTTAAAAGATTCGTAAAAATTTCACACAATTTGATGGGAGATGTATATCGTATACAAGATGTCAAAAACACTTAACCACTTGATTTAATATTTTAAAAACTGCATGACACTATTTTGCTACTGCATATTTTTCAAAATGTATGCTTTTATTGACACTATTTTAAATTTCACAAATGAGTCCGAGGCCTGAAATTTCAAAAACACTTTGTCAAACTGACAGTTCACAGATTTTCAATTCAGGATGATGATTTAAAAATGCCGGGTTATATAAGTCCAATTTTCGGGATCACTAAGAGTCACTGTTTATGATTTGTTAAAAATATAAAATTTGAACCATTTTTTGGATGTTTACCTCGAGTTTTAATCAGGATAGTTGGGATTGGGCTTCTCATTTTGAAGCACGGTTGTTCACTCCGAAGAAACCAAAATGAGACTGATCGAAGAAAAGCCCCACTCTCGAAATACTAGCCCAAGAAGGTGGAGTCGGAAGAATAACCAGGGGTTAGTTAGTACACTCCCTCCGCAAAGTTGGGTACATTGATATTTTTCAAAAATTTCTCATGGATCTCTTATTATTAATGAAAACTTAGTTGTTGATTAATGAAGTAAAAAAACTAAAAAAAAAAACTATTGCTTTCTTCATGAATGCTAATAAGATTGAATAAATCAGCAAAAGTGCTGGATTTTCCCTTTCAAATGAAGCCGAGAAACTTCAAACATATTTACCAATTTCGGGGATATTATTAACGTAGTGTATACAGATACGGCATTTTTTGCCGTATTTTAATTTTGTAGTACGGTATTTTAGTGACTGGTCGCAGAAGAGTGATCTGTCACATCTCGAACCCCTTTTCCAAGTCTCCCTAAAAAAATAGGCGTGTTAGTGACTGGTCACAGAAGAGTGATCGTGAGGATTCGTGATTGGAATCTGAAGTGCGGCCATCTGCGAGACAATTCGCAAATTAGTGATAAAGTGTATTATTATAGGAATAGTAAAGTGATGAGTAATTCTTTAGTGTGCTTTTATAGTGTGTAATGTTCTTGATTATATGACACTTTGTGTGTATTTATAACTTAATATTCCTCATTTTATGATAAAATAGAAAAATATTGTACTATTTTTCCAAAGTAGCAAAAAATATTATCGGAACGGAAAGTTCCTTATTGACACAGAAATTTGCTGGACTAGAAACTTGAAATACGGCAAAATTTTCCGGAGCTCAATACTCGAACTATTACTAATTATAAAAAATGTTGAAGAAATAGTTTAATGGTCATTCGTCGTAAATCTTTATACGTTTCAGGTCATAAAGACACATATTGGTGACTAAGAACCTAAACCAATTTTCTCTGATACTCCATATGTAGTGTATTACATAAAAAGGTTTAGTTAAGAATTTTTGTGGATAATGTACCAAAACTTTGTACGAGGAGTGTATGTACCTCGTCATCCGAAATTTCCAGACACTTATTGGGAAATTTCAAATTCTCATTTATTGCTTCCCTTTACCTGTGAGATCTGAAACAACGACCACAGACAACCTTTTCGGACCTGAAGGGATCTAATTTGGTTTAAATCCCTACGGTTAGGGCGGGGATTTGGCTAACAGCTGTTTATGGCTCACTCGAAAAGGTGTCTCTACATAATGTCATAATCTTTACCGACTTCAATAGTGTGGTGAAAGAATCCTGAATGATGAAGATATTTATGGATACTTTTGTATAAAGTGAATTGTAGATGAAGGATAGTAGATACATGTAACTTGCCATGTTCTGGAATCTAGATGATCCCCATATAATTTTCTAAGTTAATTTAAGTATACTAATTATTAAGGTTGTGTCTAGTCGTCCCGAATAATTGGGAGAGTTCGAAAAGGGGTTGGACTATTCGTCCCGTAAATTTGGAATGACTAGCCAAGCTTATGAAAAATATTGGATTAGTCATCCCGAATTTCGGGATGATGGGATACTTCGAATTATTAAGCTTGATTAGAAATTGTTTCTTCATTCCGCAATATAATAATAATTATTATTAAAAAACAAAGTATGATTTAGTTTTTACATTGAAAGACTTTATAATTTAAGAATTTCAGTTTACAGAACTAATATTAAATTAATATTCCCAGTGGGGAATTATATTGTCCCTCGGGAACAAAATTGTAAGATAGTTGAAATTAAATTATAGAGATTAGACACCATAATGGAGTTTTAGACACCATAATAAACTGGTGCGTCTATTCTTCATGTTACCTGCGAAAATGAAGGCAGTAAACTGTAGATTTCCAAATTTAAAATTGAGTAAACTCAAAGGGCAACGTCATAAAACAAGATTTTAGCATACCAAAGATTCAATTATAAGTATAGCTTTGTCCTAACCCAGAACAACTACCTGAAAGGTAGAAATTCGTGAGCGGATCATAAAGCCCTCATTGTAGACTAAAGTGGTCTCAGAATGCATTGGAATTTTTTTTTCTCTAATTTGCATCCATATCGCCCTCAAATTTTTTCGACCCCAACCCAAAAAAAAGAAAGCGTTTTGAAAAAAATTATATTTAGAGATTCCGCAAGCCCCATGAAGTTTAACACGTATTTCCCATAAGAAAAAAAAAAGTTTTTGTACATTTTATTCATAATCGTCAATATTAGGTGTTTCGAGTTGAAACTCAACATTCACAAATAGCTATATAGAATACAAATAAAAAGTTTTTTTTTAATATCACCCCCGTAAGTCTGTTTTATAAGGTCCCAAAAACCCCATAAGTGAAAAATTGGGTTTCACGAGTTTCTGGCGCTAATTATAATTGTTTTGCGGTTTTTTAAAACAAAAATTGTTTAAAATACATCAAATACTACTTTAAACTGATAACTAGAAGTTTACATGAATTGTTTGAACAATTTATTATTATTTTCAGTAATTTTCTTTTAGAATAGATTTAAAAAGTCGCGGTTTTTCCGAATTTTTCAACTTTCTTCAACTTTTCAATTAGAGCGAGGCAATAATCAATTGAATTTAAGAGAAATAATTTTTTGAATAAATTATTATTTATAATAATATTCTCTCAGAATAATGCTAGAAAGTTGAAGTTTTTTCTAAAATTTTCCAACTTTATATCGAATTTTAAATTAGGGTGAGGAACTAATTAATTCAACTTAACATATGACTGCGAAGTACTATAGACGTATTCACTATGGCTGTATTTATTTGTGCTCATTTTATGAGTATTTTGTTTCCTCATAGATATCAAATAAATTTGCTTCCTCATAAAGAGAGGTTTTCCCTAACAAAAGAACAAAATTGATACTTGCAATATTTTTCAAGCTTATGTTTCTGTCTTCCTGAATATTTTATTTTCATAAAATCAGAGGGCCCACCAAAATTTCAATTGGTGTGTTCTGTTACAACGAACAACTCTTTGACCTGCAGTAGTTTTATAATTCAAATTAAAACCTCATAATATGTATAAACAATGTAATTTTTCTTAAAACTTTCTGAGTAGCTATTGATTAATCAATAATGGTCTTCAAAAGTTCGTCAAAAGATCAACCCACGCGTCTCGAAGACGCGAACAATATGGCATCAAATGCAGTACTGTTATATTCCCAATATAACAAAATCTTTTCATAAACAAGGAAACTAATTTTGTTGATAAATTTAAAATCGATATTGGTAGGTTATGGTAGATCATGAAAAGTTCTTACTTTTGGCAATCGATGCGTCTCGAACACGCGAACAAATATATTATATAGAATATACATTAATTACATTATAGTTGTTTTCACAATATTAAAAAAGTTTTTCTTATATCAACAAGATAAACAACATATTTGTTCAATTTTTAAATCGGTATTGATAGATCATAAGAGGTGGTAGAAGGTTCGTCAATAGGTCACTCGACGTGTCTCGAAGACGCAAACCAATATGTCAAATACAGTCTTGTAGTACTCCTAATATGAACAAAGTTTTTCTCATATAAACAGAATACACCAATTTTGTTTAAACGTCATAAATCGGTACTGGTCGGTCATAAAAGGTTCATTAATAGGTCAATCGATGCGTCTCAAGGACGCGAACAAATACGCTAGAGGTCGTATTGTTGTATTTTGAATATCAAAAAAGGTTTCCTTATATAAACAAAATAAAAATTTTCTTTTTCAATTTCTAATCGCAAGAAAAAACTACTTCTAGATGGTCGATCTACCTCAAAATCCTATCAGACCTAGATATCAATCAATTTTGTTTAAATCAATATTAATATTTATAATTTGTGGACGTACGCATGAAAAAGGCAAAATTATTATTTTCGGATTTAATTGGGGAATAATATTAAGACCTATTCTGAATCTGTTGACACTATATTCATGTCCTGAAAGCAAGCGGAAATGGGTTTAATTCATTTTCAAAGAAAAAGTACTTAAAATTCCGGTTAGTACAATATTTTCTAATTTTGATAATATCTCATCAATTGTAAAATACTTGTCAAAATTCTATAGTGACCGTCGAATCGTTAAAAAATGTAATATTTCAGTGCAATTCATTCATTTAGTGTAAATTCTTTGAAATTTTAAAATATTTCAATACATTTAGACACAAAATTTTTTGGTAAAATATTTCCAAGCCTCTCGAGGCATTAAAAATTAGATAGTATTGAATGTTTAGTATTCCAAACTAAACAATTAACAATTTTGAATCGCAAATTGAATTAGAACCTCGAATGAAACTAAATCTTTACATTTTTTAATAAACCACGCGAAATCGAGAATTTTCCTGTTTTAGAAGTCACAAAACGTCTGTAATTATTGAAAATTATTCCTTTCGAAATCGAGCAATATTAAGTCTAAATATTTACAAATTTAACCATTTTAATTTTAGTCTTCTAAACTAAAACATCTTGAATTTGAAGAGTTCATAATGATACCATTTGAAATTTTGCACACCCTGAATCAGAAAATTTTCAAAGTAAAACATATTTTCAGTCAAACAGTACACTGTAATGCATTGAAAATCAGCCACTCAAAATAAAACAGTTTCGAAATTTAAAGGAATTCAAACTAAAAAATTTCAATTCGACGTTGAAAAATGGAAGGGAGAAAAATTAATATAAAAGAATAAAAATTAATTAATTAAAAAGTAAACGTTTGAATAGTAGTTGTCGTGCAGGAAAGCAAGTCTTCAGAAAAATGTATATTATTATATTTTCATGAATTTCAAAATTATTATTTATGGTAGGTATTAAGGTGAGAAAAGATTATTTTTTATGAACAAAGTTTGATTGAATATTTTTAAATTGAGCAATCTTTAGAATAGCAATTTTTTAAAATGAAATGTTCGAAATTATACGGTTTAAGGTAGTAGTCGTGTCACAGATCAGGGCTCGGGAAAAAAAAAGTTTTCTATGATTTTAAGAATTGAAACAATATTATCATTTATTTAATTTTTTCTTACTGTCTCTCCTATCAATTTTGAAAAAATGGTTACATTTTAATAAATCACATACTATTTTATCGGAGAAAGCATTCCCTACAACTTTACTATTTCTATTTTTGAAAATAAGTAAACAATCTTCAAAAAAAGTTATTTCTTTAAAGAATGTTTTATTTAAAGAAAATGGTTTTAAAGATGTCAGTCATAGCAAAATTAACTTTTAAAATAGTAACATTAAATGCAGTTGAAAAACACATTGTTAAAATAAATGATTTTTGTAATTTTTACCATTTTTTCATCAAAAATAATGTTTTTTTATTTGAAATGACTTAAAATATAATAAAATGCAAATTGAAGAGTTCAAAATTAGTCAAAATTTTAAGATTGTGAGCAGTTTTCAAAATTTTAACATTAAAAGCCGAAGGTGCATAATATTGAACTATTTACAGTAAAATATAGAAAAATAAAATAAAAATTCAGTCTCAAAACTTTTTACATTGCCCACTTTCAAATTGTAGCATTAAAGCAATAAAACTGAACTACTTTCCTCGCAACTTTCAATTTAAGAAATAAACAAATTTAATGAATTTAACATCATCAGAAAATAAATAGAAAAAATAAAATAAAAATTCAACGATACAAAATTTTTAACTTTCGAATAGTTTGCATGAAATTAAAGAATTTTTGAATTGAAAAGTCGTACAAACTTAGAAATTATGGGGATTTTACTTTTAAAGTGTTTAGGATAACATAATTTCCATTTTAATGAAACTGACGCACGTAAAGTTGATTTAAAATTCCGAATTTTCATAATGGAAAAAAGTATATTTAGAGCCCTTTAAAATGGAACAATTTTAACATAAACACGTTTTTATATTTCTGCCACTTCTATTCCTTAATTAGATTTTTTTCAGAGAGCCAAATATTGTTATTATGCATTTAATCTACTCAAGATTTGCTCTATAAAAATGTAATTAATATCCATATTAAAAGACGTTGCCGATTTCCCTAAATATTTCTAAAACACTTTTCCCTATTATATTCTTTGTATGATGAGAACTTATATGTTTTACAGAGACGTCACTTTTTTACATCGATAAGAAGCGTCATTAGCAAAGCCCATTGTCTTTCATGCTAAAATGCTTTCTATTCCAGCCACATGGACTTATACATATTGCATCCGTTTCCCTCACTTCACTCTCTTTCTATTTTACCTGCATAGGACTTATCTTAATTAAGGTTAGACATAGAAAAATGAAGTCAGCAAACATGAGTTTTCTTTGTAAAGAAAATTGCATAGTGCATTGCATTTAACTAGAATAGTAAAATTTTCTGTAAAAAAAATAATTTTCAATAAAAAAACAAGTTGTAAAGCAAATAGTTAAATTTTTAACCAAATACATAAATTTTCAGTTGAAATGGTGAATCATCAACCAATAAATGATTTTTTAACAAAGGATTTCGACTTTCTACCAATTAATTAAAGTTGATTTTCATTTTAAAAACATTAATTTTAAAGCTAGATAGTTACGCTCTTAACTGAAAATGGAATAATTAAATTTTCAGAAAAAGAAAAAAAAATTAATTAAAAAAAAAGAAAACGAATTTTCAAGAAAAAATTTCAATGTTCAATGAAAGAGATCAAGTTTCAGCTAAAATGACAAATCCTCACAAAAAAAAACTTTTACAGAGGAATTCAACTTTCAACCAAGTTAGTTGAATTCTCAAACAAAAAAGATGAATTCTCAACGAAAAATTTATAGATTATATTGATATTTCAACTAATACTTGTTTTAATTTAGAATAAAAAGCAGTTGAATTCAATCAAAAAAGAATAATTTTCAACCAAATAGTTGTATTTTCAACCAAGAGGATTAATTTACTGCCAAAAAAGACGAATCTTCAACGAAGTAATCGAATTTTCAACTATAAAAGAAAAATTTCAATCAAATAGTTTAATATTCTACTAACAAATATACATTTCCAACAAAAATTGAATAGTTACATTTTCAGGTAAAAAATTAATGTTTAACAAAAGAAAAAAAGAATTTCCAACCAAATAGTTCCATTATCAACCAAAGAGATAAATTTTCAACTAAAATGATGACTCTTCAACACACACAAAAAATAATTTTTAACAAAAAAGTTAATTCACCTCTTTGGTTAAATATTATTTAACCAAAGAGATGAATTTGCAACTAAAACGGAGAAATCTTCAAACAAATTGTTGAATCTTCAACTATTCTTAAAAAATCAAATACACGCTGTGATCAAAAGATTTGTTCGAATTCTAATTTTTCAATATATGTAGTAATAAACAAATTTTAAGTTGAATTTTAGTTAAAACTTTAGCGTAGTAATAATTTTTTTCTTCCATTGATGATATTTTTTGAAATTATTATCATTTATTGACAAAAGACATTCTTTTTATAGTCCTTTCACCGAATAATTGTCTATCCCAGTGCGATACCGTCACCCTAAATTTTTATTTTCTCGGAACAGAATAATTTGTTTTTATCAAGCATTTTTTATTCTTATTTAGCTTCCCCATATCTCGGGAGAGAGTTTTTATTTGAGTGAAAATTGAAAATTCAATTTTCAATCGCTACCGAAAACCGATTTTCAAAACCTGTTAAATTTTAACTTCAACATTCTTGGGCGATTTACTCGGAATTGATTCATTTTTTTAGATTAAAACTTTTCTACCCTCATTCAGAAACTCGATATCTCAGGAGTAAGTTTTTATTTTTTATTTCAACTGAAGATTACATTTCTTATCGCAATCCGCAGCCGAGCTTGTTTCAATGTGTGGTCAGTGTCACTTTTAAATTGTCAGCTGACACATCTACTTCCTCGAAAATGAATAACTGTTCTAATCAAATCTTTTTGGGCGTCAATCAGCAACACGTTATCTCGGAAGTAGACTACTGTATTTTCTGTGAATGGTGATTTCGATTTTACAGAATGTATTTTCGCTTTAAAGAAAAATTCCGATTTCGTTGGTTATTTAGTTCTGTAATGCCACCTTTCAAATATACATTTTCAAGTAAAAATGGAATAATTACATTTTAAGTAAAAAAATCATGTTTAACAAAGAAAAAAAAATAATTTTTAACAAAATAGTTCCATTTTCAACTAAAATTATAAGCTTTCAACCAAAAAAATGAATTTTTAACAAAAGGGTTCAACTTTTAACCAAGTGATTGAATTTTCAACCAAAAAGATGAATTTTCTACCAAAAAATACAAATCTTCAACAAAAGAAATGAATCTGCAATTGAGAAAGAGAAATTTTCAACCAAATATAAATTTTAAAACTAAAAATGAAATAGTTATGAATCTTCAGTAAAAAAAAACTAAGAAAAATATCGTTTTTAATTGACCCAAGTATCATAATTGCAAAGATGATTTTTTAATATTCATTAGGGTCAATAATATTCATTTTTGCTCTGCAATTAATTTTTAAAAATTAATTTAAGAAAAAAATTAATTGCAGAACAAAATTAAATATTATCGACCCTAATACTAATTTAAAAATCTTCTTTACAAATGATTCCTGTCGTGCAAAAGAATGTTTCGAAAACTAGCCGCTACAATTTGATTAGTGAAACTGAAAAAATATTTGAAAAGGCAATAAAATTGATAACGATTTTTATAGTTACTGTTACTGAAAAAATTGTAATTAGTTAACAATTCTTTACTTATTTACAAAAGTAACTTCATCACCACTGTCGCTACCAAAAAAAAGTAACCAGTTACAGTAAATAGTTAAAAAAAACTAGTTACTTTCCATCACTGCTATCAACGCAACCTTCTCGTCGGAAGAAAATCTTGTGAATGGATAGGTTCCCCATTCACTTTTAACTCAAGCCGTCGCGTCGCGCCGTTCTTGCGCCATAAAGCATCTACCCCCTTTCATTTTACTCGGCTTTAATTCATTATCTTTCAGCTAATTCAATCCGAACTATTCACACTTGAAATATATGTGTCCTCACGTATTTTCTCTATTGGATCAAAAATGATAATTTTTTTTTCAATATTTCAGTTGTGAAATACGCTTTTAGTTCGCGAGACTAAAGATAAAGACTGTGTTTAAATGTCATTTGTATGAATTATGAGTCGTTAAATAAGAAAGTAAGTTTAGGGTTCTTTACCTAATGGAATATGCTAATCACTTTTTATGATGGTTTTTAATTATGAAAGGAAATGTATGTAAATTTTATACAAATAGAGCAAATACTTTCACGATAATAATATGGTTTGTACATTTTTATGTTTTATTTCTCATCTCAATGAGAAGGTATTGATTTTATATAAAAATTGCTTTTCGAGGATTTCATCAAATCTCAGCCATCTCGTTAAACAGCGATTTTTGATCAACGGTTCTGGTTTCATTAATTGAAAATCCTTTTTAAAAAATCGAAGATTTAATTTTCCATCAAAACTATACGAAAAAATGTGAAAATGCAAAATTGTTCATCTGAAAAAGATCTACAAATTTCCTTGCATATATTTTTTTAAATGAAACACATAGTTTTTATTTTAATCGTGAAAAATATTATTAAGAAAAAAAAGACCGTTTTTTAATATAAGATGCGTAGTCTTCGTTTAAATCGTGAAATTTTTTTTAAAAATAAAAAATTATATCTTCCGGATAAACTATGCAAGTTACATATGATAAAATATACAAAAAAAAAAACATTTTTTATCTTAAAAAGGTCTACAAATTTGTTCAAAAACATTTTTAATAAAATGAATGGTTTTTATTTTAATCGTGAAAAATGTTATCAAAAGAAAAAATCCATTTTTTGGCCCAACTATGCAAGGTGCGAAAAAATGTTAAAAAGAAAAATTATTTATCTGAAAATGCCCTATAAATTTGGTGAAGACTATTTTTCGGTAATACGCATTTTTTTAACCGTGAAAAACGACATTAAAAATAAAGACTTTAAATTTGTTGAAAAATGACAAAAGATATAATACAATGTTTAATAACAAAATTGTTCGCAAAATGGATGAAAAAACTCAATTTTATTCCAGTTTCTTTTATACTTTTGAATATTATTTTTAATTCGCCCTGAATTCGTTGAAATTCCCTTCAAATTCACTGGAATCAGTGTATATTTTCGGGATTTTCAATTTTTTAAATTCACCATGAAGTCTTTTAAATTCATTTTGAATTATTGTGGATTGTATCAAATTCTTATTCACTAATTCTGTTCACTCCGATTTATTTGACTTCAATAAAACTTTTTTGGATTAAAAAATTCTGGTTTATTTACTTTAATTATTTTTCATTTATCTTGATTTCTTATGAATTTCATGCAATTCTCTTGAATTCTGCTAAATTCACTCCAACGTCACTGAAATCAATATGGAATATTCTTTATTTTGATTATTTTTTTTTCAATTAGCTTGAATTCTTTTGGAATTCACCGTGAATGCTAATTAATTTATCCTACTTTCTTTGAAATTCTCTTGAATTTTTTTAATTCATGCTGAATTTTTTTGAATTCACTTGAGTTCTTCTAAATTCACTCAGTTCCTTTCTACACAATTCATTGCATTATTTTGTAGTTTTTTTTTTAAATTCCTCCTAAGGCCTTTTAAGTTCACCTTTCATTTCTTAGGCAATGAATCTAAATAATCTTTTAAATATTTTCGCAAGGGTTTTCAATTCACTTGAATATAATAAAAATTCGCTTACATTTTTTTGAAAATCGCCTTGAATATTCATGAATTCCATCGAATTCTTCTTATTTGAATTTATTTGGAATTTACTCGGAATTCTTATAATTTATCCCGAATTCTTTTAAATTGTTTTGAATTCTTTGGAATTCTCTGGATTTTTTTAACTTTCCCTGAAATCTTTTGAATTCTCTAGAGTAAATCCAGTCCTTCTAAATTCAATGAATTCTACTCAATTAAATGGATTTAAAACATTTTTTTTAAGTCACCCTGATGTCTTATAAACTCAACTGGAGTTCTTAGGAATTTTATTGAATTCTTTTTAATTCCCTTGAATTCTTCTAAATTCACTCCAATTTGACTGCAATCAGTTAAATATTTTGATTTTTTTTTAAATTCGCTTGAATTTTTATGAATTTCATTGAATTCTTCTCATTTCCCATAAATTCCTCTAAATTCACTGGAATTTTAGTTAATTGATGTTTTTTTTACATTTTCTGATTTTATCCTGAAATCGTTAAAATTCTCCTGGACTTCTGATAAATTTCATTGAATTCTTTTGAATTAAAAAAAACATTAGTTACTTTTGGTTATTTTTTCGGTTTAAATGTCACTTTTATCAAATAAATTAGCCTGTGGCAGCCCTTTTTATTCTTAGTTTATTTTTATCACTTAAAATTTTTTCGAAAACTTCGTTCAATCCACCCCTTCTCGAGTTGAATATGATTCCTGCCGTACTTAAGAATTTTTCGAAAACTAGCCGCTACAATTTGAATAGTCATAATGAAAAAGTAGTTGCAAAAGCAATACAACTGATTGCTTCTCACAAAAATATACTTGTGAACAATATTTTAAAAGTAACTAAAAAAGTAACGATTTTTAAAGTTACAGTAATTAGTTAAAAGAAACTGATTACCTCCCATCACTGGATATTTTACCTTTGATTAACCATTTTCGATAATGCAATTTAATCCAATTATTTATGGTATATAATTATAACTGTCACAACTAGAAAATTAGTGAAAGGTGCCGTCAAACGGCTTAATTTCGGACATACATAAATAATTTAGCTAAACTGATTGTTTAAATTACTTTGGGGAGTTTTAACCAGAATCTAGTTAAGGCTTTAATAAGGCTTGAACTGGTTCTATATTCTGGTTAAAACACCTCTGAGTAATTTAAACTATCAATTTAGGTGTGTCCGATTTTAAACCACATGTCCGATATTACCCCCTTTGACGGTATTATACGCTGAAACACGTGCAAATTGTTTCACTTTTCCATATTTTTTGGTTTAAAAAAAATTATTTTTTCTGAATTGCTGAACTCGGTCGGGTGAATGACTAAGTATAGTTGCTTTAACATCGGTTTATTTCATGAATCATATAGTATGTATAGGTCTCGATAATTCTCCTTTTATCGTCGAGATATGGCTACAGAGGTCTACACGCCTCGTGTTTACACGCAAGTCGATGTAACTCATTTTTATCCAGTAGTTCCATAATAATGTTTCAAATCAATTTTCTGCATCGATTATTTCCAGTCCTGATTTCTGTTACAATTACAATATAAAGACATAAATGTCAATCAGAGAATCTAGAAAAATATCAGAACTTTAGACTTACAATGTCAGATAAGCAGTAATATTTTTTGACCGAAATGTATTCAAGACATCTCAGTTTCCAACGTTCATAAATTTATTACATAATTAATATTTTGAACTGAAAAATCGCATCATCCTAATGAGTTTTGCACTTATTCGAGACATTTTTTTATAATTTATAGAAGCGCTGATTCATGATTTTAAAGAAATGTTAAAAAAACAGTATCAGCATCTCAAAGATGAAGATAAAAACTGATTAAATTAGCATTGCATACTTTTTACAACCACAATTGAGGTGATTTCGCAATAATTTTGCTTGCTTTTTAATAATGAATGGCACGTGCTAGGCGAATAATAGCTGCTTTGAACTTCAGTCAATCTGAAGTGGATTAACTGCTCTTAGTTGAAATTACAAAAGGTATTACGAATCGTAATTGCATGTTGCAGATACATAGGTCTGATGCTGAGGATGCTGCGAGTGCATAACAAAACGAGTAGTGTCATGAAGAGTGATCGACGGCTCACTTACCTGTTAATCGTATCCCGCAGGATTAGCAATTGTCTTTTTCTTCTTTTTCTCCAACACCACTAAGTATTGCGATCACTCGCGAATAAATCCCGTTCACTTTAGCGACGAATCAGATTGTCATAATTATTCGTTGCACGAACAACCTTCGTGTGTGTGCGTATCACGTTCGCGCGCACTGATCATTGAGCTTTTCGATTTTTTTCTTAACTATTCTTCACTTAAACTCTAATTTTTAATTCATCATATTTTTGAGAACGTACTATTAGGATAAAACTATAAGGTCCTTAGTTTAATAAATTGGGTCCCTTTAATAGGCTCATTGCGTATATGGATTACGCGAATTAATTACTCGTTTCGTTCGTTCGGTTTTGGGTAAAAAATAAGAATTTGATAAATTCTAGGAGGGGGAGATTTTTGGGATTTAAGTCATGGACGCGGTGTTGCCGTTTTGGTTTTCCCGCTGGCCGATTTTTCAGCGACTTTTCTTATACGGAGTGATAATGCGATTAGAGTAATTTAAAATTGTATGCGCCTCGCGGGTTGTTTTCGAACCCCATGCTCACGTCTTCACGTCCCAACCAGAGACTGAAGCGCCTACGGGCAGTCTACCCGTATAAATGCGACGTACAGTGTCTGGATGTCGATATAACTCTCTGGAAAGGGCAGTAGTGTTTGAATTTGGCGCCAGAGTCCGCTAGGGGATGGATGGGCCTGTCGGTAAGAAAGAAATGGATAAATCTTGGAAAATCCTGTCATCCGTTGAGTTGAAACCTGTCGGTAAGGAAGAGATTGATAAATCTTGAAAAATCCTGTTATTTGTTAAGTTGGAACCTGTCGGTAAGAAAGAAGTTGATAAATCTTGAAAAATCCTGTCATCCGCTGATTTGGAACCCGTCGGTAAGGAAGAAATTAATAAATCTGGAAAATCCTGTCATCCGTTTAGTTGGAACCTGTCGGTAAAGAAGAGATTGATAAATCTTATAAAATCCTGTTATCCCTTGATTTTGAACCTGTCGGTAAGAGGAAATGGATGAATCTGGTAAACTCCTGTTATCCGTTGAGTTGGAACCCGCCAGTAAGGAAGAAATTGATAAATCTTGAAAATCCTGTCATCCGTTGAGTTGGAACCTGTCGGTAAGGAAGAGATTGATAAATCTTATAAAATCCTGCCATCCATTGATTTGGAAAGCATCGGTTAGGAAGAAATTGATAAATCTTGAACAATCCTGTCATCCGTTGAGTTGGAACCTGTCGGGAAGGAAGAGATTGATAAATTTGATAAAATTCTGTATCCCTTGATTTGGAACCTGTCGGTAAGGAGGAAATGGATGAATGTTGTAAAATCCTGTTATCCGTTGAGTTATTTCTTATCTCTTTTATCCGTTGTGGTTTCATCAAAAGAGGGAAAATTCTAAAATTATTTTACCTTCGGATAAAGCATTCCATAGTAGTTGAGAAAACACTCGGAAAAAATTTCCAGATCGTTTTTAAATAAATGCGAGCTACAAGTTTCATTTATTAACAAGATTAATTAATGGAAGGGTGTCACGGCATAACCATGTAAGTGCCACTTTTTTGAAAACACATTTTATTGGCTCAACATTTCTCTAAAACTCCACCGCACATTATGCATGGTGAAAAAATTAATTTTTAAATTGTTTAAACAATTTTTATTTAAACAATTTGTTAAAATATGTGAGATACGGGAAAAGGTATTGCGCTATTCGTATCTGTGACAAAAATTATATAAAGTCCATGTATTGGAAAATTTTTGCTCGACCCAATTTGTTATTTAGTGCGAATATCAATTTTATACCACGTAATTTCTTATTTATACGACGTCACCAATTGGATCCATACAAAAACAGTGAAGCACATATAATTAATGTAATTTTTTTAGCAGTATCGAATGGTGCTATTAGTTTTTCCGCTATTATTTTTCAAGTGGTTTTATGAGAAAATATTTTGTTTTAAGTTTTGAAAAATTAACAAAATTGTAAAGAAAAATCCAAATTCATTTGAAAAATATTTGTCTTGCCACTTCATGGTTCTGCCGTGACACCCTTCAAATAGTCTTAAAATACAAAAAAATTCCAGATTTTTCTTATTGAATGTTTTATTATTTTTGAATAGTTCTTATAAGAAAGTAATTTTTAAATATTTTCAAGAGCCTCCTGAGAAAAAAGTTCAAAATTAAAAAATATTAAATTTGTCAAAAACTTGTAATTCCCTATATATAACATTTATTTAAAATTATTTTCAGGAAAAAACTGCAGAATTTCAGCTATAAAATAAAAAAGTTGTATTCGAAGTTATTCATAATTTAATAAAACAGTGGAATTTCCACTTTTGGTGGAATATCCTGTTAATTCATGAATAATTGTTATAGGACATTATTTCTCAAGTGTATGTACTCAAAAAATCAAAGTTGTCCGATCTAAGTCAAATTTGGACCAATTTTTATGCTATTCAATAGTAGTGTATTGGAGAATTTTTTTCTATTATTTGGATAAGTATTTACTTGGGAGGAGGGGGGGGGGTGGTCTAAAAATTTTGGCATTTTTGTGGATATCGTCTATTTCGGTGATTTTTAACTCTTCTGATAGCGATACAAAAAATTTCGTCGAGTACCATTTCGATACGTTCACGCCCTTTTCATTGTTTATATATTCTCAAAAAGTATTTATCGCTTATTTTCATAAATGAACAATGAAAATCTAACTTTTCAACCTCAAAGCTCTTATAGGGAAAAAGTAAAGCTTGCGTCGTTTTTCCAAAAGGTTAATTTTTTTTTTAATGTATTTTTATAACAAAAGTTTATAATAAAGTAGATCTTTTTTGGTTGAACAAATTATGCCTTTTTTTCGTCTCTTGTATGGTTTTTACAAAAAAAAAATTATTTTTTATTTTTAATGCTATTTTTACTATTAAAACAAATACTGTGCTTCCTATAAAAAAATTATTCATGACAAATTTGTAGCTCTATTTTGGGTGAGCTACTTTTTTCTATTCATTTTTTTCATAGCTTCTGTCATTTGTCAGAAAATCTAATTCTTTTAATTTTATTTTTTACGATTAAAACAAAAACTACGCTTCCTATCAAAAAGTGTTTCGTAACAAATTCGTAGATCTTTTTTGAATGCACAATATTTGCATCATCACCTTTTTTCAAACCTTGCGTCGTTTTACCAAAAATTTAATTTTTTTATTGTTAATGTTATTTTCCAGGATTAAAACAAAATTATACATCCTATCGAAAAATGATTAATAATAAATTTGTAGTTTTTTTTTGGTTTAACAAATTTTGTCCATTTATTTTTTTCGTAGCTTTTATCGTTTGTCCAAAATTTTATTTTTTTAGTTTTAAATCTGGTTTTCACGAATTTAAACAAAAAATACGCGTCCTATAAAAAAGTGATTATCAACAAAATTTTAGATATTTTTTTAGTGCACAATTTTTCTCGAATTATCCTTTTTCGTATCTTGTATAGTTTGAACGCAAAATGGAATTTTTTATTTTTCATTATTTTTTTTGTGCCATCAAAATTTGAATTTTTGATTTTTCAAGAAAATTCAAAAAGCTGTTATGACATTCTTGTAGGGACTTTAAGAGGGAATGTTTTTTTATCTTTTTTCCATATCGTGCGTTGTTTGGCTTACAATTTCCATTTTCATTTGTTTTTTTGAATTTTGTAAGTGCTATAACTCTGGTATTTGTTCTTCATCGAAAAAAGTCATTAGGATAAGTTGTTTGTCTTTTTGAATACTACAAACAGCCGTACATAGAATTTTGAAATTCTAAAAAAATTGGTCTCAACAATTTTGAAAATGCTCCAACTTTCTGAGTTTTTGTCCAAAATGGCTGGCTAACGAACTGGAACTTCATTTTAGGGCGGTAGGAGAGTATACCAAAGGCAAATTCAATATGGTAATCCTTTCGAAAGTTGTCGTATTTAAAATAAAATATACCTTTTTCCCAAAACAGTCAAATTTGTTGTTTACTTTCATTTTTGAAGGTAAAATATTTGGTTTTTCAAAAAACGCTTTCAGTCATCGCTTGTTTGCATAAATAAAAAAAAGAAATCCCACTTTTTAACCGTAAATATATAAAATAGAAAAAACTAAGCTTTCTTTTAAAATTAAACTAAATTAAATTAAAAAATGCCTTTAAAAAAAAAAGTCAAATTTGTTTTTGACTTTCATTTTTGAAGGTGAAATAAAAAAAAGTAATTCTGCTCTTTCAAATAAAAAAAAGTAATTGAAGGACGGAAATCCTAATAGTGTTAAGTGCCATTTTCCGAATTTTTCAGGGCGACAGAAAAACATCATAATTTCCATGTATGTTCATGAAAATTTATAACCTTCAATTCGTATGTTCTTCTTTACCCAACTGATTATATTATGGAGTTGAATCCACGAATTCTAATGTCCCACGAAGTTATTAGCTCTCAAAGTGTAGGGTTTTTCTATTTGACCGAGTTTTTTTCAGGCGTTTTTTAAAAATTCATAAAAAATACAATTGTTAATATTTTTGAATGGAAGTTTGTTAATATTTTAAGCAGATATTAAACTAAAAAAATACATGGTTTTCAATTAAAAAAGAAATAATAGGGGCGCTGTAGCATTTCAAAAAATGTGTCCCGGAAACGACACCCTCACTTGGCTGACATAATTCAGCTGCTCTCGGTCATCTCAAACAAAAGAATCGAGGAGATTCTTAAAATATACGAGTACGGCTATAGCCGGGACTAAAACAAATCAAAAATATTAAAAATGTACAAAATGGCGCCCATTTGAAATTTTGTTAGCGAATTTTGACTTTTTTGTGGGTAGTTTTTGAGTTGCTAAAAATTCAAAAATCATTATTATTCATTTATTTCAGTTCGGGCTATAGCCCAACATCTGCTAAATATATCCTTCAAATTTGAGCCTATTCGGTCCAGTGGTTTTGACGGAATCATGTCAGCCATTTTTAAAAAATCGTGTTTTGAGAAAAACGCGTTTAAGGCTAGACCGTGTATACTTAGATCATGGACTTAACACTGAAAGTTTTGACTAGATCTTGGATAAAAATCTATAGATGCTTTCGGAACATCGTATTGGGAAGGAAAACCTGTTTGAGACGAACAGTGACTCTATTATACACATTTATGACCTGCTTGCCCGACAGCCGAGGCAGCCCTCCACAGCGTGCGGCTGAGTACTCTCCGCTCTGCGCAGTTGACCCTGCTGCAGCTTCGTTAAAAAGTACGATCCAAACAAATTCCTTTACGTACAAATTCCACATACTATATACTATCAAAAAATAAAAAAAAAATAAAATCGATTTTTTGGTCCGGTCAAGTAGAAATACACCCTTAAGTCCAAGGGGCATGGTGTATATTACGTGAAAACTTGCACAAGTATCACCTTTTTTTGCAAGTCACCATTACTATATAAAAATTCTTCGACTTGGTTTCGACTTGAATTGCCCCCAATCAAGACATGCTGAAGTCGAAAAGTTCGACTCCAGCATGTCTTCTTATTGAGACGGAGCCAGACTTCAATTTATGTCTTGGAGACAAGTTTCTATGGCTTGAAAACATATATTTATATCTTGAGTCGAATTTTTATGACTTCAAGTCGAGCGGTTTATAACTTCGAGTATATACCTGCCCTGGAAAAAAGGGTCAGTCTGATTGTCTTAAAGCTAATCTTTGTTAATAATTGAACAATTTTGTATATTTTCACACAATATATATATCCTTATAGAAAATTACAATTTTAAATTTTGTGAGGAAAACTTTTCAGGGTTATACTCGTTCAGACCCACAGATTCTGAATTTTTAAATTAAAAAAAACTAATTTAATATTCAAAAATTTTTCATTTCTGAGTCGAAAAGGTTCGTCTTGAGACAAGTTACGCCGACTTGAAATCACCATGCTGAAACCATAAAAGTAAGACATTGTCTTATGTCTCGTCTCAGTTTTGAGACGCAGCATTATTTCAACAAGATTTTTCATACGAAATTGTCTGTAGAGGAGTGAATATTCATACCTGTAATGCAGAATTCCCGTTTTGTTTGAAAAAATGGTTTTTTTCAATGTGATACTAAAGCAGTGTAAACAATGCGATGCGTTCAAAACACTGTCATTTGCGAAAATATTGACCTGGAGTGAAATCTTCTGTACCTCGCCAACCAGACAATGCTACAGTTATGTATAAAATTTTTTTGGTCGATTCGCGATTTTCCAACTAAGTTAGTGTTGGCCTAAGTCTAGAATATAATTTCATGAAAAAAATGTATTTTGAAAAAGTGGCATTTAACACTATTAGGATTTCCGCTCTTCAATTCTACTTTTTCAACAAAATTCTTGTGACAATGGTCAATGGACAAGACGTGAAAACCTGTGTCGAAAATGTACGAGAAGAAATTTTTTTTATCGCTATCAGAGTTAAAAATTTCCGAAATAGACGATAACCACGAAAATCCCAAAATTTCCACCTGTTCGCCCCCCCCCCCCCTCGGTAAACATTTATTCAAATGGCAAAATTTTTCCCCCAAAAATGACTATCCAATAGCAGAATAATATTTAAGAATATTATATTTTACGTTGTAATCCCATGATCAAAATAAAACGAATAATGGGCTATTATAATCATTCGGGCTACTGAATAAATTAAATGAAAAAACGGTTTCTTTTAATACTCTCTTGAAGTTATTAATAAAATGAGAATGGATTTATTCACTTTTCATTAATTCACAGCATATTTCACTGATTATTTATTTATGTTCTGATGATATAAATACATTTCGAAGTGTCTCGTCGTCTCGAAATTCAGGATGACTAGTCCATTATTTTTCATTAGCTTGGCTTTATATATAAAATCAGAAAATAATTTTATACATAATAATAACTATATTTTCAAGTTTAAACATAAAATTGTATAGTTCTGTAAAGTCATATATTATAAGAGTAATATTGAAGAGTATTTATGCGTTTTACAAAGTTTTTAACTGTTTAAAAAGTTTGATTTATTTACGTAATGAACCTGTAATCGAAAATAATTTTTTTTAAATTTATTTTGTTTTATGGAGAGACATTGAAACGCTGAAACTTAAATTTTTTAATCGAATTGATGATAGAGCATACATACAAAAACAACAATCATCTCAATTTGCTCAAAAAATGGATTTATCCGGTTCCTGTCGCTTACTCCTCATATCATTTATTCCGTTTTGTGAAAGAATATTACTCTAAAATTAGTAAAGGTAGGCACCGCGTGCCTATAAAAATGGGTTTCGTAACTTACACTCAGAACAAGATTTGGTTAAATGAACGAAATTTAGGTTGACCCAAAACAATTTTTTGGTTAGTAAAATTGGGTTGATTATACCATATATTTTGGTTGATCCAAGCAAATATTTTAGTTGATTCAAGTGAAACTTTTGGTTAATTTAAGAAAATATTTTTCTCCATCCAAGAGAATATTTTATTTATTTCAAGTAAGTATTTCTGCTGGTCTAAGAAATTATTTCGATTGATTTAACCAAAACTTGTAGTTCATCTAACCATAAAGGACCCATCGCAATTTATACTGTAAATGGCTTACCATGGAATTATGTCATCTTGTGTGAATTATTCAGTAATTTCTTTAACTACTAAATATAACAAGATGAGCACCCTTTGTCTATTTGGTTCACAAAATTGTCCTGCTGTTTTATAAATAACTTAATCGCGCAATCTTAGGTATTCCAACAGATTCAAGTAATCTTGCGTACTTTTCACATAATCCCTTATTCCCAATCGATTCTGTTTTCTAATCACTTATTTCGATAAGGATCCCCGAGATGCAAACGCAAGCGGATTATATTTTTATGTTTTTTTCGCGACGCTACGAACTCTCGCACGTGGACTGTCATCTTGAATTTGAATATACGCGATCGTACCAAGTCCATGCGTCCGTGACTTTCAAGATGCTTTCAACAAAATATTTTGTTTGCATCTACTGAATCTTCTACATGATTCTAGTGAAATGCTCTCTTAAATTATTTGGTAGATCCAACCAAAAAATTTGGTTGAATCAATAACATATTTTCCAAAATCAACACAAGAATTCAACCAAAAACTCTGATTGAGTAAAGCAAACGAATTTGGTCAACTGAACAAAAACTTTGTTCATTTAACCAAAATGAGTTCTGAAATCAACCCAATATGGTCAACAAAACGATTTTGTTGAGTGAAGGACATTTTTTTTCTGGGTGTATTAAGACGTTAATTAAGTTGTCCAAACCTCCCTATCCTATACTTTACCTCCCCTACTCCCTACATAACACTACTCCCCCTCCCCTAATTTCACCATTCGCCCCCCTTCCCAACTTTTTGCTCCTCTCCTCCACCTCTTAGCCAACATTTTCCTTCCTCTACTTCCCTTCTCCATCCCTCACTTTCCTCTCTCTACTCACCCTCATTTCTAATCATTTCCTCTAATTTCCCTCACTTAAACTCGTTCCTCTACTTCCCCTCACATCACCTGACCTACTTCCTATGTCCCCTCTTCTACTTTTTCCCGCCCCACTAATGTCTCATCACTTCCCATACTTCCCCTCCCCTCACTTAGCCCTTAATCCCGCTTTACTCACTCCCCCTACTTCTCCACCGCTAATTTCACCAAAACTCCCCTACTTCCCCTCCCTTTATTTCTTCTACTTAACCTCCAGTAATTTTCCCCTACCTCTTTTCATTTCCCCTCCTTGGAAAAAAGTACGACGAATGGACGGACGGGCGCCTGACTGAAACTATAAGGGTTTCTGTCCAGGGCTACGAAACCCTAAAAATAACTAACCTAATTTTCCTTTCTTTACATTCCGATGGAAATCACTACAATAAAAATTTCATGAAAGAAATATAATTTCAATGATATTATTTCAAAGCGACCAAATTCCTGATTCTTTCACTGCGCTTTGTGCATCCTCGTTTAATTTGAAATCCGTAAAATCCCAATGTTTCAGAACTGAACACGTTTCCAAAATTTGCATATTTTTATCGAACCCTATTCGTATTCTTCTATCTATTTTTTTCTCTTGCTTTTCCTTTTACCCAGTCGCTTCCTGTAGGGGTAGGACTCTTCCTATTCATCCTTCCCTCTTTCCCCAATAGAATCACGTGAAATTATTCCTTTCGGTCCTCGGTCGCCGGGCACCGCAAAGTTTTCAGTTCCACGTGACGAGCGCTTATGCTAATGACGGGAATTCTAATCGGGAATTATAATTGTTAATTCGTTAAATGATCCGAAGTCCTTGCCTCTCTCGTTGAATCCTTTCTCTTTTCTCTGCTGCCGCATCCAACTCCTGATGGTCTTTATGGACCCCATTCGTCCTCCATAAAGTTCAGAGAGACAAACTTTTGCTGTTATTGTTCGAGGGAAGATGCTCGTAATTCTACATTTGTTTTAAAATCTTCTTTTAGTAAGAAATAGTAAGGCTTGTTGCCGAATGCGGCTTACAGATGTTCTTCACTTTTTTCCTTTATTTTTACTGTTTAGCAATATATTATTTTTTTAGCTAGCTGTAAATCAACGCGCGTTAATCTCCCTGGATTCGTTTCTTATTGTCAGTCAAATTCGCAATATAAATATTTCAGGGTGGCTTCTAAAAATTAAAAAATTAGTCAAAGTGGGCGCCTTGCCTCTACAAATAAAGGGTTTCGTAGCCTGTTAAGAAAATTAATAAAATTCATTTTTTTGGTTGAAGATTCATCTCTTTGGTTGAAAATTTAACTATTTTGTTGAAAATGCGTCTTATTTTTGTTTGAAAATTATTTTTATAACAAAAAATTTAACTATTCTATTTTTTATTGAAAATTTATCTTTTGTAGTTTAAAATTCAACTATTCGATTGAAAATTTATCATTTTTGGTTAAAAATGCAACTAGTTTGTTGAACATTAATCCTTTTTAGGTGAGGAATCAACTATTTTGTTGAAAATTCGTCTGAATAATGGATTATTTTAGATCTCTTAATGGAAGTAAAACATTTTTAAATGCTCCGTTTCGTGAGCCCAAATTAAATTGAACTTCAAACTCGATAAACTTTAACTCACTTTGAAAAGTTATTTTAATTTTTTACAGTAAAAGGGAAGCTAACGTTTGCCTTGGTGCATTATTAACGGAGTACGAAGTACGTTCAATTTGCAGTTACATCTCGAAGAAACTTTTTACTTATCTAAACAAAATATAAGAAAACAGCTAGCTTAGCTAGTGACTTTTTCCGGTTCTGTATAAAAGCGGAAAATGAAGTTGAGTTTTATTTGAAATGACGTTACACGGTTTACGGACAAACAGCAACGTCGCAATGAGTTGCTGGAAGTTGCATGGCGAGCTCGGATTCGTGATTGATGAGGGGTCGCAGTCAGCGCAATCCTGGGCCAAGATATAGAAGCAACACGTGCAATTCGAAATGTACAACTACTTCGAGTATGTGACATTTTCTTCCCAGATTGTTTAATTGAATCTTCAATTTCAAGCACTCAAAAGATGCAAACAAATTTTATGTCATAAGGATAATTTATTTATTTAAATAATTCACTTAGGATATGGAAGATTAATCACCGATATGTATAGTATACATTGAGCACGCCCACATACCACGCCTCTCACAACTATTAACGCCCATTTATCGTGCTCCCTAACAGAATCTACAAGCCACACCCTTAAACAGCACTCGTTGAATATAAGTCCACTTGTAACTCACTTTCAGCATGTCTGCTAAGAAAACTTTTTAGAAACACTCCCATAACCACGGTCATTAGCAACATCAATCGAAGACGCTTAATTTTCAATAATTAGATAATTAATATTTCCTCATTCACTACACCCTAACAATAATAATAAAATTGTACTCTTTTATCATATTCACTTATTATGCTTCTGTATAACAGTCATTGACCTCTCTAACTTGAACATTTTCCACAACCACTAATCAAGTACCAGACGCAAGTCACGTCCACTGGGAATCACGCCCACATATCCACTGAAAACGCCTACTAGTAACGCCCACTAACGGTATTCAAAAGTTAGCACAATACTGGATCAAGATGTAGAAGCAACAGGTGCAATTCGAACTATACAACTACTTCGAGTTGGTGAAATTTTCTCTCCAGATTTTTTCATTGACTCTTCAATATCAAGCACTCTCAAGATGCAAAATAGTCTTATCGCAGCTGAATAATTTGATTATATAAATAATTCACTTAGGATATGGAAAATTAAACAATGAAGTGTATATTAAACATTGTATATGCCCACATGCCACGTCTCTTACAATTAGTAATGCCCATACATTATGTTCTCTATGAATGCCTGATAAACACACCTAACATGCACTTTTTGTTATCAGCACACCCATTAAAACCATCTTCTAGCCGTTTCTTTTGACCATAGTCACTAATGAAATCCAGAAACCACGCCCTTAAACAAAACTCGTTGAATAAACGTCTACTTGTTACTTCATTTCAGAATTTCTACTAAGACATCCCCTTAGCAACCCCTCCATAACCACTGTCATTAGCAACATCAATTGACCACGCCCGGTAAAATGACTTTTGACCGTTTTCGACAACCGCTAATCAAACACCAGTCGCAAATTACGCCCACTGGGAATCACGCCCACATAGTCACTGAACACGGCTACTAACGATATACAAAAGTTAGCACAATACCAGATCAAGATGTAGAAGCTACACGTGCAATTCGAAATGTATAACCACTTCTAGTTTGTGACATTTTATCTCGAAGTTGTTTAATTGACTCTTCAATTTCAAGCGCTCTGAAGATACAATTTTCATCGCAGATTAATAATTTGTTTATATAAATAGTTTGCTTACGACGTGGAAGATTGAACAATGATATCCATAGTAAACATTGAGCAGGCCCACATGCCAGGCCTACTTCAGTTAGTGACGTCCATTTTTCATGCCCTCTAGGAATGCCTGATAGAGATACCTACCAAGCATCTTTTATTATCAATACACCCATTAAAACATTTTTCTAACCACTACTTTTGACCATGCTGACCAATGAAGTCCATAAGTCACGCCCTTTAACGTCTAATTCTCACTTATTGATTTATTCATTCATCTTCACTAACCTTCCCCTAACAATATTAACTATGCTCGTTTATCGTATCCACTTATTATTTTACTGTATAGCATTCATTGATCTCTCTAACTTGACCCTTTTCTACAAACACCAATCAAGCACCAGTCGCAAGTCACGCCCGCTGGGAATCATGTCCACATATTCACTAAACACGCTCCCTAGGAACGTCCACTAGGAATGCTCTTTCACTACGATTACTAATCAAATGGACTAAACACGTCACTAGCAAAACCTGTTGACAACTCCCATTAGAAAGGCCCACTAACGATATCCAACACATCACGCCTACTAGGAATGTTATTTTTGATTATTATACCATTAATCCATTTCCCTTTCGGGGTAGGCGTGATTTTCTCGGATGGAAAAATAGTAGTGTGTGGATGGGTATATAGATATAGGGTAGATAGGTATATAGGTGTAAGGTATATTTTAGATTGGTCTAGAATTCTTGTGTTATTTATTTAAATGACACCTTCGTTCCGCAACACTGCTCAGATCCAGGTTGCTGATCAATCTCTCTAGCGATCACCCCAAGTGCAGAGCCTCACAAAATTGTTATGTGTGGCTCCCCACTTAAGCCCATTAGTATCCAAGGTCTTTGTTTCAGGCGTCATTTACTCTATTGTCACTCTGTTTACAAACTATTTGTCGCCACACTTTTCTGTCCTGGCATACTACTCTAGCTTCCTTCACGTCCATGCATTTTCTTATGCAAGCTCTCGTGTTTCTATGGCTTCTTATGTCTCTTCGGATTATTATTATTATTATTATACCATTAAGCCATTTCCCTTTCGGGGTAGGCGTGACTTTCTCGGTTGGAAAATAGTATTGGGTATATGGGTGTATTGGTATAAAGTATATAGGTACAAGTTAGATAGGTATATAGGTGTAAAGTAGATAGGTATATAGGTGTTAGATATATATGTTTTAGATTGATCTGGAATTCTCGTGTCATTTATTCAAATGACACGTTTATTCCGCAACACTGCTCCGACCCAGGTTGCTGATCAATCTCTCTAGCGATCACCCCAAGTGAAGAGCCTCACAAAATTGTTATGTATGGTTCCCCACTTGGGCCCATTAGAATCCAAGGTCTTTGTTTCAGGCTTCATTCATTCTATTGTCACTCTGTTTACAAACTATTTGTCGCCACACTTTTCTGTCCTGGCATACTACTCTAGCTTCCTTCACGTCCATGCATTTTTTCATGCAAGCTCTTGTGTTTCTATGGCTTCTTACGTCTCTTCGGATTAATGTCTCATTTACCGATTCTAACCATTCTTTCGGCGGTCTACCTCTAGGCATTCTGCCATTTACTTTACCTTTGTACACTTGTTTGGTCAGTCGCTCATCTTTCATTCTTTCAAGATGACCGAACCATCTTAACTGATTTCTTTCCCATGTGTCAACTATTGTCTCTTTTGCACCACATTCTTTGAGGATTGTCTCGTTTCGGACTTTATCCATCAGTGTTTTCCCGCATATTATGCGCAGAGGTCTCATGCCGATCGCGTTAATTTCACTCCTGTCCTTTTCTTGACATGTCCATGTTTCGCTACCGTATAGTACATTCGGTACGAATATAGAATTATGTATGGCCATTTTAGCTTATTTTGATATGTTTTTATTTGTTAGGATGGACCCTGCTCTACCGATAACCTGCTTACCCTTATTTATGCGCCTATCTAACTCCCCATCTATTTTTCCGTCGCTAGTGAATAGACTACCTAGGTATACGTACTTGTCAACTTGTTCTAATCTCTCATCATTTAGGACAATGTTGCACATTGTTTTCTCACTCTTTCCCTCAAACACAATGATTTTTTTTTATTTACGTTAATTTTGAGTCCCATGTCCTTCATGCTTGTATGAAGTTTATTCAACATTCTTTGCAAGTCCTCGACTGATTCTGCCATAACAATCTTGTCATCTGCGAAAGCTAACCCGCGTACCTTAACTGTTTGGAGATCTACACCTTCTTCGTCGAGGAGTGCAGTTCTTAGACACTTATCCATGAATATGATAAATAGCCAAAAGGACATAAAGCATCCTTGTTTCACGCCTTGCGTAATATCGAACCAGTCACTCAGTTTCCCGTTTACCCTTACGCTCGCTTTACTACCTGTGTATATTGTTTTTATTGCTTGCAGGAGCCCTCCATTTGCTCCGTACTCTTTAAGAACTTCCCAAAGTTTACTTCTATTTACCGTGTCAAATGCTTTTTCTAGGTCAATAAATGCACAGAAAACTTTCTTTCCTACTCTCAAGCTTTTTTCTGTGATCTGTCTTAGGCTAAATATCTGATCTGTACATGATCTTCCTGGCATAAATCCACTTTGGACTTCCCATATTTTTTCTTCTGTGATTTCCATTACCTTACGAATAAGTATTTTTGAGTATATTTTACTTACGGTACTTAGTAGGCTAATACCTCTGTAATTGCTGCAGTTGCTTTTGTCTCCCTTTCTTTTGTATATTGGTACGATAATCGCTTTTCTCCAATCGTCTGGGACTTTTCCTGTCTCGATATACAAATTTATCAATTCACACAACCTGTGAGGCATGTACTCGCCACCGTATTTAAGCATTTCAGCGCTAATACTGTCTGCACCAGCAGCCTTACCGTTTTTCAAGTTCTTTATTATGTCTCTGACCTCAGTGACACAGACTTTTTCAATTGGGTTTTCTAATGCATTATGTTCTATGTCGCAGTTTTGTTGTCCTATATCTTCATCTTCTAATAGTTCTTTAAAAGAGTCTTTTAAAGCGTCTACTATCCCGTCTATATCATATAGCATTTCACCATTGCTGTTTCTCATGCTGGCAAACTCTGTACTTTTACTTTCCTTCAACTGTTTATATAGTAGTTTCATTATTCCTCCAAAGCAGTTTTGTATTTTGTTCTCTTCTTCTGTTCTGATTTTCTCTTTACTCTCTTTGACTAGTCGTTTAACTTTCCTATTTTTGTGTCTGTAATCATTCTTGAGCCTATTTCTCTCATCATCGCTAAGACCTGTCATGTTCAGCGTTTTTTTTGTGCGATTTTTCTTTTTCTTTTCGGGCTGCCGCAATTTCATCATTCCACCACACATCGCCAGACTTTCTTCCTACCACTGCCGTACCACACACTTCAATCGCACTTTTAACAATGGTATCCCGTAATAAAGTCCACGCGCCCTCTATATCTTTATTCCTTTCAAGCGGCTCCCAAATTGCCTTATCTATGCGTTCGTTTATCTTATTCTGAAAATCTATTCGCACTTCCGGTTTCTGTAAATCTTCAACCCTGATTCGCGTTTATTTCGTTTGTTTGGTTCTCTTTCTTCTCCATCCCCGCCCTAAGTTCATTCTGGAGACTAAAAGGTAATGATCAGTATGGCATTCGGATCCCCTCATGACTCTTGTATATGATAAATGGCCATGAGGTCATAACGCATCCTTGTTTCACGCCTTGCATAATATCGAAACAGTCACTCAGTTTCCCATTAACCCTTGCACTCGCTTTACTGCTTGCATATATTGTTTGTATTGCTTGTAGGAGCTATCCGTTGACCCCGTACACTTTAAGGACTTCCCAAAGTTTACTTCTATTTACTTTGTCAAATGCTTTTTCTAGGTCAATAAATGCACGTAAAACTTTCTTTCCTACTCTTAAGCTTTTTTCTGTGATCTGTCTCAAGCTAAATATCTGATCAGTACATGATTTTCCTGGCATGAATTCACATTGGACTTTCCATTTCTTTTCTTCTGTAATTTTCATTACCCTACGAATAAGTATTTTTGAGTATATTTTACTTACGGTTATTAGTATGTACTCGCCACCGTATTTAAGCATTTCAGCGCTAATAGTGTCTACACCAGCAGCCTTACCATTTTTTAAGCTCTTAATTATAAAGTCTTTTAAAGCTTCTACTATCCCTTCTGTATCATATAGCATTTCACCTTTGCTTTTTCTCATGCTGACAAACTCTGTACTTTTACTTCCCTTCATCTTTTTAAATAATAGTTTAATGGTTCCTTCAAAGTCGTTTTGTAATTTCTTCTCTTCTTCTGTTCTGATTTTATCTTTACTTTCCTTGACTAGTCGTTTAACTTTCCTCTTTTTGTGTCGGTAATCATTTTCAAGTCTATTTCTCTCCTCATTGCTAAGACCTGTGATGTTTAACGTTCTCTCGTACGCTTCTTTCTTTTCTTGCCGGGCTGCCTTAATTTCATCATTCCACCATGCATCACCAGACTTTCTTCCTACAACCGCCGTACCACATACTTCAGTCACAGTTTCAACAATGATATCCGGTAGCATAGTCCATGCGCCCTCTATATCTTTATTGCTTATAAGTGCTTCCCAAGTTGCCTCATCTATGCCCTTTACCTTAATCTATAAGAAAACGTACAAAATAACAAACGCATCAACAAATGATATAACCAAATACCTATGCACGGTGCTAAACTGTAAAAATTGTTTCATTGACGAATATTGCTTAAATTGACTGCAACCTTAATGTGTAGTAAGGCTCCATCCCTAAAATAAGATATTTTATGGTCGTGCTGGGAGACGGAAGGACGCACAATGGTCCAAGGGATCGTTCATAAACTACGTCACGCTTTTTTCTTTTGTTTAAATAAAGATGAGAATATCATTTCCGTGAAGTTGAAAAGGACACAACGATATAAACAAAAGAAAAACGCGTAACGTAGTATATGAACGATCCCTAATCAGGAATTTGCTGTTCATAATCCTCTACAGGCTCTATTTCTTGACGGATTCTATCGTTTGCTTTACAAATTTACAGAATAAAATTTTAAAGCTCTTCAAAAGCTTCGAATTTTCAATTTAATGGTATCTGCGACAATATATCAAAAAATATAGTGATAAAATTAGTGATGTTAAGAATATGATTTTATTTTGGAGAAAATTGCCTAAATGAACTCGATATTGATTAGAATCAATGCAGATATATTCAAGGAACGTAATTAATTCAATTAACGTGCAAGTTAATTGCTATAAAAATATATTGGAACAAATTATTCAGTATATTAGTTTGTTCTAAAATTTAATGTTTTGTCCTAAAATTGTTGTAATTTATTATTAGAATGGTATTAGTAACGAAAAATTATCATGAATTGAAAATTGATAATCAGCTTATAAAGTTCAACAATTTTTTACCCTAGTAAGTTTCATTGGCAGACCAATTGACCTAGTAGAAAAGTTAATGTTGCGATGAAAACATTTATTGAAATATGATTTTTCATGCAGAAGAATTTAAACTACGTGAAAAATTACATAGAATCCATGTGTTAGAATTTTTGTTCTCAACCCTATTTTTAATGGTGTATAATTAAATGCGTAAGCGGCTCTCGTACGATGTAATTGTTTATTTATACTACATAACAAATAGGGTTGAGAAAAAAATGGTCTTTCATCTGGACTCTTAAGTAATTTTTCGCGTAGAATTGAATAGCGATATTAGTTTGTTCGTAACTGAAATTTAAAGTAAATGGTTGAAACTAAAATTGTTCAAACAATCCAAAATTTTAATTCTTTGTCATAAAAGTTCATCTTTCAATTAAATATTTTCATCTCAACATTAGGTGTTTTACTATGTCGATTGGTCTACTCATGAAACTCAATAGTTTAAAAATTGCTTATAACTCAAATACAAAATCCGTTAAGAAATAGAGCTCTTGGTTTTGATCACAATGAGACGCGCGCTGGTTTTATAAAGGATTCTATGAACAATTTTCAATTCTTAGTTTTTTTCTCATGTGTATTTTTTATTTCACAAAAGAAAATTTAAATTATGTTTAAAACTATTTTCATTCATAAATGTAATTCTAATCTTTTAAGATTTGTTATTAGTAACAATACATATTTTATACAGAATTACCAAACAGGAGATTAAATTCTGTTTCAAGCTTATCAAGTTTCGGAGGAATGTACGCTTTCCTAATAAAGAAAAGTAATTAATTTGTTAATTATTTAATGTTGAAATGAGTTAAATATATAATTATATACGTATTGTGCATTCTAAAAAAACCGTATAAAAAGTTCATGTAATGTAATAAGAGAGAATGAGTAAAAGCATGCAGTGCACGCTGTGATTGTAATTAAAATTAAATTTCGAGTAATGAGTACTTGAGTTATTTATCAATGTAAAATCCAAAACTGTTGCTTATAAAGTTATTAGAGTCTTGTCGGAAACAAAAGTCAATTTATGAAACAGTACGTGGTAGTAAATTACATAAAAACCCAAGGGTAAAAAGCGTTCCAGGTAAAACTTCTGGGGGTAATCTTAGCATACAAAAAACTGAATAGCGAAATTACCCCAAGCATTTTTACCTAAAACGCTTTTTATCATTTATTTTTTTGTAATCTAAATGCCCATACGAGCAAAAAATCTTCCATTGAGGACGAAATGTGGAATAGAAAAAAATCGCTATCTGGAATTATTATCTGTAACATAAGTGATTTTGAGCACTAAAAGTGGAATATCTTTGTCAATTTATGAGATATCTCAACCAAACTTAGTGAGTACATATATAGAACTCACAAAAGTACAAAGATTCTGTAAGTTTGGAAGATATTAATTAAAAATGGAAGAAATGCACAATAATCGAATTTTGAAAAAAAAAGAAAAAAATGCTCAACAAAAAGTCGTCTGCAGGCTATAATTTCATTTCTATGATTATAAAACTTTTACAATCACATATCATTTTATGATTTTTATTTATTTTTTAACTTTTTATTTAAACTCTTCTTTGAGAAAGATGTCATCATATTCTAAAAGTGGTTTTAATTAATTTCAAATATAATGTTTTATAATGGAATTTTTTCATTTTATAGTCATTTTTCAACGATTTCTAACTTGCAGACGCATCGTCAGCCAAAATCAATCCATCGATTTTGATAAAATTTTGCATCAATATATAGTAAATAAGGTGTATATATTCTGCCTTTGCATGAAAAAGTGATCCATAAATATAAAACAGAGTTAAGTTTGCATTTATATAAAAAATTATTAATTTTCAAAAAATGCTGACATAAGCCTATGGTGGACTGAATTATATTGATTTTTACCAGATACTTGGAGAAAATTGTTTACAATAATTGTTTTATAAGTTTGAACAATATTATTTGACAATTCCATATTTTCATTGCACTATTTACATTTAAATAATAATTTTCAAAACCAAAACTTGCCACAACCGGTTAAACTTTGCTAGTTCTATTAAAAATTATCATTTTTCAATATGAATACATTTTAGAAAAACAGAAGAACTATTTTTTTGAAATTTTTGTTGTAAATTAACTTTTTTAATTGAAAATTTAACTATTCCATGTTCTATTCAATATTTATATTGAAAAATCAGCTATTTGGTTGAAAATTTCTGTATTTTTTTGAAACGTTGTATTTATGGTAGAATATCTTCATCTTCTAGGTGAATAATTCACTTTTTTGTGGAAAATTCATTTATTTAGTTAAAAATTGATGCTTTTTGGTAGAAAATTAATCTTTTTGGTTGACAATTGATTTTTTGTCTGAACATTAGATGTGTTACTAAAAATTGAACTATTCCCTTTTTTTTTGTCAAAAATTCATTTATTTGGTAGAAAATTTAACTGTTTTGTTGAAATTTTGTTTTCTTTTTTTTTTGTACAAAATCCTTTCTTTCAATTGAAAATTCAACTATTGGGTTAAAAATTCATTTTTTGTTTGTTGAAGATTCATTATTTTAGTTAAAAAATAATTTTTGTGCTTAAAAATTTAACTATTTCGTTGAAAATTCGTTTTTTTTTGTGAAACTGAATTTTTCTAATTTCTTCACTTGAAAATTCAGCTATTAAGATGAAAATTTCTATAGTTTTTAACAAAATAAATGAATATTCAACCAAAATGGTGAATTAGACACCAAGAAGATTAATATTCTGGACTAATTAACCTTTTTGGTTGAAAATTCCTTTAAAAATTTAAAATTTGTTTCAAAATTCATGTATTTAAAAAAAATTAATATTCTTGGTTGAAAATTCATTTTTGTGATTGAAAATTAGCTTTTCAACTGAGAATTTAACTATTATATTTTTCGTCGAAAATTTATAATTTTTGATAGACATTTAATCTTCTTGGTTGAAAATTCATATGATTGGTTGAAAATTCGTTTATTTTGTTGAAAATGTATCTTTTTTTGGTATAAAATTCATATTTTGGGTTGAAGATTCATTTTGTTGGTTAAAGATTCATTATTTTAGTTAAAAATAAGTTTCTTTAGTTAAAAATTTAACTATTTTGTTGAAAATTAGTTTTTTTGTTGAAAATGAATTTTTTCACTGAAAATGTGGCTATTCCATTTTTGTTAGAAAATTGATTTTTCAAGTTGAAAATTCACTTCTCGTCTTTTTTTTTGGTCGAAAATTCAATTATATTGATGGAAAATGCATATTTTTGGTTTGAAAATTCAACTTTTTGTGAAAAATTCATTTGCATTATTGTGTTGAATTTTTAAAAACTTTTTATTGGGTTAGTTTGAGTTCTTCTTAATTCTTTTTTGGTATTTGAAAATCTTTTGATTGAGTTAGTTCGAGTTGGTCGAAAACAAACCCCTTCCGCCAAAACCTTAAAATTTACTTAGTTCTCACGTACATCTGACCGTTGTCGAGATAATTCAAAATTTGGATTTTTTCTAATTTCGAAAATCCGTATACTGGATTACGTCGAGGTTGCCGAGGATCGAACCCCTTAGAAAACCCTGAAAATGTTGTCAGTTTTCGCATATCTCTCGCCGTTTTCAAGATAGCTCAAAATTTTCTTTTTTTTTTGTATTAAAAAATCTTTAAGTTGGATTATTTTGAGTTGGTCGAAAACAAACGCCCTCTGCAAAAACATTAAAATTTTGGTCAAAAGCGATTCCCCTCTTTGAAACCCTGAAAATGTTGTTAGTTTTCACGTATCTGTGACCCTTTTAGAGATAAATCAAAAATTTTTTTTTTCGAATTTGGAACATTTGTTTACTGGTTTAGATCGGGGTGGCCGAGGACCAGCCCCCTTTAGGAAACCGTGAAAATGTTGTCAGTTTTCGCGTATCTCTCACCGTTTTCGGGATAACTCCAAATTTTGATTTTGTTTTGAATTTTGTAAACACTTTCTTCCCTTTCCCCTATGTTTAGTGTGACTAACAATGAATTATAACTAACTCGACTTATTTTTTATTGCATTCTTAATTTTCAACTATTTTATTAATTAATTGTAATAATTAATCCAGGAATGTTGACTTTTGAAATTTGCGCCTACTTGAATTATCGAGTTATCGAATCTTGCTCCCGATTCTCGACAGCTGATTGGCTGATTCTACTGTGACCTGCTGTGACTTACATTATATGTCCATGGCTAACTGACTTGACCAATAGGGTTTAGGGACTACGCATGAAGTTAGCCGAAATGCATGTACTTTTTACAATAGGAGACTTGCACTAGCCATGTAGATTATTTCCGACGTTAGTGTAGCTCTATTAAATTGTGAATATAACAGACAAAAATAAGTAGTTAATTAAAAAAATACCATACATGGATTTTGACCCACTCCTAAATCCAAATGGACCAAAATCTTCTACAGAGACATGAGATAGGACAAAAAAATTAGTTTAAGCTAATAAAATGTGCATTTGATGGTATTGGTCGACTGTCTATCTTCAAACTGGACTGTCGAAAAACCGGCTAAACTCAAAAGGTGGTTTGCTGCAGTTTTCCTCTTCTCTGGCCAAACTTCTAGGCAAATACAAGTACTTCTAATAAAGTCGGATGCAGCCGCGAGTTATCACTGGTTGTGATTAAATACATACAAAGATTCTAAGCCCATCCTTAGTAAAAGAAAAATTCAGCACTAACACCTTGATGCTCCGGTAACCCCTTGAATAACGAAATATACATTTTCCTTGTATACAACGATTCTGAACTTTTCTTCGTGCGAAATTTCCGCCCTGTTAAAAATAGTATTTTTAAAATGCCAATGTATCACTCAGAGAAAAAGTTATCTTGAAACAAAAGCACCGTCGTCTTGCCCGTTTTGTTTTGAACGACGTGAATATATTTTTTACACAAACAGAATTAGTTGGATGCAAGATTAGGTGAAGTTAGTCGCATAAGGAAAATTTTTACTGCAGAAGGATTCCTCTGGAGACAAATGAAAATCCTCTCAACCTTAAATTTAAGAGGAAATTTCATTCACCTCAAGAAACATCCTTTTGTCACAAGAGGACATTTCTCTGAGTGATATTAAAATTAATATCTCAAGCATATGAAATCGCTATTTAGGTACATGTTTATTCAATTTCGTATATATTCATGATAATCGCTCAGATAATTCCATTTTACACAAAATCAAAATAAGGTTATCAGTAATTTTTGGTTCCTAATAATAAAACATGATACCTTCTTACAACTAATCCACATGTACGTTGCACTTTAATCATAAAAAGTGATTCAATCGACGAATTCTAGATTATTATTTCAACTGCGAATATTTGATAAGATTTAAAGAAATGAAAGCACTTTGAGTTTTTAAGCACGCTGCTATACCGACCTGTGTATTATATTTAATATAAAGTGTACAGCTATTCATATTTTAATCTATATTAAATTTCAACTTTCGTGTATACAGATGACTTCATGTACTTTTTTTGTTTTAAATTCAATACAGATTTTTCTAACAGTGCGTCTAGTCTTGAAGCGGAATGCTTGTTTATTCTCAATTTGAAGCAAGGCGCAGTAAATCCTGGGCCAAGTTTGTCATGTAATTTTCAATTCGCAACATCCCTCCGTTATCCCCGAAGCCAGTGCTGTTTTCGTGTCGCCTGTACACGTTCACCAGAGCTACGTTCGTCACCCTCCATTATTTACAACCCCGAAGCGTCGAAGAGGCTCCTTTCCGCCCGACTACTCGAATATTCCGTCTCTAGGTTCCAACTCTGTTTTGCATATTATATTTGCACTTGTCTAGCTCATCCTAGTGACAAAAATAAATGGCGACATTGACCGCCACCGGTTGAATCTACACGGGAAAAATTTGCATTTGAGGAATTACCGAATTTGTTCCGAACTGGCAGATATGTGGAAACTCTGATTTTTTTATTATTATCTTATTTCGGCATTATTATTATTGAAATTTAAGAATTTTAAAATAGATTAAAATCAAATTCAAAATCAAAATTAACGTCCAATAATCAAGTTAATGTATAGAATTCCTGAAAACAAAACAAGAATTCAACGATCAAATTTGGACAAACACCACAAAAGGCTCCTATTGCAATTCCTAAAAACAAAAAAATTTGTTTCTTTGCACAAAAATAAAAAAGAGGAAAGAAAAATGAGAAGGTTTTTATTTTTATTATTATCAAATCACAATATGAAAGCATGCACAATATTTACCAACGTTTCGGTGCTCACACAGCACCCTTATCAAGGCAAGAAAAATTACAGCAGGTAGGAACAGCGACGAAATAACGACGCTATCACCTCGATACCTGACAACTGAATGTGGGTCAAAAGACAAATCCGTTATAAACAAACAAGAAATGAGAGAAAGTCAAGACCCATGAAAACGTATTGCTAAATGTAATTAATCATACTAGAATAACTTTTGTTTAATTTATCCAAATCAGTTTTTAAATTAATAGACAACTTATTTTGTTTTTTAATATAAAGCATTTCCATGAATTCTCTCTTTCTCTCATTACTTTCACTGTGTAAAATTTCAACATTATCCCAGTCAAACTCATGGTCAACATCAACAAACCCTCTCGTATGTCTAGCAAGAGCACTCTTACAACAACGTCCTAAACGAACATCACTTTTGTGTTCATCCACCCTAGTATTAAGAAGTCTGCCAGTCTGTCCCACATAAGTCATCTTACAGATCTTGCAAGTTATTATTATTATTATTATTATTATTATTATTATACCATTAAGCCATTTCCCTTTAGGGGTAGGCGTGACTTGCTCGGTTGGAAAATAGTATTGGGTATATGGGTGCATTGGTATAGAGTATATAGGTACAAGTTAGATAGGTATATAGGTGTAAAGTAGATAGGTATATAGGTGTTAGGTATATATGGTTTAGATTGATCTGGAATTCTCGTGTCATTTATTCAAATGACACGTTTATTCCGCAACACTGCTCCGACCCAGGTTGTTGATCAATCTCTCTAGCGATCACCCATTAGAATCCAAGGTCTTTGTTTCAGGCTTCATTCATTCTATTGTCACTCTGTTTACAAACTATTTGTCGCCACACTTTTCTGTCCTGGCATACTACTCTAGCTTCCTTCACGTCCATGCATTTTTTCATGCAAGCTCTTGTGTTTCTATGGCTTCTTACGTCTCTTCGGATTAATGTCTCATTCACCGATTCTAACCATTCTTTCGGCGGTCTACCTCTAGGCATTCTGCCATTTACTTTACCTTTGTGATCTTGTAAACAACACCACCTTTTTCAAATTTATCTAAAGGATCTTTACCAAAAGTTATTATTGAATTCATTTTTACAGAGGTATCAGCCTACTAAGTACCGTAAGTAAAATATACTCAAAAATACTTATTCGTAGGGTAATGGAAATCACAGAAGAAAAGATATGGGAAGTCCAAAGTGGTTTTATGCCAGGAAGATCATGTACAGATCAGATATTTAGCCTAAGACAGATCACAGAAAAAAGCTTGAGAGTAGGAAAGAAAGTTTTCTGTGCATTTATTGACCTAGAAAAAGCATTCGACAAAGTAAATAGAAATAAACTTTGGGAAGTCCTCAAAGAGTACGGAGTAAATGGAGGGCTCCTACAAGCAATAAAAACAATATATACAGGTAGTAAAGCGAGTGTAAGGGTAAATGGGAAACTGAGTGACTGGTTCGATATTATGCAAGGCGTGAAACAAGGATGCGTTATGTCCTCGTGGCTATTTATCATATTCATGGATAAGTGTCTAAGAACTGCACTCTTCGACGAAGAAGGTGTAAATCTCCAAACAGTCAAGGTACGTGGATTAGCTTTCGCAGATGACAAGATTGTTATGGCAGAATCAATCGAGGACTTGCAAAGAATGTTGAATAAACTTAATACAAGCATGAAAAACATGGACCTCAAAATTAACGTAAATAAAACTAAAATCATGGTGTTTGAGGGAAAGAGTGAGAAAACAATGTGCAACATTGTCCTAAATGATGAGAGATTAGAACAAGTTGACAAGTACGTATACCTAGGTAGTCTATTCACTAGCGACGGAAAAATAGATGGGGAGTTAGATAGGCGCATAAATAAGGGTAAACAGGTTATCGGTAGAGCAGGGTCCATCCTAACAAATAAAAACATATCAAAAAAAGCTAAAATGGCCATACATAATTCTATATTCGTACCGACTGTACTATACGGTAGCGAGACATGGACCTGTCAAGAAAAGGACAGGAGTAAAATTAACGCGATCGGCATGAAACCTCTGCGCATAATATGCGGGAAAACACTGATGGACAAAGTCCGAAACGAGACAATCCACAAAGAATGTGGTGCAAAAGAGACAATAGTTGACACATGGGAAAGAAATCAGTTAAGATGGTTCGGACATCTTGAAAGAATGAAAGATGAACGACTGACCAAACAAGTGTATAAAGGTAAAGTAAATGGCAGAATGCCCAGAGGTAGACCGCCGAAAGAATGGTTAGAATCTGTAAATGAGACATTGAACCGTAGAGACATAAGAAGCCATAGAAACACAAGAGCTTGCATGAAAAAATGCATGGACGTGAAGGAAGCTAGAGTAGTATGCCAGGACAGAAAAGTGTGGCGACAAATAGTTTGTAAACAGAGTGACAGTAGAATGAATGACGCCTGAAACAAAGATCTTGGATACTAATGGGCCCATGTGGAGAACCATACATAACAATTTTGTGAGGCTCTTCACTTGGGGTGATCGCTAGAGAGATTGATCAGCAACCTGGGTCGGAGCAGTGTTGCGGAATAAACGTGTGATTTAAATAAATAGCACGAGAATTCCAGATCAATCTAAAATATATATACCTAACACTTATATACCTATCTACCTCATACCTATATACCTACCTACCTTATACCTATATACCCATATACACACTACTATTCTTCAACCGAGCAAGTCACGCGTACCCCGAAAGGGAAATGGCTTAATGGTATAATAATTTTAAATGGTATACGGAAAATAGTATGAATATTAAATTTTTTAAAAATAAATTCAATATTTTTCGAAATTTGACCAAAAAAAGGAAGAACAAAAGTATTGAAAGAACTAAGGTAAACGTACCAGTAATCCCCGCGGTCCCATTAATCGCCAGTTTTGAAGTGTAAACGCCAGAAGTAAGTATTTTCCGCATTAAAATACATTCCTAAAATATTTTTAAGTAAGTTTGAACAGTGCTTGTTATGGAAACCAAATTAGTTTTTTTGTACAAATAGTGCACATGGGTAAAAAAAATTGATTTGTATTGCCGGTGGCCATGAATCACGAAACGTGGAAAATAGCTTAACATTTAGGTTATGAAAGACGTTTCTTTGTTTAAGCTTTTAATATGTCAAGAAATTACTTAATCGGGACGAAAATTATTATTTTTTTTTAATGAAAGATCATTTTTGTTTCATAACATTAAGCAAATTCTTCATTTAGTACCTTCCCGTTCGAGAAATATCGGGCGCGATTATAGGGACATTTCAAAAGCATAGTTGCTCGAGTAATCGCGGGACGAATCTGTCAAAATTTTATTTCCATATTTCGTTACAAATAATGATTTAATTAATTTCAAAAAGACGTGAAATGAAATCGGAGAACTGACTTGTTACTGCGTGAAAAGTAATCGTAATATAAATTAGTGCTTAAAACTGAAAAAAGGTGATGTAAAATATTGGCATGACTATTATAGTGATTTCATCAGCAATTTTTTAGTTTATTATCATTTTTTAGTGAAGTTAATATTTATTGAGTAGTTTTCATTAGCTAACACTAATCTATACTGCATAATATAAAGAAAAATGTGTAACAAATATATAATTATTGATAGTTTTAATGTTCTGACAACGTAAACAGAACATAACCTCCAAATACACATCATTTTTTTAGTCACTGCAATTTATCAAATTTCGTCATTGTGTTTATAAGTTATGTTGCAAAAAAGTTAATTATACAAATTACCAGTGTGTAAATTTTTGCATCCCATGTAATTATGTTGTACTTAGCCATTTTATAGAACAAAGTTAGGTTATATGACTTTATACAACTCAATATTATTTTTCGAATTTTATTTTGAAAAGGAAAGTGTTAATAATTTTTAATTATAATATTCAGCATTATAAAAGAATTTCATCATTGTAGTTATCACTTATCGTGATAAAAATTCTAATATATATTTACTTCGATTTATTTTTGAGACCACTTTATTTCTTATAAATAAAATATTAATTTTATTCGAAAATATTTTTAATTGAAATAAAAACTAAAATTTTAAAAGAAAATTCATTTTTATTATGATTAACTATTATAATGTCCATCAGACGTATTGGAACTATCAGAAGATTCGATTTTGAGGTTATGTTTCGACGGATTTCATCTCGGAGGCCTCAATCTCTCAATCAATATAAAACTAACAATACATCTTTCATTTCATTAAAGTATACTTAAAATACAAAGATACACTTGAAATACACGTCCAAATCACTAAAAACTGATTTCAAGAAAACTTAACCTCTTTGGCGAAGAGTGGGACAACGACTGGCGATTACTAGTACATGGCAGATTTGGAAATGGCGGTGACTGGGACATCGGTGCTTTTTGACTTTTAATTGTTTACCAATAAGAAGTAATATTAAATATAATGTAAAACCAATTTTTATAATATTCTAGGATGTTTAATGCTTCAATCAGTACCAATAATTTTTTAACTAATCCTTCCAAAACAATTTTCGAAATATTTGAAGTCAATGAAATCTCTTATGGTGGCGATTACTGGGACGTTTACCTTATATTCTTTCAATTCTTCCTGATTATCTGTAGATAAAATGTTACTTTGTTTGTTTTTTATTTGTTGAATTCTAATTGTGATATGTTGCTCAATCAACTTTTGTGGGTAATGATTAAGAAAAAGGATATTCCTAACTATATTCAAATTCTCTTTGTGAAATGAAATGTGGGACAAACCTAGGGCTCTGTCAACTAAGTTTTTGATTACTGCAATTTTGTTTTGAAAAGAATGAGCCGAAAAGAAATTTAAAATTCTACCTGAATATGTATTTATCCTATACCAATTGGTAATAATATTACCATCCTGACCCTTAATTACTTCTACGTCCAAAAAACTGATTATATTATTGTTCTCTATTTCATGGGTGAACTAAAGTTTTGAATGAAAACTATTAAAAGCATCAAAAACTGCCTGTAACTTTGCTAGAGGAGCAAATAATAAGATATCAACAACGTACCGAAAGTAAAAGGGCAAAACAAAATCCAGCTTCTTGAAAGCAAAGACCTCCAAATCTTCCATAACTATTTCTGCTAAAATCGGAGAAATGACTGAACCTATGGGAGTACCGAATTTTTGTCTATAAAAAGATCCATTGAATTTAAAATAAGTTGAGTTCATAATGAAAACTATCCCTTCAATAAAATCTTTTTGACTTAATCGAGTACGTGTTTTTATATTATCCCATCTATTTAAAATTGCCTGTTTAACCAATTAAAGGGGTATACTTGGAAACATTGTAACAACATCCAAAGAAATCATTACATGGTCATCAGGAACAGTTTTTTGAATAATAATTTTTTGGAATTCCCAGCTATTTTTAATATTGTATTTGGAAGTTGTAATTGAGTCTTCAAGTATCAAATTAAAGTTTTGTTCTAAAAATTTCGTGGGAGTTTTAATAGTTGAAATAATCAATCTCAAAGGATAGCCATCTTTATGAATCTTTCTCAAACCATAACATCTTGCAAGAACTGTGTCTTCGGTATTTATATCAGTCCATCTTATATCCTTTCCCAAAAGTCCTTTCTTTCTCCAATTGTCTAGAATCTTGAAAGTGTCTCTTCTTAATTGTTTCAACGAAATTTCATTCAATAATTCAAAGTTATCACGATTGGAAAGCAAATCCTCCATATCCCTAATATAATCCGATTTCTTCATACAAACTGTAATATTGCCTTTATCAGCATTCATGCAAATCATATCAGGGTTGTTTTTAAGGAAACCTTTCGTTATCTTGAAACCTTCAGAAATTTTACGATCAATACTACTAATGTGCAAACAATTTTTATCAACAAAGCTCTTCGACAAGTGTAAAACCTTGTTTCGGAAATTCTGTTGATCTAATATTGGAATTTTGTGTATACTTGATTCAACATCTTTGACTATTTCCATCATTTGTTTCGATTTATTTTTAATCGCATGGTTACTAAAACCTTCACCTAATCTGAGAATGTCTGTAACTGAATCAGGAATTTGAATATTTGCCAAATTTACAAGCCAAGGATCCTTATCTTCTTTTTCAAAAATCTTGTGTAAATTTAAATTTTGCTCTTGAATATTAGTTTGTTGATCAATCAAAATAGAAAGTTTGTTCTCATGTTTTTTATCATCGTTTAAAAATCTTCGATTAAGGAAAATCTGATGTTTTAAAAGATCATTGATTTTATCTTGCGGCAAACATACTTCTAATTCACTTTTGATTCTGGCAATTTTTACTTTTCAAAAATTAACATGATTTGAAACATCCTTGATCAGTAAATTCAGCATTGAGAGTTTGAAATTCTTTAAATTATGTTAAAATTGTCTATTGCAAAAATTACTGTAAAAAGCAAAATCTCGAAATTTGTTATCCAAGAAAAATATTTTTTTAGGTAAAACATAATTTCTTCCACATTCAATCAAAAACCTTTTCTGACGGATACTGCCTCTTAATTTTTGGTTGATATCTCACCATAATTTAACCTTTCTGAAGGCTTCAGGACCATATGCAACTTTGATATGATTAAAAAACATCATTTCAAAAAAAGGGTGGTTAGAAATGACCTCCAATCCAAGTCAGCGAAATTGAAATTTAAGAATTTTAATTTAGTTAAAAATCAAATTCAAAATCCCAATTAACGTCCAATAATCAAGTTAATGTATAGAATTCCTGAAAACAAAACAAGAATTCAACGATCAAATTTCGATAAACAACACAAAATGCTCCTATTGCAATTCCTAAGAACAAAAAATTTGTTTCTTTGCACAAAAATAAAAAAGAGGAAAGAAAAATGAAAATTGTTTCTTTGCACAAAAATAAAAAAGAGGAAAGAAAAATGAGAATTTCTCATTTTTCTTTCCTCTTTTTTATTTTTGTGCAAAGAAACAAATTTTTTTGTTTTTAGGAATTGCAATAGGAGCATTTTGTGGTGTTTGTCCAAATTTGATAGTTGAATTCTTGTTTTGTTTTCATGAATTCTATACATTAATTATTATTATTATTGTCTTGGTAGGCTGGTATACGGATCACCCTCTGTGCTAAAGTCCTTTAGCATGAGTACATATACCGCCAGACGACTCCACATTACTGGGTATGGGCCTGTGTAAATTTTTTCGTTTACTAGTACTCGCATCGGCCCGGACGTTTGGCCAGAGGAGGGGAAAACTGCAGATACCCCCCCCCCCCCCAGTTCAGCCGGTTTTTCGACAGTCCAGTTTGAAGGTAGGCATTCGACCAAGACCATAGTTATACCAAGACAAGATATTACCAAGACCATAATTATAATTGCGCACATTAGAAATTAAATTTATGTGGACCTCCGCATGAAAAGGGCCCTTGGCCGGTGCTAGTTTAGGAGATATCTGCGTTTTTCTCAGTCAGGGTCAAAATTATTTTTTGGGTTTGAGCGGGAAATGATACTAGAACATACACTGAATCTATTGATTCTTGATTGATGGAGAAGTATAACATGTTCGCGTACGGCATTCGTCAGCTTCAGATGCGCTTCTCTTGAAAAGCGGGTTTTCGAAGTTCCAACTTCAAAAATGTCCCGGCGTTTAGTTTTTTTAATCGAAGGGGTTCGTCTTAGATTTAAAATGCCGGGGATTTATCCGGCTATATGACTACGTAACTACATGCCGGCCATAAGGGACCTTTTCATGCGGATGTTCATACATATTCTCAAACATAGAATAAGGCATTATATTTATTTGTAAGAACTGAAACAGAACAAAAAGCGGGTATAGAAGATCCGGCAGGAATCAAACGCGAGTCTCCGGGACGACAGCAAGATGATTTTGCACTCTGATAAACTAAATTATGAGAATGGGAATTTCATCGTCCATATAAATTTAATGCTAGGAAAATCATTATTCGTAATTAATATCTTCATTAATTATCCATGGTTATGATTTTCATTTGCTAACTACTGAAGTATTTTACGTACTGAACTAAAATATATCTAATGCGACAATAAAAAGTAATAAAACTCTGCCCGTTTAGTCTATGATCGAGGCATTAAATTTGTCAACATCATAAAAAATATTAAAATGTCGAATTTTACACATTTTCACTTTGAAACTGTAAATCTTCAGAACTGAATTATTTCAGGGCGGCTGCTGGACCAGGAAAACGGAGAAAACCGGGAAATGACAGTAAGCATATTTTTTAACTGGGAATTTGACCAATTTTTAGAATAAAAATCTATGCAATTACTTGAAATATCACAAATTTTATATCACACGATATAATGCAATTTAAAATAGGCGCGTCTGGTCATCCCGAAAAATTCGGGGAGTTGGAAAAGGGGATGGACTAGTCGTCCCGAAAATTCGGGACGACTAGCCAAGCATATGGGAAATATTTGACCACTCAACTCGAATTTCGAGAGAACGAGACACTTCGTTTAAAATAAGTTCGATTTCAACTTTTTTTAAACGTTTAATTCGATTGATAACTTTTTGAAAAGTGAAATGTTAAAAAAATGAAAAAAAAAAAAATGAAATCACTCAGTTTACAATGTGTAATTCTAAAATCTTTTTAGAAATGTTCAATTTTAGGTCTTTATTTTTGAACGACCATTTTCAATTTAAATAATTTAAAAATTCAGTATTGAAGATTAAACAATTAAAAATTAAAAGCGTTCGAAATGGGAAATTTTGGATAAAAAAAGTTTGAAGCTGATCAACTGTAGTTGAAGAATTTACCGATTTTAAAGTAAAAATTAATGGCTACAGAATTAAACGCTTTTATTAAATTTTGATTCATTTAAAAATGAAAAATTTAAAACTGTATTGTTAGTTTAAAACGACAAAAAATAAAAGTAATTTAACTTCTAATATTAAAAGGGTTTAGTTACAAAAAATCTTAACCATTTAATTTGTGATGTTTCTAACTTAATATTCCCTAAAATGGTTTAATTTTGAAAATTTACAAATTTGTGGATTTATTCTTCAATTGAGAGCATTGAAAATAATATCGTGAACTTATATTTTTTACACAAAAATCATTGAACTGTTCAATTTATAAAAGTTTAAATTTTTGCCGTTTAACGGAAGTTAATTTAAAATTGTTCAATTGAAAAACGTTAAAAGCTCCCATTTTGTGTATAGTTTTATATTATTATACATTTAAATAAAAAAAATTTAATTAAAAATTTCTTGTGCTTCAATTTTAAAAGTTTAAAATTCAAAAGTGTTCTCGTTTGAGTGCTTTAATTTGCAGTTAATTTTCTATTCAAATGAAAAAATGTTTAGCTTTAAGAGTTCAAATTTCTTAATTTTAATGAACTTGACAACTTGCTATGCGGGAAAAACCATTCAATAACCGGGAATTTTTATTCTCGATTTAAACGGCCACGCTGTGTTTTCAAAACATTAAAAACTGACAATTTGCAAGTTTGAAATCATCAATGTAAAATTAAAGAAAAATTGTTCAGTGTTTTAAACCGATTTAAGGGAGGGGAAGGGGATAGTGGGGGAAGTAAATAGAAGTAGAGGAGGGAGAAGTAAGGGGAGGGATAGTGGTGTGGGAAAGTGGGAAGGCCCTCTTGTAGTGTAGCGGTGGGGAGGTTTGAACTACTTAATTAAATTCTTAATAGGTAGGCTACGAAACCCTTTTTGTAGGTGGGCGGTGCCTAATTTTGCTAATTTTTTATATTCAGTTTATCAAATACAACCACATAGCTAGGCACGACCCTCCGTACCTTGACAAACTTTCGCATCCTTACAAATTTTACAAACTCCCAAATGACAGTGAAACTTTTCTGAAATAATTTAGCGCAAACTTCACTTATCAGTTGTCAGACACACTGCGGTTCTAGCTTGGTGCAATTCACCTCATCGCGGTTTTTGTCTCCAAGAACTTTTTAATCTAGCGTTCGGAATTCTGAGCGACTCATATCGCTCTCACGTACGGAGGACTTGCCGATGGGGCTGAAGTATTCTCGTAAAAAGTTGGGGATTAAACCCGCCAAATCTCACCGGCATCTTTCAATAAGCCGCATCCAGTGGGAGGAAGCGACGGCGGCTTTTCAACAGTGGGGTTGTAGCAGGGAGCCAAGTTTGGCTTTGTCGCAAGCCGAGCTCACATGTCGAACTTATGAAAATTAATAAGAAAAATCGCCCATAAATTCGCGTTCCCGAAGAGAGCCGGCTTGCGTGCGCGGCCGGGGCTGGCAATAAAATTAGAATTATGTCGCCGCGCCTTCCCTCATCCCCAACCCTTCCTTCGTTCATGATATCGAACAGAATGAGTTGGGTGACTAAATTGTGGTGGGGGTGGGTGGGTGGCATTTGTTACTCGTTGGAATGTGTCCCCCGTCTTAACGTATGAGTTACCCCAAGATTACATCCATGTCTTACGAGCAGTACGCTCTGTCAACCACCCCCTATTATTATTAAATTCTCTTCCTCTACAACCCATCCTCCTCATCAAGCAAACACTTTGCTCGTTGACTTATGGCCGAACGCGTCGTTTCCCTGCAAGAATAATACTCCATTTGGAGATCGAGTCGAGTGATCCTTATATTGAAAATGTTTTATTGGAGTCCCGGTTTAGTCTAGTAATGATTCATTATAAACCGTTTTCTGTTTGAATTAAGGGATCGTGTGCACGAAAAAGCAGGCACCTCGCTCCTACAAAAAAGGTTTTCTTGGCCTATGTATTAAGACGTTAATTAAGTAGTTAAAATGTTCCTCTCCCGTACTTTCCCTCCCCTACATCCTATCATTTCCCCTATTTCTCATCTCCTCCCATAATGACCCTCTTCCCACTCCGCCACCCTACTATCCCTCCTCTTACTTCTCCCTTCCCCACTTCTTCCTCTTCTACTTCCCCTCACTTCGCCTACGATACCCTTTCACGACGCGTCCCTACTCTCCTTCACTACCGTACTACTCCTCCCTTCACTTCCCCTCATTTCCGATGCTACCTCTCTTTTCATTTCCCATACTTCCCGTCCCATCAATTCCCCTCACTTCTCCTATTCCCTCCTCAGCTCCCATACCCTCATTTTCACTACCCTCACTTTCACTACCCTCATTTTCACAACCCTCATTTTTCTTCATTGTTCCTCGTCTTACTAACTCTTTTACACCTTCCCTATTTTCTCTCATTTGTCACCCTTGATTTACCATCACTTCTCCTCTCATCATTTCCCATCACTTCCGCTCCCATAATTTTTCCCACTCCCCACTCCCCCTCCCTTCACTTCCCCTCCTTTTGCTTACTTCCCACCCAGGGAAAAAAGTAGGACGGACGGAAACCCGACCGAAAGTATAAGGGTTTCCCTATGGGTGTATTTATTCACTATCGGTGTATTTATTTGTGCTCATTTTATCATGATTTTGCTTCCTCATAGGTATCAAATAAAGCTTCTTCATAGAGGGAGGTTTTTCTCTAACAAAAGACAAAAAATATATGCTTTCAATATTTTTCAAGCTTATGTTTTTGTCTTACCGGAAATCTTATTTTTAGAAAGTCAGAGAGCCCATCAAAAAGTCAATCAACATGTTCTGCTAAAATGAAGAACGTTTTACCTTACGATAGTGTTATATTCCAAATTAAAAAAATTTTTCTTTATTTAATGAACAATGTAACCTTTTTTTTTAATTTTCTAAGCTGCTATTCCACGTCCATCCACCCGTCTCGAAGACGCGAATAATTACATCAAATACAATACTCTTATATTCCCAATTGAAAAAAATCCTGTTAAAAACAAAGTAAATAATTTTTTAAAGAAATTTAGAAACGATATTGGTAGGTTATGATATATCGTGAAAGGTTTTACAATTGGACAATCAACGCGTCTCGAGGACGCGAACAAATGTATCACATAAATTATTATATTACTCCCAATATTAAAAAATTTTTCCTCATATTAACAAGATAAACAATACATTTTATAAATTTATATATCAGTATATATCATTATAGGTCGTTCGTCGAGTCTCGAAGACGCGAAGAAACATGTCAGATACAGTACTTTACTATTCCTAATATGAATAAAGTTCTTCTCATATAAACAAAATACACCAATTTTTAAAAATTTAATAAATCGGAACTGGTGAGTCATAAAAGGTTCAACAATAGGTCAATCGATGCGTCTTGAAGATGCGAACAAATATACTATATATCGTATGGTTATATTTTTAATCAAAAAAAGTTTTTCTCATATAAACAGAATAAACCATTTTCTTGAATCGTCATAAGTCGGTATACTGGTGAGTCATAAAAGGTTCAACAATAGGTCGATCGATGGATCTCGATCACGCGAACAATTAAATTCAAAATACAGTACAGTTATATTCCCAATATCAAAAAAGTTTTCCTCGTACAAACATGGGAAACAAATTTTTCTTCAAATTTCGAAACGTACAATTAAACAGCTTCTAATTAAACGATTTAGCTTAAAATCCTATCAGACATGGAAATAAATTAAAGCTACAATTAGCTTAAATTTCATGACTATTGCTCATGATCAGAAAAAAGTTACACGCACACACACACATACGGAAATTTTGAAAAAATTGTATTTTTGAGTTCCTGGGTTCGAAGTACATCGAAATATGTCAAAAAAGTAGGGCTGAAAATTTAAGTCAGTAGGTAACATTTTTTTTTGAAATTTCTAAACTCAAAATAACTACTTCTAAATGGCCGATCTAGCTCAGAATCATATTAGACCTGGATATCAGTCGGAGATACAAAACGTGCATTTTCGAGCTCCTGTGGTCGAATTATACCGAAATATATCAAAAAAGTAGATTTGAAAATTTAGGTCATTACAAACCTCCCTCTACAAGGAAGCAAAAACAAGAGAATTGGCGTCACGATTAGTGGAACTCAGTTTACTATTCCTGATGAGTCTGAAGCTCGCAACGTTGATGAAAAACGGAAGACATTTTTTTTTATTTGTTTGAAAAGTCGAAATGTTTTTGCTGATAGTAGCAGCATCTTATGCCAAAAGCTACTAAAAAAAGTTTAATCGCTCTAGCGCATGTGGAACCCACCCCAAACCATCCCCTAAAGTTTCAAAGATTCTGAAATACAAATCTGAAAGCACCACAGAAAAGTTTAATTCCTCTAACACATGTGGAACGTACTCTAAATCAAGCCCTTATGTTTCAAAAATCTATACAAATACAATAATTTAAACAGTCAAAATGTTTTTGCTGTTGATAGCAGAATTTATTGACAAAAGTATCCAAAAGAAACCCCCAGAGTCTAATAAATTTTATAAAAAGACCCTAATATAAAAAGTCTAAATCTTGTCGATGGTTATAACATAATTTAATGCCAAAGAAACTCAAAAAAAGTTTCATCTCTCTAGCGTATGTGAGACGCATTCCAAATCAACACCTAGTGTCAAAAAAATTCTGTGAAAAGGCAGTTATTTGAAAAGTCAAAATATTTTCATTGATAAATGCAGAATTTCATGTTACAAGTATTGGAAAAAAGTTTCATCCCTTTAGCCCATGTGGAACCCATCCTAAATCAACCCTTAATGTTTCAAAATTTCTAGGAAAGCACTAGTTTGAAAAGTCGAAATGTTTTCGCTGATAATAGCAGAATTACATGCCAAAACTTTAGAGGTTGGTTTGGGGTGGGTTCAACGTGCGCTGGAGGAATAAAACTTTTTTTGAAAACTTTCGACGGGAAATGCTGCTTTTGTCAGCGAAAACATTTTGACTTTTGAAATTATATCTGAGCACCTTAGCATTCCTTAGAGGCGCTATCTTTGAAACCTTCGGGTAAATTGAATGACTGGATAATTTATGCAGCTAGTCACAGTGACATTTTTCAGAATTATTGAAACTTCAGGGGTTGATTTGGTATACGTTATACATGCACTAAAGAATTCATACTTTTTTGGAGACCTTTTGGCATGAAATTATGCCATTATTATCGAATAATTAATTAATTATTAAAAATTGAATAAGGTAATATTTTAGATAATTTTTTTTGTCGAGAAGACACGCTATCATGCATTGCTCGGAAACCTGTACTTTCACTTGATCCTAATGTTAAAAATACAATGGAAAACATTTGGGAAAATTCAAGTATGCTCTATAACTTTTTCGCAATGTGTTTAGTTTTATGGAATTTTAAAATGCAAGCATTTTTTTAGAAAATTCTACCCGGCTCCCCTATGCAGAACTGGCCAATATTTGCAGTGAGTTTTGGCACACAGTATTAAATGTTTGGCAATATTCTGGATAGTCTTGAAGTTTGTTAGAATAGATTATTTTAGAAATTTCTGTACATTTCTGGAATGCTCTGGAATGTTCAAGAATATACACGAGAGTACTCTGAAATTTTGTAGAACAGTCTGAAGTATTATAAGTAGTTTAGAATATCCTACATTGCACTATTTAAGATTGGTCTGGAATATTCTGGAATGTTCTGGAATTTTCTAGAATATTCTGAATTATTTCGAAATTTTCTTAAATATTTTAGAATTTTGTAGAAATCTCTGGACTTTGATATAATATTGTAGAATATTCTGAAGTATTTTGAAATAATCTAAATTGTCGAGAATACTACGAAATGTTTTAAATATTCTAAATGTTTCAGAAATAATGTTTTAGAATATTTTAGGAAATTTTGGATTGTTCTGAAATATTTATAAATGTCATGAAAGCGCTTAGAATTATTTTTTTCTTTTAAAAAGTATTTTTCTAGATTAACCTAGTTCTGACTCCCACTTCTGGAATAGTTACAACCTCCTCGTACCAACAGAAAATGTTTTAGAAAACTTATTAGTCAAGGGTTGGAGAGAAATTCCAATTTTTCTACATTAGGGCATTACGTTCTAAATCTCTGTAGCTCTGGAAATGAATTTTTTTTCACAAGTGATTCTATAGATGTACTTAGGTTCCGACTCCCATTTTTGGAAGATTTCACTGAAAAAAATGGTTTAGCTGTCCCAGCTGGAAGTTTAGTCTTATAAGAAAATATAGCTGTCTCACCTAAATATCTAGGTGTTTTAGCTAAATTTTGCCATCTAGAAATTATCTAGATAAATTAGCTAGATAACTTGTAGATGGCAGAATTAGCTAAGACAGCTAGATATTTAGGTAAAACAGCTAGAAATTTAGGTAACATAGCTATATTTTCTTAGAAGACTAAATCCAGCTAAACGTCTAGCTGGGGCACCTAAACCATTTTTTTTCAGTTTACATCTTCCCAGGAACTCAAATACAATTTTAAAAAAATGTTCGAATGTGTGTGTAACTTTTTTCTGGTTTCTTTCATCTCAAAAAGTAAGTGAGCAATGGTCATGAAATTCAAACAAATTGTAGTTCTAATTTATTTCCATGTCTGGTAGGATTTTGAGCTAGAACGTTCAAGCAGAAGTTGTTTATTAGTCCCTTAAAAATTTGAAGAAAACATTTTTTAATGTATAGAATTCCTGAAAATAAAACAAGAATTCAATGATTAAATTTGGACAAACACCACAAAATGCTCCTATTGCAATTCCTAAAAAACAAAAAAACAAAATTCGTTTCTGTGCACAAAAATAAAAAAGAGGAAAGAAAAATGAGTAGGCAACCAACCACATCCCCTTCTCTTCTCTTCTCTTCTCTTCTCTTCTCTTCTCTTCTCTTCTCTTCTCTTCTCTTCTCTTCTCTTCTCTTCTCTTCTCTTCTCTTCTCTTCTCTTCTCTTCTCTTCTCTTCTCTTCTCTTCTCTTCTCTTCTCTTCTCTCTCTTTTTTTTTTTTTTTTTTTTT
>CAKNYM010051944.1:406097-456542 GCA_932195095.1 Andricus curvator
AATCCAACTATTTTTTTTTAAATTAATTTTTCTTGGTGAAAATTGTCTTTTTGTGAAAAATTCAAATTTTCAGATTGATAATTAAAATGTTTTTTTTTTTAAATTTGCCTTTTTGTCTTCAAAATTCAACTGTTTAGTTGAAAATTAATCTTTTTTATTTGAAAATTTGAAATTTCAATTATTTTGTTCAAAAGTCATCTTTTTTAGTCCAAAAATCAACCATTTTGTTGAAAATTCCTCTTTTTGCATAGAAAATTCGTCTGTATGGACTGAAAGTGGATCTTTCATAGTGGAAAGTCAATTTATTTGTTTAAAAATTCATTTTTCTTCGTTGAAAAATACACTTTTTTGTTCAAAATTCAACTTTCTCAAAAAATGTGTATTTTTTTGCTTGAAAATTCAACTATTTGGTTAAAAGTTCAACTACTTTGTTGGCAATTCATTTCTTTTGATTGAAAGCTCAACTATTCGGTTGTAAATACAACTGTTAGGTGGAAAATTATATATTTTTAAAAATTAAACTATTTGGTTGGAAATTTATCTTTCTTCGTTGAAAATGTTCTTTTTTGTTGAAAATTTTACTTTTCAGGTTGATAATTCAACTGCCTTTTTTAAAAGATTTGTCTTTATGGCTTGAAAATTCAACTATTTAGTTGCAGTTTAATCTTTTTTGTTTGAAAATTCGACCACTTACTTTAACATTCATCTTTGTAGGTAGAAAATTGAACTCTTTGGTTGAAATTTAAATTAAATTGTTGAATATGCATCTCTTTTACTTAAAAGTTTTCAACTATTTGATTGTAAATGCAACTCTTTGGTTGAAAATTATTATTTGCTTTTTAATTCAACTATTTGATTGAAAATTCATCATTTAAGTTCAAAAATTTAATTCTTTTGTTGAAAATTCGTCTCTTTTGGTTAAAAATTGAACTACTTTGATCAAAAATACAATATATTTCGACTTGATATTTTAGCAATTTCAAGCGTTTTATATTGTATCAATATTAATTTCATTTAAAAGATTTTATTCTTCTATTTTCGTGAAAAATCACCCTATTTCCCCTGTTTCGAGGGTATTTTTCGCCGTGAAGTCTGAATGATTAAACAGTGAATAATTTCATATTTAAATTATACATTCTCAAATTTAAAGCCTTAATTGTTTAATAATTTCAAGTTTAAAATGTTCAAAATTAGTCTTCCTGAAGTTCAAAGTTAATGCAAATCACAAACTTCTCTTATTTGAATATAATCCAAGTTGACAAGTTTAACAGTTCAGAAAGAAATATTTTAAACCCAGATTCAAAATACTTCAAGCTGAATGACTATTGTTAACAAATTGTTTTCAAATCAAAGTTTATTTGTATTGTGCAAATAATATTTTTAAATTATTTCAGCTATTCAGTGTCTGATACTGCTTTTCTTCATTACACAGCCCCACAAAAAAGTAGGTGTTCCGACGCATCAGACTAGTCAATTCTTACGTATGTTAGGTCGCTGAATCCGAATCTGGAGTCGGAATGTCAAGGTTCGCTCTTTTTTTTCCTAAACTAAAAAAACTAGTTTTTTCGTATATTTCAGAACCCACAAAAAAGTAGGAGTTCCGACGGACCAGACTAGTCGGATTCGGACTTCGGATTCAGCGTCCGAAATTACGTAAGAATTGACTAGCCTGGTCAGTCGGAAAACCTACTTTTTTGGGGTCTCTAAAATGCGCGAAAAAAGTGTTTTTGAGTTAAGAAAGAAAACAAGAGTTAATTTCAGAATTCTGACTTCGAATTCGGATTCAGTCCCCCAAAATTCCTAAAAATTGACTAGTCTGGTCCGTCGGAACTCCTACTTTTTTGTGGGGCTGTGTTATCTTTAAAAATTTGATGCGATTTTTTGTGGACTCTTTTCAAAATTCCGTGCGACTTTCTTTGCAATTTTATGCGGCTAATGTGACCTTTTTAAAGCCTTCTAGTCTATCCGAGTCGTGTTCCCTAAGTATGATATTTACGCACTAATTCTCTCTTTTAATTGCATAAAACATTTAAATGTACTTTTTCCAGTAAAGGTAAGTCGTTACTAAATGGAAAAAGTTCAGAATCGTTTCTTCGAGCACGAATCTACCCTCTCTTACCAACATCCGTCTCACCCCGTGTAGAATATTAATAACTGCTTTGAGCGATACGCATGCGTAATTGCCGTGAGTTACTCGTTGAATCTACCTTTGCATTTTTCCTTACTCTTAATCGCACCTGGTGTATGACATCGCCTAAAGAAATGCTACTTTTTTACAATCATTATTTACGAGTGCTATGTGATTTCATAGCTGTAAAAGTGAAATGGAAACAGTGAAAAGTATAAATTAAATCAGTTTTGCAAGTTTACGGAAAACGGTGAACGAGCAAGAATGAAATATCGTTAACAGCTCCCCTTTAAAAATGTTAAAAAGAAGTGAAATGAATGCGTACTTGAAAACTTTAAGAGGTGAAATACTTCACTGATATATATATATATATATGTAAATTACAGTTTAGGGGGCGTCCATAAACTACGTTACCAATTTTCTGGCTATCCCCCGCCCCCCGGGCGCCCCCGCCGGGGGGGGCCGGGGTTTTGGGGGGCGCCCCCCCCCCCTATCGAAAGTAACATAGCCGTTGGCTTAATACGAATTTCACGTTTATTCTGCGTTTCTTCGACCAAAAAAGATGGATTTATCGTCATAGTTAAATTTTCAACAAAATAAATACATTTTTTACAAAATAATAAAATTTTTAACCAAATAGTTGAATTTTCATACAAAGGTGTATTTTAAACCAAATGGTCGAATTTTTATAAAAAACGGATTAAAATTCAACTAAAAACAGTTGCATTTTTTCTTCTGAAAGGACATGTTTTCAACAAAACAGTTTAATTTTCGACCAAAAAAGATTACTTCAACCAAATAGTTGAATTTTCAACAAAATACAGGAATATTTAACCAAATAGTTTAATTCACAATTTAAAAAAAGTTTTTTAACCAAGAATGAAAAAGTTATATTTTCAGTTAACAAAATTAACTTTCAACAAAAAAATGCAATCTTTAGCCAGTTGAATTCAACGAAAAAGACGAATTCATAACAAAATAGTTTCAAGCTAAAAAGTCGAATGTTTTAGAAAACAGTTTAGTTTTAAACCCGGAGAGAAAAATTTTCAACAAAAAGGTTAATTTCAATCACGAGAAATAAATCTTCAACTGAAAAAGAGAAGTTCTCAACCAAAAAACATAATTTTTCAACCAAAACTTGAAATGTTAAAGTTTCAGTTTGAAAAATTAATTAAAAAAAAAAGTATGTTCAAGAAGTTGAATTTAACTAAAAGCGATGAATTTTCAACAAACTACATAAATTTTCTGCAAAATAGTTGAATTTTCAAATCATAAACGATCAATTTTCTACCAAAAGTGGAATTGTAAAATTTTCAGATGAAACATTGATTTTTAGCCAAGAAAACGAAGTTTCAACGAATGACATGAATTTTCAACCCAATTGTCGAATTTCGAAGCAAAAAAGACGAATTATCTACAGAGTTGAATTTTCAATCTGAAAATACGTTTAACCAAACAGTTTGATTTTCTATCAAATTGTTGTATTTTTAACTGAAAAGGATTGATTTTGTACCAAAAAGGATAAATTTCCAATCAAAAAGTTGAATTTTTAACTAGAAAAAAGCAATTTTAAATTAGAAAAATTAATTTTTAAATAAAAATGGAATAATTAAATTTTAGGTTAAAAAATTAATTTTTAACCGAAAAAACGATGTTTAAAAAAAATACATGAGTTTTCAACTTAGTTGTTGAATTTTAAAGCCAAAAGACGAATTATCTACAATAGAGTTGAATTTTCAAATCGAAAATATTTTAACTAAATAGTTCAATTTTCCACCAAATTGTTGAATATTTAACCAAAACGAATTAATTTTCAACAAAAAAAAAAAATTTTTCTACAAAAAATTTGATATTTCAATCAAAAAAGATTAATTTTCAATGTAGAAAATCAATTTTAAACAAAAAATGTAAGATGTAGTTACATTTTCAGATAAAAAATTAATTCTCAACAAAAAAAAAAAAAAAGAAAAAATTTGAACAAAATAGTAAAATTTTTAATCAAGGAGGTGAATTTTTATCTAAAATGATGAATCCTTAAAAAAAACGAATTTTCAACGAAATAATTAAATTTCCAATTATATAGTAGACGTTTTTTTTAACCAAACGAGATGAACTCTGAACCAAAAATATAATAGTAGACTTTAACCAAAAATACGCAACTTTTATCCCCAAAGAGTTGGATTTTCTTATTAGGTTCTATTAATTCAGTACGCATTTAAGCGGAAGAAGGGGAAAATCTAGAAGATAGGGTGAAAAAGAACTCTTTCAAAAAAGGGGAAAAAGTAGAATTCTTTAAAAAGCGAAATAAAGGGAAGTAGGGAAAAGTGTTAAGTTTTAAATATGAAAGTATTTTTAATCTTATTAATTTATTATTGAAATATACCGTTGCTGGTCTATCTTTCGAAAAATTCGCAAACTTTGTTAAAATTTCTCATCAGAAAACGTACCTAAGTTTATCTAAGTTCGTAACGTTACTTCCACTTACCCCCCCCCCCCCATCTGTTACCAAACGCAGTTTTTGGCACGAACGTCCATTAATTACGTAAGGATGATTTTTGAAGTGTTAGACCCCCTCCCCCTCCTTCTTACGTAAGATTTTATGTTTTTCTCAATCTATCAAAAATATATTAATTATTTTTACCGTAAACGAGATTTTAAGGGATTTCAAATAATTTGAAAGGTTCTTAGTGATTTAAAACTATTTCAACAGATTTCAAGGGATTTTAAAGTATTTCGAAGGACTACAAATTATTTCAAAGAATTACAATTTTTCACGGAATTTAACGAGATTTCCAAATTCTTTCAGATATTTCATGAGATTTTAAGGAATTTAAAAAGATTTCAAGGGATTGCAGAAGTTTTTGGGTACTTCAAAGGATTCCAAAGGATCAAGAGAGGTTTTTTGAATTTAAAATTATTTCAAAAGATGTGATGTGTTCGAAAAGATACCGAAGGATTTTGAGGGACTTTAAGGAATTAAGAGCCATTTATGCTGCTATCAAGGGTTTTTAAAAAGATTTCGAAATATTTCAAAATAAGTTGCGGAATTTTAAAGGATTTGAAAAGATTTCATGCGATACGGTAGTATTTTCACAAATTTTGAAGGATAACAGGGTATTTTAAAATGGGATTTCGAAGATTTGAACAGATATAAAAAGATTTAAGGAGATTTCAAAAGATTTCAAAGCATTTGACTAATTTTACGGATTCAAATGATTTTCAGAGATTTCAAAAGATTAATTAATTCAATAATTGATTACAATCTAAATAACTTAAACTCTTTTTTTTATTGTAAAAACCCACGGAGAATCCAAATTTTGAGGTTCCAATTGATTTCGGGACAGCTCCTTCGTGGTTATTTTTCATTTTTAAAAAATTAATTTTTTTAAAAACTTCCCAAAAAAGTTCTACTCCGATTTTCTTCATACTGCTTTATTTTATACTTCAAAATTTCCTTTTACAGAAAAATTGATAAGACCGATGTACTTTACAAAAATTCTTTTAAATAAAATTTTTGTATAAAAAAATATAATTAAATTTTTTTTCTTCTACTATTCAGTTCTATTTTTCTGCAGTAACAAAAGTAAGGTTTTTAAAGCTTTCTATTAAAAAAAAATTTTTGAATAGATTATATCACTTATATCCCGAAAAACAAAATTCCCGAAAAAGAAAATATTCCAAATAGAAAAGTCCTGAAATTATAATATATCTGTCAATTTAAAATTTACTAATTGGAAAATCTCCCACAGATTTTAATATTCTCGAATTTTAAAATTCCCGATTATAGATAATTCCCGAAATCAAATTGGCGACATTATTAAATATCCGATACTATAAAATTACAGACGCAAAACAATTTTCGAATGGTAAAATTCCCGAATATGAACAATTAAAAAATTATTTTAATAATAAATAACTGATAAATAAAATGAAAAAATATGTTTATCTAATAAAAGTATTTTACTATTTATATTATTATAATGGCGGCAATATTATTTCGTGAATTTTCAAATTCGGTAATTTCATAGACTGTCAAGAATTTTAATATTTGGGAGTTTCCCAATTTTTCCATTTGCTAAAAAATGATGGAAAGTTTTTTGTATGCACAGTTGTTGCTAGTAAATAAATTAAATTTTTTTTCAATTTAGAATTTTTGGAAAATGTACAAAAAGCATGTTTATTTGGATTGAGTTAAATACACACTTTTTCAGAAAAAGTTGAATAGGTAAAACCAGAATTTTTTTAAGCCTGAAATGAAGAATTTTTTTCTGGTTTTGGAATTTTTTATTTTATTTTTTTTTTTGCAATTTTGTCAGGTTTTAAACAACGAAGTGATGATGTATGATAAAATAACGGTTTTGGCTTATTTTCTCACAATATAAATGTTTAGTGAATAACCTGGTAGAATAACAAAATACTTTTTATCAATATAGAGGAGCCTAGAATCATTTAAGTGCCCCTTAATTAATGATAATACCGAAAATTTCTAAAATCAATGATAAAACCGATATAATCAATTAAAAATGTTATTTTGCAACAAAAGGATTTTAGAAACACATTTTCATTATTTATATAAAACAATTGACTTGAATAGTAAAAACGGACATTTTAAGGAAAAATGAACAACAACATTTAAAAAAAAAAAAAAAAAAAAAAAAAAATAGTTTATGTAAAGCACATAGGTTTAATAATTTTTCCTCTAAAAGAATATTTCGATGTGTAAAATAAAGAAATATAAAGAAAATCAGTGTAGGCATTTTTTTGGGAATCGAATTTAAAAAAAATCAACAAGCTCGAAATTTGGATTCTCTGTTTTTTTTTTTTTACAATAAATAAAAAAGTTTCAAGTAATTAGATTAAAGACGATCTAATTACGGATCTAGCGCAATTCGTGTTTCAGAAACTCAAAACGTGTCCAAAATCCTTAGCAATTGATTATTTTTCAATAAAAAATAAGTAGCCAAAGTTTTAAAAAAAAATCGTTAAAGTAAAGGCCTCGTTTGTGTGAGCCCGGTGTGGAATCCATAATTTTTTATACTCCTCAGTGTAAGTTATTCCTGAAATTTATTTTCAATCCCCATTGAATTTCGCAGCCGGAAAATGATACAGCTATAAAAAAATGGATACTTTTTTGTTTATCTTTCGTTGATCGAATTTTGTGAAGCATTTGCGTAACAGAGCAAACGAAAATGGCGACTATAAATAAATTAGTCGTCAAATTACAGAAGAGCTTTGGTACCCGTGTCGCTGGAGCGTCACGGAAAATAGAGAGAAGGAGGGAGGACGATAAAAGGAGGGTGGGAAAAAGCAACAGTGAAAGCAACGAACCCGAGGTATTTTCACGCGAGATTCGTTTTAAATCTTTGATCTCGGTGTCTCGAGTGTCCCACCTTCATTCTTCTTGAGTCCCCTTTTCAACGTTTTTTTTCTTTCCATTTTTTCGCAGGCGGTTGTACCTTTGCGGTGCGTTATAATCGTCTCCTGAGCGACTGTAATAACGAATTTGTTTGCGAGAAATGCCGCTGCATATAATGATTATTCAAATCGTCGAAAGGGGATCTTCGTTATTCTCTAAGGCGCAGAGTGCTAACTCCCTCTCTCGAACGAGCTGCGGTATGTGATCCAGACCATTAGGTAAAGCATCCGTTTTCCATACCCCTCGGCCAGGATCGTAAGACACTTTCCGATTTTCCACATTATCTAGTTTTTAACTAGAAAATAAAAAGAGAAAACTTATGTGAAGTTAGAAAGGAGGTGGATCAATAGGGCTTCTTTTTGGGTTGATTAAATAAAAATATTTATTTTTCTGGGCCCAAATCCAACCCACTTCATTAGAGAGACAAAAAGTAAGGTTAGGGTGGGAGAAGAGATAGGAGATACTTTTTGGTTGGCTAGAGTGGAGAGGCAGGGTTGTCCTCTAAGCCTGCTCTCCTTAATATATTAATTTTAGATTTGGAAGAGGAGATGAAGAAAAAAGGGAGAAGAGGAATAAGGCTAGGGGAAGCAAAAATATTTACACTGGCATATGCGGATGATATAGTGATGTTAGCAGAGAATGAAGAAGAAATGGCGGGTTTAATTACAAGAAAGTAAATATGAGGCAAAAAGTAAGTAAGGTTTGGATGGGAAAACAGATAGGAGATACTTTTTCGTTGGCTAGAGGTGTAAGGCAGGGTTGTCTTCCAAGCCTGCTCCTGTTTAATGTATTTATTTCAAATTTGGAAGAGGTGATGAAGAAGAAAGGATGGGGAGGAATAAGGCCAGTAGAAGCAAAAATATATACACTGACATATGCGGATGATATAGTGATGTTAGCAGAGAATGAGGAAGGAATGGCGGGTTTAATTACAAAAAAGTAAATAAGAGACAAAAAATAAGGTGAGGGAGGGAGAACCAATAGGAGATACTTTTTGGTAGGCTGGAGGTGTAAGACAGGGTTGTCCTTGAAGCCCACTCCAGTTTAATATATTAATTTCAGATTTGAAAGAGGACATAAAGAAAAAAAGGTGAGGAAGAGAGAGGCTAGTGAAAGAAAAAAATATTGGCATATCCGGACTATATAGTTATTTTGGAGGAGAATGAGAAGGGTATGTCAGTTTTAATTACGGGGTTAGAAAAATACTTGGATAGAAAAAAACTGAGGCTTACTACAAGATAAAACGAAGATAATGATATGATATGATGTGCCGAAAGAGGGGAGGGAGGAAGAAAAAATTAACATCGAGATGGATATGTGTGAAGATAGAGAAAAATAAAGGAGTTTGAATTCCTCGGCTTCATCATGGAAGCGAATGGAAAACATGGGACGGATATTAGGGAAATGATTAAAAAAGCGGCGGGGGTAATGAAACAGGTATGGGGAATAGGAACAAGCTTTAAAAGAAATTGGAATAGGCGAATGAGGTTGTTTGATACACTGTCATGGCCGGTATTAGGCTATGGGACAGAGATATAGGGATGGAAAAAGGGGAAGGAGATTGAGAGTTTACAAGAAATATTGGATGGACATTAGGGGTAGACGAGCGATAGGAGAAGGAGAAGATATAGAGTATGAAGAATTAGAAAAAGAAGATAAAGAAAAGCAGGCAATAGATAGATGAGGGAGGAGAGTATGTAAATGGGTTGAGGAGATATGGGAGTATGTTTGGGATGGTTGTATGAGAAGAAAGATGAGGGAAGGATGACAAAAGAATGCTCAACAAAGTTTGGAGAAGTGTGTGGGTAAAGAATGGATGAAGGAGGTAAAAAAAGCTAGAGGAGATAAAGAAGAAGAATGAGGGGGCGTGCGGTACAGATAATGAAAAGCATTATAAAGAAAGAAGAAGAAACTCATTTTAATTGTTTTAATCTTATAAAGTAATTTTATTCGTGGACCATAATGATGACACTCATTTTTTGTAACGTTCTAGTTTTTGATACGTCCCTGATTTCGTATAAGTTGAAAACATTTAGATGGAAAGAGCAAATGGCAGGGAAATTCATGGTATTAAGAGAGACCGGAATAGAGGAGAAAGTGAGGGAGAAAGATAGAGGTAGGACAAGGGATTGGTGTTAGTAGGATGCTTTTTGCAGGAACAAGAAACTCTGGTCTCACTAAGCCCCTTCCTTCAATCTGTGGCACGTGCCTTCTCAAGATTCAAAGCTCGATCTTGCTTCTTTCAATCTGATTTAATTTTATATTCTTTTATTTGCTTTATTGTTTACCAACACAAATTCTTATGGAAATTTCGTAATTATACTTGTTATTCTTAATGTTGCTCTATTGATCTTAATTTGTATACTTTCTCTTATTATTTGATGCGCGTTTTAGAAATATATCAATCTAAATTTAAAGTAAATAGTCCCAATTTTGAAGGTAAATAAATTTATTTTAAAAGATGTCTTAATTAAAAATAAAATTTTAAATTAAAATAAATCAAACGATTACTTGAACTGAATGCATTCAAAATCAGGCAGGTGATAATACTTCAAGTCATGCGCCAATTTTTCAAAATTCTGTTTTTAAAAGCTTCAAGTAACTTAGGATACTGTTTGTCGATACATATTAGGAATATATATAGAAATTATTTCTCCTTTCACTCGATAAAACATATTTAAAAATTATGACAATCAAAGAATGACAGCAAAAAATTTAAAAAAAATCTGCCCGCTTCGCGGGCACATTCTCATGGCGCGCTTCGCGCGCGGCTCGCTTCGCTCGCAAGTTTGAGCGCGCCTAGGGCGCGCGACTGTTGGATCTCGCGCTTCGCGCTCGGGCGTATTTGCATCGCGCTTTACGCTATGCTCCTCTAGATTTTTGAACTTCGTGTTCGACATCGATGAAAAGAAAAAGTTTGTTTGCAAATATTATAAATTTATCAAAACCTCTACATATTAAGTGATTGTTAAATTTATTTTTATTTTAGACTGAAAAGGAACTTTATTTACTCAAGGTTCTATCGACCTTAAGGAACACATTCTCATCCAGACACTCGCGCTTCGCGCTCGATATTTGATTTGAAAATCATTTGAACCGTATGATAGAAACAAAAAAGTTTGAGCGCACTTACGGCGTGCGATTTGGTAAATACACTGAGCGCGCACTTTGTGCTTCGTATTATATGTTCTTCATATACAAATTACTAAATTTGTATTTGATTTCAAATGAAAAGTAATGATATAATTCAGGCGACAAATTTTATTAGTTAACATTTTATTTTAGCTTGTGCCGTTCATCAAAAAAGTTAAATTTTTCATTTTGAATATATTCTTACCACAAAAATTGATTACGGGTGTGTAAGTCTTTTTTGAATGCACAATTTTTGTTCATTTATATGTTTTCGTACCTTGCACTGTTTTTTCAAAAATTTGATTTTTTTTACTGTCAATGTTATTTTCACGAATAAAACGAAAACCACGCATCCTATCGAAACATGAGTCACAATAAATTTGTACCTCTTCCTTGGATGAACAAATTTTGTTTCGGTCATTTTTTCGTAGCTGGAATTATTCGTCTGAAAATTTGATTTTTCTATTTTCAATGCTGTTTTTTACGAATAAAACAAAAACTACGCGTCATATCAAAAAGTGAATGATAAGAAATTTGTAGATCTTTTTTAGGTGCACAATTTTGGTGAGATGATATTTTCTGCTATCTTGCATAGTTTTACAGCAAAATGGCTTTTTTGATTTTTCATTAATTTTTTGTGCGATCAAAATTTGAATTTTTTATTTTTCGAAAAATTCAAAAAGTTGTTATGAAAATATTATAGGGTGTTCAGGAATCAACGTTTTTCTCCTCTTGACTTTTTTTCATATCGTGCGTTTTTCGGCTTAAAATGTTCATTTTCGTTTGTTTTTTGGAATTTTGAAAATGCTATAACTCCAGTAATTTTTTTTTTATCACGAAAAGTCATAATAATATTTTGTTCGTCATTTTGCGTACTACTAATAACGGTACATAGAATTTCCAAATCTTCCAAAAAAGTGGTCTCAAAAATTTTCAAAATGTGCTCACTTTTTGGATTTTCATCCAAAATAGCTGGTTAACGAACTCGTTCTCTATTTTTGGGCCATAAAAAAGTGTGCCAAAGCTCAATAAAATCTGATCATTTTTTCGAAAGTTATCGTGGCTACAGACAGACAGACAGAAAGACAGACAGACAGACAGACTACAGACTACAGACAGACAGACACCTTCGTAAAAATCGTTTTTTCTAGCTCAGGGTGTCTCGAAACGTGGAGATTTGATGAAAACCGACTATGTCAAATTTTACATAAAACCAATACCTTCTCATTAGAATGAGAATGTAAAAAAACCGTGAGCCGTCGTGGGATGCCAGGCAGAAGTAATAAATTCATATGATGTATGCATCTTATTGTATGGTATTGCATCATATTGTAATATTTTGTATCATATTGTATCGTGGCATATGGTATTGTATCATATTGTATCATAGTGCATTATTACAGTGTATCATAGTGTTACTTGATACAGCATGCTGCATATAATATCAAACTGTATCATATTGTATCATATCATATCAGACTGTATCATATTGTATCCCATTACATCATATTGTATCATACTTTATCATATACTGCGATAGTGTATAATGTTGTGCAATACTGTATCATATTGTGATATGCAGTATCATATTTATTGTATTGCATCATATTGTATCGTTTTGCATAATATTGTATGACACTGCTTCATAATCCATCATTTTATATGATATTGTATTATAATGTATCACATTGTATCATATAATATGATATTGTATCAAACTGTATCATATTGCATTATATCGTATCATATTGTGTCATATAGTGTGATAGTGTATCATCCTGTAGCATATTGTGCCATATTGTATCACATTGCATCGTATTGCATTATATTGTATGATACTGTATCATATTCTATCATAGTATATGATATTGTATCACATTGCATGGTATTGCATCATATTGTATTATTTTGTTTCATATTGTATCATAGCGTGTGATATTTTATCATATTGTATCATATTATATAATACTGTATAATATTGTGTCGTATTGCATCATATTGTATGATACTATATCATATTCCATGATATTATATGATATTGTATCATATTGTATGAGAGAGAGAGAGAGGAGAGAGAGAAAACGAGAGAGAGTGAGAGAGAGAGTTTTGCGAGTTCACACCGTGCCATAAGAAGTTATCACTTCAAAACTGTTTTTACATTCCTGAAACATTGTAAATAATGGCCAAATCCTTATATAATTTTAAGAAAATTTAGCATAATATAGTATAAAAATAATTTTATTTTTGGTCTTTTGATTTTTTTTTTAATTATAAAGAACCTATTTTCACAAAAACCCCACCTTTTTCTTATTTGTTTTTTTTTGTTGAATGTGCAATTCTATTAGAAAGACATCCTGTAAGAGTTATATGAGCCAAAATATTTTTGTGGCTGCGAGATGTTTTTTATTTAGAAAAGTGGAATTTTCTAATTTTTCTTACAAAGGACAGATTTTACAATATCTTGCTTCGTTAGCGAAAAAATTCAATTAAAAAAAAAAATTCCCTTTTTAGAAGAATAACTTGGCCTGCATAAAACTTACACAATGTCTTCTTTATAAAGAAGCTTATGTATACATAAGCAAGTATTAAAAACAATAGGATTAAATAAAAAATGGGATTTTTCATGAAATAAACTTTTCATATTTTCAAAATTCAGCCGAGAACATAAATTCGAATCATTAGAGAATAACATACATTTTTAACGTTTTTTTAGACCAGATGGAGCTATGAATTAACATTTTTTTTAATTAATTTTTTGTTCCTGAAAAAAGATCTTCTCCTTTCGCTCCGCTGGGATTCGAACCACAGAACTTCTGATTTCCGATCAGGTGCTTTTCCCATTAAGCTACTAGAGAGATTGAGAGAAGAAACTTTATTTCAGAAAATATGCTCATTATTATGCTAGATGTTACAAATCAAATTTGTAAAGAAATCTGTATTACCATTAGAGAATAACAGAAATTTTTAACGTCTTTTCAGACTATATGGAGCCATGAATTAAAAAAATTTTTAATCAATTTTTTTTTCCTGAAAAAAAAAGATCTTCTCCTTCCGCTCCGCTGGGATTCGAACCACAGAACTTCTGATTTCCAATCAGGTGCTTTTCCCATTAAGCTACTAGAGAGATTGAGAGAAGAAACTTTATTTCAGAAAACATGGTCATTATTATGCTAGATGTTACGAATCAAATTTTTAAAGAAATCTGTATTACCATTAGAGAATAACAGAAATTTTTAACGTCTTTTCAGACTAGATGGAGCCATGAATTAAACAATTTTTTAATAAATTTTTTTTCCTGATAAAAAGATCTTCTCCTTTCGCTCCCCTGGGATTCGAGCGACAGAACTCCTGATAGTAGCTTAACGGGAAAAGCACCTGACCGGAAATCAGAAGTTCTGTGGTTCGAATCCCAGCGGAGCGAAATGAGAAGATCTTTTTTTCAGGAAAGAAAATTAATTAGAAAATACCAATTTCATCCGGTATTTGAAAAATTCTTGCTCATATAAAGAAGACATTCTGTAAGTTTCATGCAGGTTAAATTATTTTTGTGGCCACCAGAATTTTTTGTTCGGAAAACTAAATTTTTGAATTTTTTTCGCTAACGATGCAAGATATTATAAAAGTATTAGAGGTATTATTTGTTGGACTTTTGGAAAATAGCAATTTTTTTACAATTTTTGTCAAATCTGTCCTTGTTTGTAAAAAAATGAAAAATTCAATTTTTCAACAAAAAAATTCTTGTGACCACAAAAATGGTTTCGATACCCATAAAATTCACGGTATGTCTTCCTTATAGAAGTGAAAATTAAAAAAAAATAAAAATGTGTTTTTTTTTCTTGTGAAAATATGTTCTTTATATTTTCAACAAAATTGACACACACATTTTTTTTCCAAATCAGTAAAATACGTGTCGCCTTTCTTTTCTAAACAAAAAACATGTTTTGTCGCGAAGAGGATCTACGGCTTGAACTGTCTAGATTTCGAGATATTTTTATTTACCCAACTTTAAATTTTGAAGTTTGTTGTTTGATTTTTCAGGTCTGATAATAATATGAAAGGACTGTATATAAAAACTGGAAGGTGGGTATCAGAAAATCATTCGATAGAAGTGAAATTGGAGAATTCTCTGAACGCATAGATCGTTTTCTTTTACTCTTTTGGTGAGAGCTAACCACTAGAATTGCCATATCCCGTGGGAGAGACGTTCTGCCGTTCGCGAGATAAAATGCTAATTCCTTTAGGCGTCGCATCGCCGAAAATTTGGGCTGGATTAGGGCGGAATTACCCTCTGAAAATTTCTACCATGAATAATAAAAAAGCAGACAATCTGCTACGCTGGGGTTGCTACTGCATCGAATATTCAGGACAAATTTAATTAGGGATCCCATTTTACGAAGATATGAAGGGAAAATTAGAGCCGTTATCATTTAAATTCGCATCAGGATGAAATTGGGAAATTGGGCTTGTTTGGTAGATAACCTTATTTTTATTTTTGAATAGAAATATTTTTCTTTATTAGCATAGCATATTACATTTCGGATTAAATAGACGTTTCGTGGTCTTCAATAATGTTTATCTCTATATTCAAAATGTTTCAAATAAAACAATTTTAGATCACGCAAAATTTTGAAAAAAGACATTCTTTCGAATGGAATGGAAAGAAATTGAACTTGTATTATTTCTAAATGGAAGTGTTTAAAGTTATATAATTTGAATTGAAAGGTTTTTGATATTGAACAATTTTGAATCAAAAGCTTTCCAGATTGAAAAATTTCATATTAAAATTTTGAAAATTTGAAAATTTCATTAAAAAGTAGTTGAAATTGTATCATTTTGAATTCGAAGCGTTCAAAATTGAAAATTTTTGTTTTGAATTAAAGAATTTCGAAATTGAATGATTTAAGATTAAATTTCCGAAATAGGACAATTTAAATACTTTAAAAATTGAATATTTTCACTTTAGAATTTTGAAAATAGGATCATGTTCAAAATTGAATAAATCAAACTTGAAAACTTTTGAATTCAAATTATTTTCAATTCGAAGCGATTAAACTTTCACAATTAAAAATTTAAAACTTGATTGCATTTTTCAGACTCAAACTTTCTGAAATTATAGAATTGTAAGTTGTTGTTACATAAAAAAATTTTAGTTTTTAACAGTAAAACTGATAAGACCTATTTTTCTAAGATACAAATTAAATTTAACTTCATTTTCCCGTGAGAATAAATTTTTTTCAATATTATATAAACATATAGAATTGAATTTTTCTGAAAAAGAACGTGCAGAATTAAGTAGTTTCAAATGGAAAACATAATAATAATTAAACTGTTATATTCTTGAATATAACAGTTTAATTATTAACGAAACACCTTATAATTTCAATTATTTGAAGTAAATGTAAATAATTTGAAAATTAAAAATGTTTAAATTGTTAATTATACTTTTCAGAATTCAACCGTTTTAATTTTAATTGCAAAATTAAAATTTATGAGAAAGAAAAATTGAAAATTCGGCCTTCAACATGAAAATTCAGAACTCTAAAATTGTAATCTTTTAAAATTAAAGAAATTATTCAATTACTGATGTATCAATTTGAACAATTTTCTCATATATAATTGAAAATTAAAAATTAGAAAAAAAAATAATACAAAACAAAATTGCTATATTTGAAATTTTTGAAATTGCACAATTTAAAGCCTTTCAATTCCAAATGGGTTTTTAAAAGTTATGTTTGAAATATTCACTACTTTTTAACATTTTTAAACCTAAAATAATTTAATTTTCTATGCCAAATTAGTTCTAAAATCTTCTGATTTTAAGGGCTTGAATTTGGCAAATTTGGCAACGGCCATACCACGCTGGAAACACCAGTTCCCGTTAGATCACTGAAGTTAAGCAGTGTTGGGCGCGATTAGTACTTGGATGGGTGACCGTCTGATACTACTGCGTTGCTGTTGGCGGTCGTGGGTGTGGTGTGCCCACACTTGTAGTTATTTACTACAAGAAACTATCCACCTAGAAAAACTACCCGAATCGGGTAGTGTCACGCTTACCCCTTGAGGCTCGCCGAAAGGGAAATGGCTTAATGGTATATTCTCTTAATTTTTTAATTTTCAATTTATCATGGAGGTATTGAATCAAAAATAGTCTAATTAAGAAAAAATGTAGGCAAATACTTGAAATTTCAACTAAAAAAGCTCAACTGAAAATTAATTTTCAACCAAAAATGAAATAGTTAAATTTTCAGTTAAAAAAACGAAGTGTCTCATCATCCCGAAATTCAGAATGACTAGGCCAACTTTTCAAACTACCTTAATTATCCCGGACGACTAGACACAGCCTTAAAAAATATAACTTTTAACAAAAAAAAACGAGTTAAACTTTCAACGAGGTAGTTGAATTTTCAACCATTAAAGATGAATTTTGAACAAAGAATATAATAATAGTTGATACTTCAACCAAAAAAAGATTTCAGCGTTCAATCCTCAACGAAAACAGATTAAGTTTAACAAAGCAGTTGCATTTTATACCAAAATAAATGTATTTTTAATCTAAAAAGACTTTTAACTAAGAGAGATTTTTCAGTCAAGAAAGAAAAAAAAGTTTCAACTAAATTGTGAAATTTTTCATGAAAAAAGGCGACTTTTCTATGGAAATGTGGAATTTTCAACCCGACAATACGAATTTTTAACAAAATAGTTCAATTTTCAACCAAAGAGATTATTATGTAATCTAAAAAATAATTTTTTTACAAATAGTTCCACTTTGAACCAAGTAGTTTAATCTTCAATCAAAAAAGTTTTCTTTGAACGAAATAGTTCAATTTTTAAGAAAATAATTAAATTTTTCACCAAAAGAGGTGGATTCTGAACTAAAAAGATGATAGTGGACTTAAAAAAAAAAATTAACATTCTACCACAACAGATGACTTTTCAACCAAAAGATGATTTTTTTTAATTTAAAAAGACCAAAGTTCAACAAATCAGTTAAATTTGGACAAGAAAAGATTAATCTTTGAAAGAATAGATGAATTTTCAACCAAAAATTAGAATTTTTAACTAAAAGAAATAAATTCGGAACCAAAAATATATAATAGTAGACTCGTAAAAAATTAGAATTCAGTATGTTTCGAGCAAATACTATCTTCTTCAACGATTTATAAATATTTTAATATCAATAAAAAAAATATTTTTTTCATTGAGGTTACGATAACGTTCTTCATGTTCTTTAAATTAAACATTTAAGCACCTGGAAAAATGTTTGATAATCGGGAAATGACCAGAAAATTGTTTTTGTTTTTAGAGGCTACCCTGAAAATTTTTAGATTTATATTGAGAATTTGACTGCTAATATTGTACAATAATTTGTAATTGATAGCGTTAATAATCCAATAATTTTAAATTGAAATCCTCCCGAATCGGTAATAGTTTGAAATTCAAATATTAAAAATATCAGGATAATTTCACTATCAAATATTTCAAAATTGCAACATTTTATGTTGAAAGCCTTGGATAGTCAGTTTTATATTTAATAATTTTAGATTTAAATATTGAAAATTGTTTGCTTTAAATTTTATCAAGTTTCAAATTTAATAATTTCAGATTTCAGTATTCTAAATTGTTTGGCTTCTATCTTAAACCTATTTTTGCCATTTCAATCTGAATTCATTCAATTTCGAGATTATTCCATTGAAAATAAAATTGTTCAATTTTGAACGCTTTGAATTAGAAATGATACAATTTCAACTAATTTCTCACAAAATTCTTCAATTTTGAAAATCTTAGTTTCAAATTTTACAATTTTTTGAGTGTCTGATTAAAAATTTTTGAAATTCAAACACTTTAATTTAAAATTAGTCAATTTTAAAATCTTTTATTTATAAATAATACACGTTCAGTTGAAGGGTGGCAGTGCAAAACTAGATAAAGAACAAAATGGGAATTTTTCAAAAGATCGAAAAAATTTTTGTTGTAAAATCGAAATCACTATTTGAAGATTAAAAAAATGTCAAACTGAGGCCAGAAAATTTTAATTAAATGGATGACTGCCGATTGCGATAAAATACTCAATTTTCAGTTGAAAAATACGGATAAATAAAGTTAAATGTAAAAAAAGTTAGCCAATTCCGAGAAAATCGACTGAGAATTTTGAGATTAAAATTTCATGGGTTTTCAGAATCGGCTTTGGATAGCGATTAAAAAACAAATTTTTAATTTGTTGCAAAAATAAAAACATTCTTTTGAGATATGGGGATGCTGAATGAGAATAAAAAAACTTGATCCAAAAAAGTAATTTTGTTCGGAGTAAATCAAAATTGAAGATCGCGATATCACAGTATGACAGGCATTTTTTTTGTGTGCTAAAAATCCGAAAAAAAAGCATTTTTCATTCAATGATAATTTCAAGAAATGCAATGCTAAACTGTGGAAAAAAAATATTTCTACCTCAGAAAATTGTAACTAAATTGTGACTAATATTTTTAATAATTAAAAAAAATTATTGTATAAAAAAATGATATTTTGAAAAAATTCTCTTGCCACAATGTGCGAGGATAAAACGCAGTTTGCCGATATGGATATTAGGATGAAGCTTCTTCTAGTGTTGTTGAACATCAAGCACAAGTAATTATTAAAAGAAAATTTGAGAACCGGATGTTTAGAGACTTTAGAGGATAATTTTTTTTTTCTCGAATTTTTCGATGTACATTTCAGAGTGTGTGGGTGAATAAAGCGCGATAAGGATATTGGAATGAAACTTTTTCTCGTATTGTAGGACATCGAGTACAAGTGTGAGCGCAAGTTACAAGTGTGTAGTTAACGCAAAGAGAGCCGGACGTTTAGAGGAAAGTAAGAATTTTTCCGTCTTATTCCGTACACATTTGAGGGTGCATGGGTGGACAAACCGCAGTCTTCCGATAGGGATATTGGGAGGATACTTTTTTCGATATTTTCCGACAGGCAGTACAAGTAATTAGCAGAATAAAATTCGAGAACCGAACTTCTAGAAGAAAGTTAGAATTTAATCCGAATTCTCGTATACATTTTATAGTGCGTGGGTGTTATAACTAGTAATATTAAACAAATTCTCTGGTACTTCGTCTTCAATATTTCTTTATTTCGCTTGAAAAATAGTTGAATAGGCAACCGCTGCATTGGTATTTGTGAAATGAACTGGAATATGCTGCGCTTGGGAAATCACAGGCAAGGAAGGCTTTTTCTGGCGGAGTGGCGTGATCAGAAGGCATAATCCGCGGATCGAAAGGTGGCAGTGCCTAGTATGTAATAGGCAGGAGGCGAGATAATGGCACGGTCCGCGAGGCTGCCGTTAGGCAATAATGCTGCCCTATCAAACATTGATTAGGGCCTTAAAGCACCTGGAATCGTGCGAGCGAACGGCAGCCAGTAGGCTACCTTCATCAGGAAAATTACGAGAATCGTGAAAATTATTGCAGTCTCGGAGCAGAAAATCGAAACTCGCTTCTATATAGCTCTGTCAAATCCATCATCAAATCCACATACTGTTTTACTCACAACTCTAAATACTGTTCTTGAACTAACTACAAGAACTGTTGAGCAAGTTTTCACGATTATCGTGAAAGCTGTTCATTTCCTTTTCTTTATCCTCGCTTGTAATCTAAGTATTTAATAATGAACTGCGTTATCCAGTTTTTACTTGAGTGCAATTGAAATTTATCGGTGTTCGTGCTTTTGAAACCGGTGTAATATAATTGTCGGTTTTTAATTAACAACGACTTTTATAAACGTCGGACGTCCATCCGTTCGTCTATCGTTTGACATTCTTAGCTCCTACAATATTTGTGCTAGAGAGTTGAAATTTGGCGTGGAGGCTAATCAGCCGTCGTATAATTCAGGAAATATATTTTCACCTGCTTATCTATTATGTTTTTTTATCAGAGGTTAAAAAGTTAAACTAGCTGTGAATTCGATCTCGAGTGTTTCCACTTTGTTCGTATTTATAATTATATGATGCTCATTTCACGAGCATTAGTAACTTATTCTTTTCAATAATAGACAAATCAAAGTCTTCATTTTGATCAATTTAAAAATATAAATTTACGAAAAATACAAAACTACAAAATAATACAAAATTTTTTTTAAATACAAAGACAAATCAGACAAATCAAATTTTGTATTCGAAATTATAATTTTTCGAGCTGGAAAAGGGAAGGAAAAAGTTTTTTCGCACCCTATTTCCCAGCTTTATGATTTCTTTACAAAAATTGTCAGAATTATTCTATTTGAAAACTTAGGATCAAAAAGTCTTTTCTATTCATGCGTCAACTTTGAATTATGTCAATGAAACAAGTTTTTCTGTTTGAAACAGATGTTTCGAATATTATGAAAGAGCATAACTTCCTTAATCTTCAATAAAGTGTATTGATATTATAGATCAATCGATTTGCCTCGAATCAAGGAATCTTTTCCGTTCTTGCATCAATTTTGAATTATGTTAGTGAAAAAAGTTTTACTATGAAAAATCGTGTTTTCAAATATTATGCATTACCATAGCTTCCTTACTCTTCAATAAAATATATTAATATTAGAGGACAATCGAATTGTCTCGAATCAACACATCTTTTCTGTTCTTGCATCAACTTTGAATTATGTTAATGAAAAAAAGTTTTACTATAAAAAAACGATTTTCAAAATATATAAATTATCATAACTTCCGTACTCTTTAATAAAATGTATTAATACTGTTGGTCAGTCGATTCGTCTCGAACCCAGGAATCTTTAATGTTCTTGCATCAACTTTGAATTATGTTAATGAAAAAAAGTTTTACGATAAAAAACCGATTTTCAAAATATTATTGTGTGCTAAAAACAATGCAATAAATATTTTTAGAAATTCATCGGTTAGTTTCAAGATATTAGTTGTGAAAATAAGACCTCCAAATTTCATCAATTTATCTGCAACCGTTTTCAAGTTATCGTGTTCACAAAAAAGTGTGACATCCACACATCCACACACACACATCCGGACAATTGCTTAGAACATTGTATTAGACATTTTTAAATTAAGGAAGGTTTGATTAAATGAATTTCAAATTTTTATAAATTGTTACCATTACAAAGCTTCCTCTATGAGGAAGCAAAAATGGATAAATTTGGAAATTTAGCTTTTTAAACCCCTATGTTGGAAGCTTTTCTTTTAGACTGATTTTTCTCGAGGAATGCTCAAATTGAAGCTTTTGGCATAGAAAATTACGATAAAGGATGAAATTTACTGTCTAATGTTCTTCTTTTTTTATGTCATTGGTCAAATACTAAGAAAAATTTAAAAATTTGGAAATTTGGTCTTTTGGACCCCTATGGTGGAAGCATTGTTTTAGTCCGATTACCCTCGAGGATGGCTCAAATTAAAGCTCTTGGAATGTAAAATTGCGATAAAAAATCAAATTTGCTGTCTTATGTTCTTCTCATTTTGACATCAGTGGTTAAAAACTAAGGATAATTTGGCAGTTTGGTCTTTTGGACCCCTATGATGGAAGCTTTTCTTTAAGGGGTCATTCTACTATCTCGGCAAAAAAAAAGAGGTGATTTTACAGAATTTTTTTCTCAACAACTACTTTATATAATTGAATACAATTTTCAGCGTTTATTCATGCCATCTCAATGTTCACAAAAACAATCTCTTCACATGAAATTATTATCTAGTTTAGGTATTATTTAACAATAAACAAAGTGTCTAAAAAAAAGGCATGTCCACTGCGCGCACGATATCTCCAGTCAGCATCATCTGAAACAAATAAATCAGAAATTTTCTTCATTAGTATGGCCATAGCTCTGGAGTGACGAAGCGGTTTTTTTTTATTTTGCAAAATAACAAAATGGCGGCAGTTTAAACAAAAAATTTCCAAAAATCGTATTTTTTGCTCTTTTTTTGTTAATTTAACTTTGACAAAATTAAAAATTTCAAAAGCCGCTTCGTCACTCTGTAGATATTTATATTTAGAATAAACGTAGAAAATTTGGAAGTAATCGTTTGAAAACTTTTTGAGAAATTAAATATTCCTTCTGCTTGTTTGAATGAATCCTCCTGATTTGATAATCTCTTTCACTTTATATCTCACATTTTCATTAAACGAAACTGCATAAAATGAAACAACGCTACGATGTTTACAAGCACTCAGTTCTCTACGCGCTTTTGCTCCAAGCTCTCAAAAGTATAGAAAGACTCCGAATTTCTGTTTGAAATTTTGATAAGATATTTCTGAATATATAACCTATCGAAAAATGTGAAGAAAAAAAAATCGATTTTTCAAAAGTGAGATAGTAGAATGACCCCTTAAGTCTGATTTTCCTCGGGAATGCTCAAGTTGAAGCTCTTGGCATATAAAAATACGATAAAGAATGAAATTTGCTGTCTTTTATTTTTCTTTTTTTTTACATTAGTAGTTAAAGACTAAGGAAAATGAAGAAATTTGAAAATTTGTTCTTTTGGACCCTTATTAAGGAAGCTTTTCTTTTAGTCCTCTTTTCCTCGGGAATGCTCAAGTTGAAGCTCTGATCATATAAAAATACGATGAAGAATAGAATTTGCTGTCTTATATTTTTATTTTTGTTATATTAGTAGTTAAACACTAAGCAAAATGAAGAAATTTGAAAATTTGTTCTTTTGGACCCTTATGAAGGAAGCTTTTCTTTTAGTCCTCTTTTGCTCGGGAATGCTCAAGCTGAAGCTCTGATCATATAAAAATACGATGAAGAATAAAATTTGCTGTCTTATATTTTTCTTTTTTTTTTTATATTAGTAGTTAGAGACTAAGGAAAATGAAGAATTAAATTTTTTTTTTTGGACTCTTATGAAGGATGCTTTTCTTTTTTTTCTTTTCCTCGGGGAAGGCTCAAATTGAAGCCCTTGGAAGGTGAAATTTCGTTAAAAAATGAAATTCACTGTTTTATATTCTTCTTCATTTATATCAGTGGTTAAAGACTAGGCAAAATAAAGAAATCTGGAAATTGGATATTTTGGACCCTTATGATGAAAGCATTTTTTTAGTCCGATTACCCTTGAGGATAGCTCAAACTGGAGCTCTTGGAATTTAAAATTGGGATGAGGAATCAAATTTGCATTATTAAATTGTTCTTTTTTATATCAGTTACTAAAGACCAAGGAAAATGAAGAAATTTGGGAATTTGGCCTTTAGGACCCCTATGATGGAAGCTTTTCTTTGAGTCTGATTTTCCTCGGAAATGCTTAAGTTGAAGCTCTTGGCATATAAAATTACGATAAAGAATAGAATTTGCTGTCTCATATTTTTCTTTTTCTATATCCATAGTTAAAAACCAAAGAAAATGAAGAAATGTGAAAATTTGTTTTTTTTTTACCCTTATGATGGAAGCTTTTCTTTTAGTCCTCTTTTCCTCGGGGAAGGCTTAAATTGAAGCCCTTGGCAGGTAAAATTACGTTAAACAATCAAATTTGCTGTTTTGTATTCTTTTTTTTACATCAGTAGTTAAAGACTAAGAAAAATGCAGAAATTTGGGGATGTAGAATTGCGGTAGAAAATAAAATTTACTTCCTTTTTTATATCACTGGTTAAAGAATATGAAAGCAGGAAATTTGGGTTTTCATGGTTTTGAATTACTATAGCCTACAAAGCCTTCCAATGAATATTTAAAAATTGAAAGCGAGTTCACATCGATTGTGAATTTTTAGACACGCAATATTTAATATTGTAAAAAAGCAAATGAACAACTAGAATACATTTTTCGTAGTACTTTTACGAATGCTACAATGGTTTGGATCCCACCATGGGAAGAGGTTCAATCTCAAGTAGATTAAGTCAATTTCGGCCAGCCAGATGTAAATCCACAAGAAATGAAATCACGCATGGAAACGTATTCACTTTTAAAACTTATTGACTTTTACAAACAAAAGTAATTTTTATTATTTAATAATTATCATCTAAAATCAGTATTACTCAAACAACCAGGGTGGCATCAGGTCAGGGAAATCCTTGAAATAAGTGAAAAGTCAAGAAATTTTATTGATTAGGGAAAGTCAGGGATTTTCAAAAAAATCTTGTAAAAGTCAGGAAATTTGTATAAGAGGCACTTTAAATAACTGTCAAGGATCATAAATCTGAAATTCTAATTTGAAATTGTTTTATTCCGTTTATAACAGATTTGATGTTAAAAATGTTACAAGATTACGATTTTGGTCTTTGAATATTATGGTCAGCGAAAATTAAAAATTGATGTTACAATAATGTTTTCAGTAAATTATTGGTTTTGTTGAAAATACCTCTTTTTGGATTAAACATTTTTTGATTGAAATATCTAATATTACATTATTAGTTGAGAATTCATTTTTCCTGGCTGAAAATTTAATTACTTGGTTGAAGGTTGAACCACTTTATTACAAAATTATTTTTTAATTGAAATTTGATCGTTTTAGTAGAAATTTCATTTCGTTGATAAAGTTTAACTACTTAGTTAAAAACTCTTTTTCTTTGTTAAAAATTAATTTCCTTAAATAAGAATGTAACTGTTCCACATGTGGTTGCAAATTTACTTTTTCCAATTGAAAATTCAATTACTTGGATAAAAGTTGAATCACTTTGTTGAAAATTTATTTTTTTGTTTGAAGGTTCATCTGTGGTTGAAAATTTAACTATTTTGTTAAAAATTCGTGTTTTTTTTGGTTTAAAATCAATTTTTTTCGCTGAAAATGTATCTTTCTTATTCTTGGTGGTTGAAAATTGATCTTTTTTAGTTGAAAATTCGTCTTTTTGGTAGACAAATAATCTTTTTGGTTGAAATCCCCCTTTTTTTAGTTGAAGATAAACTTTTTTGTTAAAAATTCATATTTTCGTGTTGAAAATTCATTGTCCTCCTGAAAATTGGAGAGTTTTACAAAAAATTCGTCTTTTTTTTTGTTGAAAATTCGTAGTTTTAGTTGGAAAATTAAACTTCTGGGTTTAAAGTTAAACTACTTTGTTAAAAATGCATTTTTTTGTTGAAGATTCATAATTTCAGTTGAAAATTCATCTCTTTGGTTGAAAATTAAACTATTTCTTTGAAAATTCGTCTTTTTGGTAGAAAATTAAGATTTGCGGGTTGAAAATACAACTGTTTCTTTTTAATTCACCTTTTTTTGTTGAAGATCCGTCTTTTTTGGTAGAAACTAATCTTCTTGGTTGAAATCCCTTATTTTTTGGTTGAAAGTAAACTTTTTTGTTGGAAATTCATATTTTCGAGTGGATAATTCAAGGGTTTTGTAGAAAATTCGTCATTTTAGTTGGAAAATTCAACTTTTGGGTTGAAAGTTGAACTTATTTGTTAAAAATGCATTTTCTTGGTTGAAGATTCATCATTTTATATTTATCTTTTTTAGTTGGAAATGTAACTATTTGTTTGAAAATTCATGTATTTTGTTGAAAAATAATCTTGTTGAGTAGAAAATTATTCTTCTTGGTTGAAAATTCGTCTTTACTGTTGAGAATTCATCTTTTTAGGTTGCAAATTCAACCATTTGGTTGAAAATTTAATAATTATTCGGTCGATAATAATTTATCTATTTTGTTGAAAATTCTGTTACTTTTGGCTGAAAATTTAACTGTTTTTGGTTGAAATTCAATCTTTTTTTGTTTGAAAATTCGACCATTAGGATTTAAAATTAATCTTTTTTGCTGAAAATTCAACAGTATTCTGAAAAATTCAAATATTTGTTTGAAAATGCAACTGTTTTTTGTTGAAGTTAAATCTTTTTTTACAGATGAATGGGTTTGATAGGGTTTTAGTAGTCAGATTATCAATATATATGTTTCAGGGTGGCTTTTAAGAACAAAAAAAAAGTCATTTCCCGGTTACCAAAAACTTTTCTAAATGATAAACATTAAAAAATTGAAACCTTCATCCCTGAAAAAATGTTCAAGAAAATATACTTATTTAATCTTTTTTGTTTAAAAATTCAACTATTTGGATAAAAGTTCATCTTTGCAGGTTGAAAATTCTGGTCCTTGAATATTAATGGTCGGGAAAAATTAAAAATTATTCAGGGAAAAATCAGGGACAAGTCAAAGAATTTTGAAGATGAAGTTCTTTGGCCCACCTGAAATAACTTCAAGTTCTTCAAATAACATCCGCCAGGAATGATAAGAATATGAAAATGACTGGGTATCATAATCTGGTTAGTCTAACAAATAAATAAAGAAAGAATTTAGAACAGGATACAACATAAGAAAATTTCGAATGAAAAAAAATTGAATATACACACGAAACTTATGAAGGGGAGAACTTATGGAAGCATTAGGATTGATTTCGAGGAAATGTATTAAGCCACTACTACCAGCTCGAGATTCGCTAGCTGAATAGCGGAAGTCTTACATAATCAATCAAACGAAAGCAAATCACGACGGAAAGGCGGTGAAAAAGGTGTCGTATCGGGACGAGGAAAAACAAGGGAAAATGGCAGGGAGGGTTATAGGGGAGGAAAAATGGGGAAATACAGGAAGGAGCACCACAAATCAAAGAAGCGGTGACAGTTAATTCATAACTCGCGACCCGGCCTGAAACTCGACCGCGAACACCTGCTCGACCCCATCCCTGTTTCAATCTCTGCTCACTCTGGGATTGCGTACAACGTATGTGTAGGCCAAGCCCAATCCCAATGCGTGTACATTCAAATGAATGTTTTGAATAACCATTCGGCTGGTCTGCACTCAATTGAGTTTTTAAAATCCGATTGGTATCCACTTCCTGTCTCTATTTATGTCATTTCGGCTTGCTTCTAGGATTTATTTTTTGAATATGCAAATCCTTCAGCGAATTATTCAGATCCACTTTCAAAATCTGTATATCACTGTAATAATCTATCAATAAATCGACAGTTTTAAAGGTATCGGCTCTAAAACTTAATTAGGTTTAATATTACCTTTTAGGGTTTGTAGACTTGGACAGAAACCCTTATAGTTTCGGTCGGGTGTCCGTACGTCTGACCGTCTGTCGTATCATGATTCGAGCGTTATGCGCGCGATGTTTCTTTTTAGCAGTCAAAATCTCAATATAAATGTTTCAGACCTCTAAAAACAAGAACAGGTTGCTCTCGGTCATCAAAAATGTTTCTAAGTGATAACAATTAAATTCTTCGTCCCTGAAAAAATGTTCAATTTAAATATTGAATACTTAATAAGAAAATCAAAACATTCACAGAATTAGAGCTTTTCTAAATTGGAAGTATGTTTAGAATTAAAATTAATGATTTTATATTCATAAATTCATCAAAAAATTTTATCAGACGTTTTTCGAACTTAGGGTTCGTTTTTCTTGTCTGAAAAAGCTTAGGTTCTTTCCTTTAGATATCTTCGGGCTAAAAAATGGCCATATTATATATTCGTAAAAATTAGCGTTCAGAAGCGGATTGGGATTCACTCACCGACCCGATAAGACTCTTGGAAACCGGCCCTAAAAGACGTCCTATCTAATTTTTTTTTAAACGCTCAAAAGATTTCAAAGATTTGAAAGATTTCCTGGCACTTAAAAGGATTTAGACAGATTTAGAGGAATTTAAAGGACAACGGATTACAACAGCTTCCAGAAGAAGTCGTAAAATTTCCAAGGATTTCAATTATTTTAATCTTTACAAATGGACGTTCGGTCTCACAAACCGCACCACGCAGGGTGTCTAGCGTCCTGGAAATCCTTGAAAACCTGGAAAAGTCCTTGAATTATTTTTTACCTGGAAAAACCTGGAAAAGTCCTTACATTTTGCACATGGTCCTGGAATTTTTATTCCCTTAAAGAAAAAATAGGTTTGACTGAGTTATCCCACAATATTTGTGCAGTGTGGTCGTGCTTTAGGAAAAAAATCAGGGGAAAGTCAGGGAATTTTATTGGACTGGGAAAGTCACGGATTTTGAAAGAAATCTTGCACAAGTCAGAGAATTTCTATAAGAGACACTTTAACTGTCAAAGATAATAAGTTTGAAACTTTTTAATTTAAATTTGAAATTTTTTTATTCCATTTATGAAAGGTTCTATGTTAAAAATGTTGCAAGATTAAGATTGTGGTATTGAATATTAATGGTAAGAGAAAATGAAAAGTTGGTCAGAGGAAAGTTAGACAATTTTGAAAATTATGTTAGAGGCTACCCTGATATAATGTTCTTGAATTCATCTCTTTTGGTAGAAAATTCAATTATTTGGGTGAAGGTTGAACCAGTTTATTAAAAAATCTTTCTTTGTTGTTGCAAATTCATAATTTTAGTTAATAATTCATCTTTTTGGTTAAATATTCATTTTTTTCGGTTGAAAATTAATTTTTTTAAATTGAAAATCCAACTAGTCCAGTTCAAGATTAATTATTTTTGTTCAACATTTATTTCGTTGGTTGGAAGTTTAACTACATTGTTGAAAACTCTTTTTTTGTGTGAAAAAATTACTTTTTTCAGCTGAAAATGTAACTATTCCATTTTTGGCTGAAAAAAGATTTTTTTTTAAGTTAAAAATTCAACTATATACTCTGGTGATAGTTGAACTAATTTATTGAAAATTGATTTTTTTGTTCGAAGATTCATCTCTTGGATTGAAAACTGAAATATTTTATTGAAAATTCGTTTTTTGTTGTTGTTGAAAACTGATTTTTTTTAAATTGAAAATTCAACTACTTGTATAAAAGTTGAACTTCTTTGTTAAAAATTAATTTTTTTTGTTTGGAGATTTACCTCTTAGGTTGAAAATTGAACTATTTTATTGAAAATTCGTTCGTTTTTATTTAGAATTTATGTTTCACCTGAAAATTGAACTTTTCCATTTTTTGATGAAAATCTATTTAGTTAAAAATTCGTTGTTTGTTTTTGTTGAAGTTCATATTTTCGTTTTGAAAATGCAACCGTTTTACAAAAAACTCGTCTTTGGCTTGACAGTTTAACAATGTGGGTGAAATCTTTTTTCTGTCTTGACTGAAAAATCTTTATTTCTTGAAAATTCGTCTTTTTGATTAGAAAATTTGACTTCTAGGTTGAAAGTTAACCTAAAAGCTTTTTTTCGAATTTCATCATTTTAATTGAAAATTGGTAACTATTTTGTTAAAAAATTCTCTTTTGCTGTTGTTGAAATATCAATTTTTTAATTTTTTGATGAGATTTCATTTTTTGTTGAAAAGTCAACTTTTCGTGTTAAATATTTAACTGTTTTTGGTTGAACTTTAATATTTTTTGTTCAACAATTCGACTATTTGGTTGAAAATGTATTTTTGTAGGTAGAAAATTCCAGTATTGGTTAAAAATTCAACTGTTTTGTTAAAAACTCATCCTTTTTGGTTGAAAATTTAACTGTTCTGTTGAACATTCGTCTACTTGGACGAAAAATTCGTCCCTTTGGATTTAAAATTCACCTTTTTTGTTAAGAATTAAACTGTCTTTTAAAAAATTCAATTATTTTTTTGAAAATGCAACTGTTTTTGGTTGGAGCTTAATCTTTTAGGTTCAAAATTCGATCATAAGGTTGAAAATTCATCTTTGTAGTTTAAAAATTCAACAGTTTGGTTAAAAATTCAACTAGTTTGTTAAAAATTTGATTATTTTATTGAAAAATAAATCTAAATTAGCTTAAAATTAGATAACTCAGTCAAATTGCAACCTATTCTAATAAAAAAAGCTCATTACACACTAAATTGAAATCATTGTGAGAAAGTTCGAAATATTTTCGATTGTAGCGTCGTGATTTTTCATTGTGTTGAAAAACCTATCACCAAAAAACGTGTTTTTGACCATAAAATCAGATTTTGGAGGCATATTAGAAATTTCGCATATGACACATTTTTAGTTCCAATTTCTACTGTGTTTCGTGAAAAGTATTTTTTTACTGCAAAAATAACTTCAAACACTTCAAGAGATTTCAAGGAATATCATCAGATGTTATGTAATTTCCCGGGATCTCAACGGATTTTCTAATATTTGAATGGGTTTCAAAACATTTATTCACAATAATTGAGGGATTTCAAATATTGAAAAAGATTTTTTATTATATATTTTGTAAACGATTTAATATATTCTGGGGTATTTTCAAGTATTCTAAGGAATTCTTAAAAGGATTTGAATGATTTTAAGGAATTACGAAAAATTGTATGCGGTTTCAAAGAATTTCCTAGAATTTCGGGAGATTTGGAAGGTTTTCATAGGACCTATACGGTTTTAGGATATTTTGAAAGAGTTTGCGGAATTCTAAAAGGATTTTAATGGATTCAAAAATATGTCCGACAATTCAATGATTTTTAGGGATTTCCAAAGCTCTCAAGGTACTTCTATAAATTTTGCAGAACTTGAGGAAATATCAGATTTAAAGGAATTTCCCGGTTTTTTGTGGGATTTTATTAGGATTAAATGGATTGTAAAGATCTGAAGTGATGTTATTATATTGCAAGAATTATCAAAAATAATTTCATAACGTTCAAGGAATTTTAATACGATTTCCAGGATTTTAGGATCTTGAATTGAAAAAAAAATTTTTGGGACTAGATTTTTGTAATTGATATTAAAAGAGTCATAAATCGTTGAAGACGATGGTATCCCATTACAAGCTAACAAATTTTTGGTTTCTCATAGTGAAATTTAAAAATTGGAAACCTGCAAATCTGTTTCAATTAAAATTTAATGCACGTAAAAATTAAATAATTATAAAAAAGCATTAAGAGCTGTAAATTTGAAATTGGTTTTATTTTGTTGACAAAACTAACGTTAAAAACAGAACATTAAAGTATTAGTAACGTTCCTCATTAAGTATTTGAAAATTAAGAAACTTCAAAAGAAATAAAAAATTAAACCGTTTCAGAATTGTGCATTCAAAACTATAACTAAAAATTGAAATCATAGAAATTATCAAGATAATACAAATTATTAAGAGGTATCATATCAAGTAGTATCAAATTACATTCAAAGTGGTTCGATAGATTTTATTATTAAAAAGTGAGATTTCTGTAAAAAAAACATTCACTGTTATGTTCACCGGTCAACATTTAAGCATTTTAAATATTGTAAACCTTTAAAGTTTAGTCATTCTAACATTTACTGTGCCTATTCCATTTTTCAATTTATGGAAAAAATATGTTATCAAGGTGTTCACCTAACCGGGAAATCAGGAAAAACGAGAAATGACCGCGATTTTTCCTTTGAATTTACTATATGCAATAGTAAAAGTGGTTTCATATATATTTTATTACTCTAATTTTGATTTGAAAGAGGGAGTTTGTGACAAAATCAAAATTCTTACTTTGAATAGACAATTCTCCAAAATAATTACAATTCTTACTTGCAAAATTGAATTACCTAAAAGCATTATAATTCTGGGTTGGGTGAGGAATAAATAAAATAATTAGAAAATAAAATCGATAGCTTCTCATTGAGATGAAAATGTAAAAAAATTACGTGAAGAATTACAATTATCCTAAATTGGAACAGGGAGTTTTTAAAAACATTTATAATGCTAAGTTGTGGCATAGAATTTCAATAAAGATATTTAATTTTAACTTAAGAGCCGTTTAGATTCTTTAGCAAGGAAAGTGACATTAAAAAAAACTGCGGAAAATTTTTCTGTTATACTATTGAGGTCGGAAAACAATTCACAATAAATGTAGGAAACATGGTTTAATAGGAAAAGTCGCTAAATTTATTTGAAGGGTTGTTTCAACATCCCTTAAATATTCGAGAAAGAAAATAGAAATTTTCTAAGAAGCAAAATTATGGAAGAATTTTTGATTATACAATTGGGGTCGGAAATCACTTTGCAATGCATGTGGGAAAGCTGTTTTACTCACCACCCTGGTAGCAAGTTTTCTGTAATACCTTGTAGATTTGCACAACAAGTCAAAAAATATTAATAAAAAGTTATACAAATTTTTGAATTGTAGAAACTTATACTTTATTGTTATTTTCATTAATTTTCTACAAGAAAATACAAGAAAAAATCAGCTGTTTGTATTTAATTGTATTTTCTTGTTAAATTTTGTACATTTTATTACAAAAAAGTACATGTTTTAGCAAAAAATTACAGTTGTAGAAATGTTGTATTTTCTTGTAAAAATTTTTTCGACCAGGGTAGAATAAAAAAATCTTCCGTTTTTTTTCATGCCGATAAACAGGTTTGAATGATTCGGGGATGTTTGAACAAGCTTTTAATTAAATTCCACGACTGTTCCTGCTAGGATATGTTTCCCACATTCATCGTGAAGTGATTTCTGACCTTAATAGTGTAATAAAAAAATCTCTCGTGATTTTTCATTTTAGAAGTTCTCTATTTCCTTGCTTGAATATTTAAGGGATGTTAAAACAATTCTTAAAATAAATTCAACGACTTTCCCTGCTAGGATATATTTTCCACGTTTACGGTGAATTCATTTTCGGCCCCAATGGTGTAATAAAAACATCGAATGTGATTTTGGTTATTAGGAAATTTCGATTTATTTGCTTAAACCTTTAAAGGATGTTAAAACAACTCTTAAACTGAATTCAAATTATTTTCCTTGTAGGGGTCGCTTACTGCACTTATTTTTAATGGATTTCGTACACTAATAGTTTATTAAAAAAATCGCTCGTTTTGTTTTGTTTAAAAATGTCGATTTCCGTGTTTGAACGTCTGAGGGATGCTAAAACAACCCTTAAAATAAATTACAATATTTTTAAGGTAAGGAATGCTTTTTGTATTTATTTTAAAGTAATTTTTCATTCAAAAAATCAGAAAATCTCCTGTTGTTTTGGTTTTTTGGATATGTTGGTTTACTTGCTTGAAAATTAAAGGTATGTTTAAACAGCCCCGTAAACCTGAAAATCTACAAAATTTGAGGCATTTAGCCAAATCTAAGAAAAAGGTTTTGAAAAGGATAAAATTTCAATAAGGGACGAATTTTTCTATTAGAATCCATGTAAAAATTGGAAATTTAGCAATTGTTTGTCTTAAAATTGTCCATTTCCTTGATAATTTTCTTTCGGTGGGTTCGAAATTGCAAAAAAATTTATTATTAAACATTTTGACAAAGAGTTATTTTCTGTACATTTGGTGTGGGGTCCTTTATACATTGGGACAGAGAATTTCCGTAAAGAATTCTAATTCTTTCACAAAATTCGTTGTGCGAAATCAGAATTGTAATTCTTATGACCAAAAATTATCCAGCGAAAAATCGCGGAGTGGCCGGAAATTCAAAACCATCCGTCAAGTAAACAACCTCGTAATCTTTGAGTTGAAGAAAAATTCTTATTCTAAAAATTAATTAATTTATTTCAAATGTTCCACTTGTAGCTTTATTGTTCACTTCGGCTCCCAACCAGCTTGAATTTACGTGTACATTCGGTTTAAGGATAATGTAGAGATTTTCAGAAAGACAATCAGAAATTATGGGGATTTTTCGAACTTATTTTATAGTTTCCGAGAGTACAGCATTTTTATTGAAGGCGGAGAGGGTAATAAGGAGAAGTGATTGATAACGAAGCGTATTCCGTTCTGGAAACTTTGTACTTTATCAGCAAACTTATCACCGAACGTTCGGCGCAGTCGCTTATCCGCCCCTCTGCTGCCACCTGTCCCAGCATCGATGTTCCGATCGCACGCTGTAATTAATTTAGTTAATTATCTATAAAGTTTTACACCTAACGTACTGTGCAGGCAATTTCCATGCTCGTCGATAAAACTTTCGCAGATACTGTACAGACCCCTCAGAGGACGTGTCTCGAATAGAGACTGATTTTAAAACCTTTTTATATTGCCAAATAGGCAAATCTGAAAAACTTTTTTACAATTTTTGTTAAAAACTTTAGATGCTGAAAAAAATAAGAAATAAACGGCAAGTGAAAGATATAGGCTGAACAATATGAGGGAAGTTAAAAAAAATTTTCAAAAATGAGGGAAGTCCTATTCTATTCCTATCCTATTTCACTTTGTTTTCCAAATTTTTTCTCTGATAATTATTAATACCCCGCAAAAGTTGCCGACCCATACCAAGTTTTTCCTTGCAAAACCGTTTTTGAATCGGATTCGTTCGGTTCGTCCAATGGATTTGAAAATTCTAATTTGTAAAAACTAAAAAAAAATGTTTCCTACTAGTTTAAAGATTCTGGCAAATTTTTTATTTGATCATATTTGACAAATTGGTGGCTATATTCTCTTCTCAAAATGAAGAGATCACTTTAGTCACTTTTCTTCAAATAAATCAACCCATGGGTTAACCACTAGACCGGTTCGTTTTTCAAATCTTGTTTTCTGATAATTTGTATTACCCCGCAAAAGTTTCCCAGCCATACCAACTTTTCCCTTGCAAAATGTTTTTTCGATCGGATTCGTTCAATTCTTTCTATAGATTTGAAAATTCTAATTTTTCAAAATTAAAAAAAAATGTTTCAAACTAGTGCAAATATTCTGGAATATTTTATGTTATACGGTTATTACTAAAAAACTATAATATTAAATTAGAAATTCTAAAGAAATTTTTTTGTCAAATTTTAAATTTTTTGAAAATTTGTAAAAAACACACTTTTGTGGAAAAATTTGAATGTCGAACCTGAATTTTCCTTAGCTTGAACCAAAGATTTTATTTTTCATTGTTCAATTTATTTATTCATTATTAATACTAGAAAATGTAAATAAAAAACGAATAAATAATGAGCAAAAAAATTTTGATTTTGTCACAAACTCCCTGTTCCAAATCAGAATTATAGTAATAAAATATATGAAACCACTTTTACTTTCGCATGTAGTACATTCGAGAGAAAAATCCCGGTCATTTTTGAATTTCATTTTTGAAATTTTTACTGGCATGTAAATATGTATGTAAAAAATGGAAAAAATTAATGTAAAAAAATTTGTTTCTTGGTGTTTAAAACATTTCAGAATCGTGAACAAAAATTAAAAATCCCAAAATCCCTAAATCACAACCAAAAAAAAAATTTACGAGAAAGCGGAAAGATAATATTTTTCCTTGGTTCAAGCTGAAGAAATTTCATGTTCGACACATTCAATATTTTTCAAAATGTGTGTATTTTAGTCAATCCAAAAAACATGTTTTTTTGCACATTTAAGAAAAATTTAATTGAGCAAACAAATTTCATTTGAATTTCCAATTTTATGTTAGTGTCCACTAGTACCAACCGTACAATTTGCCAAAAATTTTGAACTGATAAATATTTTTTTTCAGAAATTTAAATTTTCAAATTTAAAGAACGAACAGAAGATATAATTCATTCGAGAAACGGTTTCACAGATGAAATGTTGGTGTGAGTGGGAAACTTTTTTGGGGTATTAAAATTCAATCAGAAAAAAGTTGGAAAACGAACCGGCCTATTGACCAGTATCGAACACAGGCTTATACCTATTTCTGAATTTTCCTGAATTTTTTTGAAATATTTCGGGATATTTGAAAAATTAAAAAAAAAATTTTGATAGATTTCATTGATATACAGGAATTTCAAAGGAATTCAAATATTATAAGGTATTTTAAAAGATTCCAAGGAATTTTGAATAGATTTAAATATAATTTGAATGTATTCGAAAGGATTTGATAAACTTTAAGATATTTTTAAAAATTTCAAGTTATTTTTAAGAGCTTTAAAATGTTTTAAGGGATTTCAGAGGATTTCAAATGATTTGTGATATTTTAGGGTATTTTAAAGAATTCTAAGGAATTTTTGAAAGATTAAAACATTTCAAGAAATTTCCAAGGATTTGAGTAATTTTAAGGGATTTGACCAAATTTCCAAAGAGTTATTCACAAAAAGTAAGGGATTTCGTAGAATTTCAAAGATTTTCAAATATTTCAATGTATTTCCTGAAATTTTAAAGAATTTTGCAGATTTTAGGATATTTAAAAAGATTTCAAGGAATTTTCAATAATTTGAAAGGATTTCGAACGATTTGAAAGATTTTAGGTTATTTTTGAAGATTCCAAAACATTTTAAAAAGCTTTGAAAAGTTTGAAAGGATTTTAAAAGAGTTCAAAAGATTTGAAATATTTTAGGGAATTCTAAAAGATTATCAGAAATTTGTAATTTATTTCAGTAATTCCATGGATTTTCGAACGATTTTAACCATTTTAGGGTATTTTAAAATATTTCTAGTAATTTCCAAGTCCTTTAAAAAGTTTCAAGGGATTTCAAAAGATTCCAAGGCATTTTCGATTGAGTTCAATAATTTAATAGGATCTCAAAGGATTTGAAATATTTTAGGGTATTTTAAAAGCTTACAAGGCATTTTCAAGATACTTGAAAATTTTTTAGGGATTTCCAAGGTTTCAATAATTTTAAGTGATACAAAGGAATTAACTTCACGGAATATTATAATATTTTAATCGATTTCAAAGAATTTATTCACAGGCAGTGAGGGATTTCGTAGGATTTCAAATATTTAAGGCGGTTTTCAAATATTTTTTACAATTCATTTGAATTTATTTGGAATTCACCGTGAATTCTTATTAATGTATCCTAAATTTCATTAAATTCTGTGGAATTATCTTGATTTTTATGAATTCACTTGATTTCAAAATTCACTCATTTTAATCAATTCAATGGATTTAAATATTTTTTCTTTAATTCGTGCTGAAGTCTTTTAAATTCTCCTTGAATTTTTAGGAATTTGATCAAATTCTTTTGAACTCCCTTGATTGTTTCTAAACTCTTGTGAAAATTACTGCATTCAATTAATTTGTTCATATTTTCGAATTATTTTCAATTTACTAGAATTTTTATGAACTTTATCGAATTCTTCTTATTATCTTTAAATTCCGCTAAATTTACTACAATTTTACTGAAGTCAATGGTAAATTTAGAATTTTAAATTTTTTTATTCATTTGAATTCTTTCGAATTTACCTTGAATTGTTTTGAAGCCATATGCATCAGATTGTTTTAAATTCTTTGAAATTCAAAAGAACATTAATCACATTATTAATGCACGTTAGTCACGGTTAGCCATTGTTTGGTTCAGAAATTGGTCACTTTTGGTCATTATTCCGTTTTAATTTTTTCACATTTTTCAAGTAAATTAAGCTCTGCAGCCCTGATAATAATAAATTAAAAACTGATGAATTAAAATTAGAAATTTGGTTATTCCATTCATAAAATAATCTGTCTCAAAAATGTTACAAGATTATAAATTCTGGCTTTAAGTTTTAATGATCAGGGAAAATGAAAAATTAGTCAGGGAAAAATCAGGGAGAAGTCAGTGAATTTTGAAAATGCAGTTTTAGGGCCACCCTGGTATATCATAACATGTGTAAGACTTTGATGTAGAGTCTTCTCCTTGCAGGCTAGAATGGAAGATGACGAGCCTTTACAAGGTATCCGCTTTGTCGACGAGATAAGGCAATTTAGAGCTAATTTTACCCTATCTGTGCTCTAAGCCCTAAAGCTCCGAGGGGTATTTTCGACCTCGGCGATTCTTCTCTCGCTATCTTCAATGCCGTCATGATTTTCGTGCGGTTTCACTAATGAATTTAATTATAATTTCATTCACAATCTCGACCTTAGTGTAAATTATTACTGCCAGTATCACCCTAGTCATCGAAGAAGGAAATAAAGAATAAACGTGCACAAATAGTTAATCCGCAAATTGTTGAATGTTATATTTTTTTATTAATTGAATGCTTATAGTCGCATCGATTGCCAGGGTCATTAGCGACTGTACTATAGGGTTAATTATAAACTGTAGGGTATCTGTTGGGTAGTATACCAAGGGACAGAAGCGAAGCTCTCTGAAAAAACCGAGGGGTCGACCACTCTGATTTTTCGTGCACCAGGAATATATTCCCTAAAGAATATTCGGGAATATACAGAATATATCGGAATTTTGGGGAATACAAAGAATATGAAGAATATAAGAATATGTAGGAATATGAGGGAATATTTGGGAATATGAGACAATATTTCGGAATATATTTAAACTATGTATATTAAATTATATATTATATACATTCTCACCCTTTCCTTCAAACACCATAATTTTTGTTTTATTTATGTTAATTTTTAGGCCTATGTTCTTTATGCTTATATTCAGTTTGCTGAACATTCTTAACAAATCTTTGATTGACTCTGCCGTAACAACCTTATCATCTGCAAACGCTAACCCACGTACCATCACTGTCCGGAGATCCACAAATAATCATAAATTCACGAGATAATAATAAATGAATAAACAAGCAAATGAGGGGTCATCCATAAATTACGTTAGGCGTTTTTCTGACATTTTTAACCCCCTCTCTCCCCATGTAAAATACCTCCCTTCCTCTCCAAATCTTGCTAAGATTTTATAAACTTAGGAAACGAAATAACATATAAAATATAAACTCTATTAATTAAATAAACGTGGAAGCTTAACGAAATTAGTTTTAGAAAATTAAATGTGTTAATAACAATAAGTATTTAGTTACAATTTTAGTACAATTTAGTACAATTTCATAATATCTTCAGTGCCTGAAATGTTGCGAAGTCCGACACACTTTGTGCATTCTATTACTATTATTCTTTACTCTATAAATTATCAAAATTCCTATTTATTTATCGCAGGCTTCACAGACGTTCCCCCTTTTTTTTCGATTTTTACTTAAATGCGAAATAAATTATTAGAACCGAATAAGAAGATCCAACTATTTTTGGTTGAAAGTCCATTCAGTTTTTTTGGCTTGAAAATTCTACAATTTGTTGAAATTTGTTTCCTTCTTGACTAAACAATTTTTCTTTGGTTGAAAATTCAACTATTTTATGGAACATTCGTCTTTTTGATTTGAAAATTCTTCTCTTTTTGTAGAAATTTAATCTATTTTGGTTAAAAATGTAACTGTCTGGTAAAGAATAATCTGTTTAAGTTAAAAATTCACATTTTTGGGTTAAAGATGCAACTGTTATGCAGGAAATTCTTATTTTGGGCTCTAAAATTTAACAATATGGTAGACAATTCAATATTTTTTTAGCAAGGTCCACAATTTGGTAGAAAACTTAACTATTTGATCGAAAGTTGAACCAATCTGTTAGAAACTCATTTGTATAGTTGAAGATTCATCATTTTAGTTAAAAATTAATTTCTTTAGTTGAAAATTTAATTATCTCGTTGAAAATTCGTTTTATTTTTTGGCTGAAAATTATTTTTTTACTGAAAATTTAACTATTACATTTTCTGTGAAAAATTTATCTTTATTAAATGAAAATTCAACTATTTGGTTGAAAATTCATATTTTTTGTTAGAAAAATAATCCTCTTGGTTGAAAATTAGTTGATGTATTTTGTTGAAAATTCTTCTTTTTTGGTTAAATTCAACTGTTTTTGACTTAACATTAGAATATTTTTTTGTTAAAATATTTAATATTACTTTTTTTTTAAAATTAATCTTCTTAGGTTGAAAAATCAACTCCTTCGTTCAAAGTTGAACTACTGTCTTAAAAATTAATTTTTTTGTATAAAGATTCATAATTTTAGTTGAAAATTCATCTATTTGGTTGAAAATTAACTGTTTTGTACAAAGCTCGCCTTTCTGGCTTGAAAATTGAATATTTTGGATGCAGCTTTTTTCCTTTATTGTCTAGAAAATCTTTCTTGGTTGAAAATTTGTCTTTTTTTAATTTGAAAGTTTATCTCGTTTGGTAGCACTTTCATCTTTTTTTTCAATTTGAATGTTTTTGATTTAAGATAAAAGTCTTGGCGTGGTTAAAATATTAACTATTACATTTTTTGTTGAAAATTCATCTTGTTTGTTTAGAAATTCAACTAGGTAATTTATACACGGCCCCTTAAATCAGATTAGACCATTTAAAAGTTAAGCATTAAAACTTTCTTAAGTTCAAAAAAAGATATGTAAAATCAAATAATATCAATTTAGAAAAACTAACAATTCCACGTCATAATCGGTCATAATAAAACCACAAACAATTTCAAAATTGAACTAATAATATGTATTGAAACTTAAACAATTTAGAATTTAAAGTATTTTAAACAAACAATCTACAATTAGTTATCCGAAGTCAATAACTTTTAAATTTTTATGAATGACAAGTAAATTATTATTTAATTTATGTGAAATTTATAATAATTGCAAAGGCAACAGATAAAAATCAATACAAATACAATCGGTGAACGGAAGGGAAGGAATCGGGGAATTGGGGAATATAATATTTCAGAATATTTGTAAATATTCAGGAATACTTTGGAATATGCGGGAATATGTAGGAATATGAGGGAATATTTGGGAATAGAAAAAATATTAAGAATATTTGGGAATATAGAGAATATCAAGAATATCTGGGAATATCGAAAGAATATATGGGAATATTTCGTGAGTGTACCAGGAATATCGGAGTGGTCGACCCCTCGGAAAAAACACATTCAGCGTCGCTTCATGCTTCGGGAATCGAACCCTTGCCATCGTGGTTGCCAAGGCTGCAGTGTTGGAACATGAGACAAGAACGATACCATCTGAGCCATGATGACTCCTTATTGTTGAATGTGTAAGTTCTTCCAATTAGAAAATTAACTCAACCAAGAACAACAAATATAGTTGGTGGGGGACCGAACTTAAATTATGTAACAGCTGAAAGAGGGGAGTTGATAGTTTTGTTACGATTTGATACGAATCGGGGGGGGGGGGGGGCTTCATTCATTTACGTAATTTTTTGAAATTCGCAAATGGCACAAATAACTCGCAGTAATTGTAGAGAAATTGTTTATGAATTTAACTTTACGTGCCAAAGAAACCTGGTGAGTGAAAAACGAACCTAGCCAACAACAATTTAAAAAAAGTCAGGGATTTTTATTGGTCAGGGGAAAGTCAGGGATTTAGAAGAAAAATCTTTCAATAGTCAGAGAATTTTTGTAACTTTAAATAACTGTCAAGCAGAATAAATGTGAAATTATTCAATTTCAATATGAAATTGTTTTATTCCGTTTATAAATTATTCTAGTTTAAAAATTGTACAGGTTTAAGATTCTCGTATTTGAATATTAATGGTCAGGGAAAATGAAAAATTAATCAGGGAAAAAGTAGAGAATTTTTAAAATAAAGTTTTGCGGTAACCCTGATATAATATTCTTGTTAGTGATTCATTTGCCTTGTATTTATATTTATATTTCTTTTTTTTGCAGTTGCTTCCTCCTGAAGATTATCTGTTTAGTTATAAAGTTTATTATTTGTTTGAAAATTCAACAATTTTGTTAAAAAGTCATCCGTTTTTGTTGAAAATTCAACTACTTTGGTAGAAAATTTACTTTTTGATTAAAATTCATACTTTGGTGTTGAAAAGTCAACTGAAATCTTTTCTTGATGCAAATTCAAATATTTTTTCCAATTTGTCTGTTTAATTAAAAAATTCATCTATTTAAGTAGGAATTGTATCTTTTTTAGATAAAAATGAAACTGTTTGGTTTGAAAATTCAACAATTTTGTTAAAAAGTTATGCTTTTTGGTTAAAAATCCAACTGTTTGACTGAAATCTTTTTTGGATGAAAATTCAACTATTTTTTTGGAAATTCAAAAATTTTGTTAAAAAATCAACCCTTTTAGTTGAAAATTCAAGTATGTTTGTAGAAAGGTTACTTTTTATTTAAAACTCATATTCGGATGTTAAAAAGTCAAACTGAAGATTCATATTTTTAGTTGAGAATTCATCTTCTTAGATTGAAAATCAAATTATTTTGTAAAAAATTTAATTATTTTGTTGAAAATTGAAGTATTTTGTTAATATGTCTTCTTTTATGGCAGAAAAGTCATTTCTTGTTTGAAATAGATAAATAAATTTCAATGTTTAAAAATTTGTTCCTGAAACATTGTACAAGTCGTTTATGGAAGATCCTATGTTAAAAATATTACAAGGTTAAAATGCGGGTATTTGAATGTTAATGGTCAGGGAAAATGAAAAATCGATCAAGGGAAAATCAGGGAATTTTGAAAATAAGGTTTTCAGTACTTCTGGAAGCTTCGATGATTCTGTCCTATGCAACCAAAAAGATACATTTTCAAAGACAAGATTCTCATCCAAAACAGAATAATTTTTAACAAGAAAATTGCATTTTTTTGACAAAAAGGATGGATTTTCAACTAAAAAAATTAATTTTCTTCCAAAAAGACTAATTTGACAGAAAATACCATAATTTTCTATCAAATAGTTCAATTTTCAACCCAAAAGATAATTTTTCTATCAAGAAGATTGATGTTCAACCAGAAAAGACGAATTTTCAATATAATTGTTGAATTTTGAAGCGAAAAGAAAAAGTCGAATCATCATAAAAACAGTTTAATTCTTATCCAAAACAGAATAATTTTCAACCAATAAATTAGTTTTTTCTAACAAGAAGGATGAATCTTCGACCAGGAATATTAATTTTCTAACAAAAAAAAAATCAAATTTCACAACAATTAAAAGATCAATGAAATAGTTGAATTTTCAACAAGAAAAGATCAATTTTCAACTTATTAAGTTCAAGTTAAATGTTCGATCAAAGAAATTAATTTTCAACAAAAATGATGAATCTTTAACAAAAAAATAAATTTTCAACAAGAGAATTCCACATTTAACCAAATATTTTAATTTCCAACCAAAAAGATGATTTTTTAACCAACAAGATTAATTTAGGAAATATATATTTTCATCAGAATAGTTAAATTTCCAAACAAAAAGTTGGACCTTTGACTCATAAAATGAATTTTCAACAAAGTAGTTCAATTTTCGACCAAGTAGTTGCATTTTCAACGAAAAAAATAGTTTAATTTTCAAACAAAAAAATGAATTTTTTACCAAGAAGATTGATGTTCTACCATGAAGACGAATTTTTGAGAAAATGCATGAATTTTCTACAAAATTGTTAAATTTTGAAGCCAAAAAGACGATTTTTTTTTCCAAAACAGTTGAATTCTCAGTTAAAAATTAAACAGTTGTTCTCAACTAAAAACGCCTAATTTTAAACCAGAAATGCAATATTTATATTATCAGTTGAAAAAAAATTATTTTGAACAATCTTCAATCAAATAGTAGAATTTTGAACGAAAAGAGATGAATTTCGAATGAAAAATTAAATAGTTGAAATTCTCAACTAAAACGCTACATTTTTAACTAGAAATGATTAAATTTTTAGTTAAAAAAGTTAATTTTCAACCAAATAGAACAAATAATTTTCAACAGAATGGTCATATCTTAGGTAGTTTCTATGTATACCGAAAAAATCTAGGTATTTGTATCGAAATTTCCGTACACTTAGCCACGGCCTAAATCTTTAACCAATAAAATTAATTTTTAATAAATCGGTTTAACTTCCAACCAAGTAGTTGAATTTTCAATGAAAAAAGATGAATTTTTAATGTAAATTTAATAGCTTAATTTGCAAATAAAAAGAATCAATTTTCAGCAGAAAATGGATTTTCGAAATCAATTTTCAATTAAGAAAAAGGAATTTTTAACAAAATATTTTATTTCTTAACCAAAATTAATTTTTTTCAAAGTAGTTTAATCATGGAACGAATTGAATTTCTAACCAAAAGAGGTGAATTCCCAATGAAAAATTAAATAGTTGAATTGTCAACTAAAAACGCTGAATTTTCAACTAGAAATGGAATAGTAAAATTTCCAGCTAAAAAAAAATAATTTTTAACCAAACAAAATGAAAAGAGGGGGAAAGAGGGAAAGAGTTTGAAGTCCGTATCTAGATGCCTTACTTGTAAAATAAAATCACTAATTTTCATTTGTTCAAGCATTTCAAAAAATTGTTATTCACATTTATATTTTTCATGTGTGATGTCACATTCTGCGTTGAGCTCCCCCCCACCCCCCGCCTGTATCACGAATCATCACAAAACCTGCCCCCACTTGCGGTGTGACGTTATTTTAAAACGGCCCCAAAGATATATAATATACCTAAAATCTATGGAGTAGCATTTAAGATAGACATCTTACTTCTGAAGATATATGCGAAAAGAATATCTTATTTTCAGGACATATTATAAGGATATACAGGGTGTTTTTTTTTAACTTGAGACATCGAAATGTCTAAAAAAATACGCATCCTATGAAAAAAATATTCGTAATAAAAACTTTTTATTTTCGAGGGGGAAAAGCGATTTTGAACAAATTTACCCCACCGCAACCCCCCAGTAGGGGGGTGGGGAATCGAAAAATAAAAAAAAAAACAAAAAAAATCGCGAATCGAAAAAAAAATTTCGAGTAAAACTTACGTATTTCATAAAGGAGAATCTGAATCTGTGATAAAAAATTGGGGTTCCCATTTTAAATTACAAATTTACCCCCACTCCTGCCTCCTGGGGGGGGGGGGGGAGTAAATTTTTAAAATCGCTTCTTCCCCTCGAAAATAAAAAGTTTTTACTGAAGATTTTTTTCATAAAATGCGTATTTTTTAGATATTTCGATGTCTCAAGTTAAAAAAAAACACCCAGTATACGAAAGTGGAAGGTGGATGTTGATGATCGACCATCAAGCATCAACACCGTGGTTGTTTAATGGAGAAGGAAAGGACATCCGTAACGCCAAAACTTTATAAGGTATGTCAGTGTGAGAACGAATGAGGTAGTTAAGTCGAATAAAAAACTTGGCTGTTATGAAATTACAAACATTTATTTGTGCCAAGTTCAGGTAATAGAGGCGGGCAGGAATTACGACTCCGTGCTAGGTTTTCTTGGCGCAAGTCAATTTCATCTCTTCCTGCTTTCTATTTCTTTTTTTTCAACGTGTGATTCATTATTTTCTTCCATATCATGCTGCTTGCTTCTTGCATAAAACCTGGGGTTTCTATCAGAGCCAATTTTAGGTCCTAAGAAGCTGCAACAAAAAGGAACTCCGCTTGCTGAAATGAAACTCAAAACGATGAATTTGTTCCAATGGATTCTCCAGTTGGACCTCCGAAGGAAACCAATTTTAATAGACACTTTTGCCAAAGAACTTATTTTTCGCTTTGTCCACTTCGATATTTTATCTAGTTAACCTCTAAGTATGTAGGCGATTTCATTTTGGCACTGACAGGGACCTGAGGTCGCACAGACCGCTGTACATATGTACACCAGAGTCTCGATAGATGAACAATCTCGGGGGTTGCCTGAAAATAGCCTTGTTCATATAGCGCGTACAGCGAAACGTAAACAGTCAGGGCCGCCTGAACCGTTTCCATAATATTGCGCAATCTACTTGACGGATTAGTATAGTGCATACGAAAAAAGATGAATTGACAAAAATTGTGCATTTAGAAAAGATCTACAAATTTGTTACTAATTACTTTTTGATAGGACGCGTAGTTTTTGTTTGAATTCGTAAAAAACAGCATTAAAAATAAAAAAATAAATTTTTTTTGGACAAACGACACAAGCTACGAAAAAAAATAATGAGACAAAAGTTGTTCACCCAAAAAAAGAGCTACAAATTTGTTATTAGTTATTTTTCGATAGGATGCATGGTTTTTGATTTATTCGTACCCACGTGGAGAGATTTCCCGAAAAGTACTCCACGGAAAGTCAACGGAATTTCCAACTGGAAATACCGTAGAATTTCCGTGGAATGCTTTCGAGAGAATCTTTCCACGTGGGTAAAAACAACATTAAAAAATAAAAAATTTGATTTAGGACAAACAATACAAATTATGAAAAAAAATGAATTGAAAAAAGTTGCTCATCCAAAAGAGAGCTACAAATGTTCTCATTAATAATTTTTTGATAGGACGCGTAGTTTTCGTTTCAATCGTAAAACATAACATTAAAGATGAAAAAATTAAATTTTTTTGAAAAAGACACAAGGCACAAAAATAAATTAATAGACAAAAGTTGTAAACCCAAAAATGATCTACAAATTTGTTATTAATAACTTTTGGATAGAACAAGTAGATTTTCTTTTGATCGTAAAAAACAGCATTAAAAATAAAAAAAAATAAGTTATTGGAAAATCGACACATGAGACAAGAAAAAATGAAAAGACAAAATTTGTTTTACAAAAAGAATCTATTATACAATTTTTTTATAAACTCCTGTTATAAAAATAAAAATTACCTTTTTGGAAAAAGGACAAGCTACAATAACATTTTATTTAACAAAATTTTTCGTCTAAATTATATCTACAAATTTGCTCAAAACCACTTATTGCCAAGATGCGTATTTTCAGTTTAAATCGTAAAAAATGAAATTGAAAAGAAACAAATTAAATTGATTGAAAAACGACACAAAATGCAATAAAACGTTTAATAACAAAATTGTTTTTTTTTTATTATAGAATACGCAATTTTCTTTCAATTATAAGAACAAGATAATAAAAATACGTATGTTTCAATACCAATGCATATTATGAATTGTAATAATATAAATTTATTGAAATGATACATTTTTCAGAGTAGCTAAGAATAGATTTTAGAGCAAAATAAGGAGCAAATATTAATGTAATCGTGAAAAATAAAATTTTTACATTATTTTGCAATATCTGAATAAGCAGTACCAGACCGAGGTACATAAATAAATATAATATACATTTGATATAATAGTGTTGAACATAATGTATAAAAGTTCACACTTTGGACAAAACCGAGTGCGAAGCACGAGATACGTGATGAGAATATGTTCGTTAAAGCCCAAGAAGCTTTAACAGAAGAGAATTCACAATCACCAAATTACAGTTGTCGATGCTTTGACCTTTAGTTTTAAAAGGTCTGTGCACAATACAATGACGTAGCGCGTTGCGCGAGGTAAGTACATTATCGACCGCGAAGCGCCATATAAATGTATTATCGAGCACAAAGCGCAGGAAACCAACTGTCGCTCAAACTTGCGAGCAAAGCGAACCGCGCCCGCAGCGCGCGACGAGAATGTTCACGAGAATGATTTTTTCTAATGATTTTTTGGCTGAAGATTAAATGTTTACCTCTTGCTGGAAATTTCTTTTATTCTTGACAATTCATCATTTGAGGTGAAAATTTATTCTTTCGATTGAATTTTTTTTTTGCTTAAAACATTACTTTTTTTGAAACCGAAAATGAAACTATTCCAGTTTTTGGTTGTAAGTTCATATTTTAAAGTGGGACGATGGTCGTGGGGGTTAAGGCGTAGGCTTTGGACCCACTCCGTCGGCTTGCGGGTTCGATTCCTGCCTCGCACTCTGGAAGAGCCTCGACGGCCCATGCGGTGAACACTAGCCTAGCAAGGGAGTTGTTCATCTCCGGAGAGTCGTGGGACCGGTACCTCTGGAGAAAAAAGTTCTCTAAGTACTTAAAGCTGTTGCTCTTGGTGGTTCGGAACCCACCTTAAACTGTAGGCCCCCCTCCCACCACCAAGAAAGTGCGTGGGGTGTGTGTAAGGGAATAGGGAAGAGATACAAGAAAAATGTAAACCCTTTGGGGACACATTAGAAGCTTCCATTCCAAGTTCATATTTTTAATTGAGAATGAGTCTCTTCTTGTTGAAAATTCAACTATAGTAGTTGGAAAATTCATGTATTTTATTTGAAATTCGTCTTTTTTGGTAGAAAATTCATCTTTTTTGGATGAAGTCAACTGTTTTTTCTTTAAACAAAAATCTTTTTTGGTTGAAGGTTCATCACTTGACAATTGAACTATTTGTTTCTAAATTAACTTTTTTGTTAAAAATTCAATTTTTCTGTAGAAAATTCGTCTTTTTGGCTTGAAAATTTGACTATTTTGGTAGAAAATTCAACTATTTGGTTAAAAATTGAACTATTCATTTGTAAATTTAACTATTTGGTAACAAAGTTGGAAAAAACACTGCTTTGTATATAATTCGCCTTTTGGCTTCAAACTTCAATAATTTCGTGGAAAATTCATGTATTTTCTTTCAAATTCATCATTTTTTGGTAAAGCATTAACCTTCTTGATAGGAAATTAATGTTTTTGGTTGAACATTGAACTATTTAAATCAAAATTCGTATTTTTTGGCTGAAAATTTAACTATTTGGTTAAAAATTCATCATCATTTGTTCAAAGATTTATCTCTTTGGTTGAAAAATAAATTATTTGTTCAAAATTCATATTTTTGGGTACAAAATTAATCTTCTTGGTTGAAAATCCATCGTTTTGATTAAGGATTCATCTAATTTTTAAAAAATTCGTCTATTTTTGTTGAATTCGACTGGTTGAAAATTAATTTTTTTACATTAATTTTTTAAACTGACAGTCTAACGATTTCAATTTTGATTTAAAATTAATTTTTTTATTAAAAAATTCAACTACTTGGTTGAAAATTCATCTTCTTGATTGAAAATGCGATATATTTTGATTGGAAATCTTAGGAATTTAAAGCGTTTCATATTGAGTTTAATATGATATCTACATTATTTCCATTCAGAAGAATTCATTCCCCTATTGTTTTGTAAAACAACCCTATTTTCCCTTTGTTGAGAACTAGCATTTTGGGATCTGAGGTCCCCTAAAGTATTATGCTTGTATGGTTTGTGTTTTATTTTAGACGTTTATCAAATGAAATCGAAGAAATAATTTTGTCTCGAAGGAGGGAAGGGGGGGGGGGGGGATTTGCATTTGTTATGTCACCCTGGGTGGCTCAAGCTTTGTGTGATTAATAGTATTTTCTGAATGCTTTGGCTTGATGGGCATATTGGCAACTGGACTTACTAGAAACGTGAAAAAACGCTGAATAAACGTGAAATCCGTATTTAGCCAACGGCTGTGTTACTTTTAGGACAGTGGGGGGGGGGGGGGGGGGTGAAGGAAAATCTACGGTCGTCAAATAAGGATTGGGGGGGGGGGATAAATATAGCCCACAATTGGTAACGTACTTTATCAACGGCCCCTAAGAGAAAATCCATGCTTCTAAAATCTATGCCAATCGTACTTATTTCTTTGGATACAATCCACTTAGTATTTTGCTTCGATGACCTTCGTCTTTTTGTATCTTTTTTTCATCTTCTTTAATCTATAAAAAGTGTAGAAGATAGAGGGGCCACTCGAGAGGAACAAAAGTCGATATTTACACTGGTGCTACTTAGCAAAGAAACGACGTCGTTCGCCTCCCTCTGCCGGAAGTTAGCTCGTTCCTACCACGGAACGGGAAATAATGTGGAGCTGCTAGGGTGGTCCCGACAAAATTACAATTTGGGGATGTAATTCCGCTCCGGAGGAATGGCCTGCACATACCGAGAGGGTGGATTGGGGGTGGTTGGGAGAAAAAGAGAGAGACCATTGGAGAAGCGCCCAGAGAGAGGAAGAGAGGGAGATTTATCAACAGCTCGTTTTGCCCTAACTAGACACGGGTTAGTGTGGAAACTCGAAAGATATTACATCAGCTAGGCGATGATAGCAGGACGACGATGCATTAAATTGCATCTGGTCGTTGCAGGAATTTAGGCGCCATTACGGCCCCTTCGGCCTCCCACCTGATCACCAACCTGTTCCCGTCCCTCGGGTCTGCACGTGGCCAAATGTATCTATGAGAACCGGAGTGTACATACATTTAGCCAAGCTTTATGAAGTGGAACGTTTTCCAGAGAGAACTCACTCGATTTTACCACAGGCCATCCACATTAACAGTCTCGATTGGTATCCAGATTCACGAACCTGAAATTGAAGCACATCTTCTCACCAAAAAAAGGCAATAAACGTTTCAAAATAAAAGTGTAGCCAAGCTCATCAGAGTTCATTACCTTTCATTTGGTGTCAGCTTTTTAAAAATGCAGGGATCACAGTCCGTCCCATTTTTTTACTTAATCCCCATATTTTCCCTTCTTTCCCCCTTAAATTTGAAAAATCACCTCAAACCGAGAATTTGGGCTATCCAAGGCTCGTCTTCATACCTGTTTCAGGAAGGCAGGTGGTGACGGGAGGCAGTCCCAATCG
>CAKNYM010051944.1:473272-487483 GCA_932195095.1 Andricus curvator
GATAGTAAAATATGTGCAATTCCAAATTTTTGTTTTTCTTCGAATAAAATGTAAATTTATGTGGTGAGCCCACACTTGTAGTTATTTATAACTACAAGAAAAACCTAGAAACACTACCCGAATCGGGTAGTGTCACGCCTACCCTGAAAGGGAAATGGTTTAATGGTATATATATTAAGAAGTCAATGCAAAATTGAAAAAAATAGTTCTAAACAACAATAAATTGTTTAAACAATTATGTTTGCTAAATTGCAAAATTATTACGTCACTCTATGCACAATGTGGACATGAAGTTACAATTTTTAGAAAACCCGCAACATTCTATAATTACTCAAAGACAATATTATGAAAACAAATACCTAATTGTTTAACAATTATGATGGTTAACTTGAATTAATTATTGCCTTACTCTAATTAAAAAGTTGAAAATAAGTTGAATAATTCGAAAACGCGCGCGGTTTTCTAACTCTATTCTGAGAGAAAAGTGCTAAAACAATAATTAATTGTTTCAACACTTTATATAAACATCTGATTGCCAGTGGGAAGTATTATTTTATGTATTGTAAACAATTTATATATACTTAATACTGGCACGATGCTGAATAAAATTTAAAATAAAGTCTTTTTTTCTTATGGGAAATAAGTGGTTAACTTCATGTGGCTTGCGGAACCTCTAAACATATATATATTTTTTTAAAACACATTTACTTTTTTGTGGACTCGAATAAATTTGGGCGCAATATGCATTAAAATTTTAAAAAAAATTTGGTCAGCTTAGTGGATCTCCTCCCTTGATTTTTCTATAATCAAGCATATATTATATGTTTACCTTAAATGCATTGAAATATAAAAAGTAAAAGTTAAAATTCTACAATATTTTCGTCCTATTTTATCATTACCTTTTATCTTCGCAGTCAGTTTTCGCAGATAATTCAGCTGACGATTCTTCAAAGTACGTGTCTGATACGGCTGATCTCTGGCAGAAATTAGACTCTGGCGTATGGGTCAGTTTACAGAAAAATTTAATTCCTAGATTCTTGTTTCATTAAAAAATATATCTTATTATTTCCTTCTTCCTTCTCAATAGGCTGCAGCTAAAGCTGCGAAGATAAACAAAATGAGGTCTGAGGATTTAGCAGGCAAATGTTGGTCAAATTAGGCTGCTCACCAATTCAGTAAAAGAACGGCCATCGCATTGTCCACATTCTTCCAGTGTGAAAATAAAGGCGAAAAGAATGGAAATAATAAGGTAGTACTTGAAAAAATATTATTTATAATCTATTTCAAACACAATAAGTGCTCTTTTCAGTCCAGTTTTATATGTTTATTGATTTTATGTTAATCCTAAACAGTTACGATAAAGTAAGCTGTTTACTGCAAACTGAGGTAAACTTTCCGTGGTTACAGGCCTGTAACGTGATGCCTCTAGCGGTGTCTGCCGGAAATATCAGGGATTCACCACAAGAAGTTTACCTCAGTTTGGGGTATCCACTTCGCGTTTACCCTGCTTGACCTGCAATATTTCGTACCCTCAGTTTTTTCTGTGTTGCCAAAGTCTTTTGAAAATATTGCGTTCGTGACAAAATGTAAATAAAAATCGCTAAATAGTAACAGTTGAATTTCTTTACTTATGTTTATAAAACAAAATTCAAAGAACAAAATTCTGAACTTTATAGCAATAAAGAGCATGCAATCAATATTTAAATGATGTGGTTAATTTATACAGGAAAGTTTAACATAAATATAAAAAATTATTTTTTTTTGTTTAAAGTCTGTTCCAGACTGCTATAAAAAAGCCTTTGATAAAGTCAAAAAAGAAGCAGAATCATTTCTTGCTCTGGCTAAGACATGCATTGCGAAATGCGCTGAATCTGTAGACGAATGCCGTAAGGAGATTAAAAAACAACAAAAAGACATCTCCGAGATAGTGAAGAAAGAAACTAAGATCTAGATACTGAAGAAAGTAAGAAGACAAAAAAAAATATAAAGTACAAATTGTATTGAAATCAATAAACAATTTGAAAAATTGAATTAATGAAATTGACCTTCCTTCCAATCTCCAGCTGTTGAAAAACCTTTCATGCTGCGTCAACTACGTCGACCGTATTTTTTACATATGTAGAATAATAACTGAGTTTTGTTTATATTATAATATTTAGAAATATATTACAAAGAATATACATTTCTTTTCTATTCAATTTAGACGGCCCGCGTAATGTATTGTGTATATTTACTTAAAGTTGTCTAGTATTACAGAATTTTCTTGAAAAAAATAAATACAAAATATTCCAACATTTCAGGAATTTTTCATTATTATTCTCTGTTTATTTTCGGCTATCTCTTAAAAAATTAGGGACTTTTGCTGGAAGAGAAATATCATTAAAGAATAATCGTGCCGCAAAATTAGATTAATCAAATTCTAATTTGAATTATTTTGAAAGATAAAATAACTTTTGTTATAAAAATCTATGCCAAAAGGACGAATTATCTATAAAAGGGATTAATCTTCAACCCGAAAATATGATTTTAAGGGCATGTGACACAGTCAAATACCTACATTACCGACCTCACTTTTTCAATTTTCCGAATTTTTTTTTTAATCTAAGAACTTTTTTTGTAAATAAAATATCAGGCTGAAACTTTGGAAAATGTATGAGAAGACAATAAACTACGTTTATGTACTTTATTCGAGGAGGAACTTTGCAAAAAATTATTTTCGAAGAAATTAAAACTGGGTGCATTTTTTGAACCTAAATACTTTTTTTATAAGAAAAATATCGGCTTCAAACTTTGAGAAATGCAAGAGCCGACAGTAAAGTACGTTTATGTACATCATTTGAGTATAAAAGATGCAAAAAGAAAAATTCCAACTAAATGTCAACTCCGGTATTCGCGATGGGTACGAAAATGCGAAGTCTGGCGGCCACTAATCGAGGCTCTATCAGCTGGCTCGTCTACATCTGAAATATGGGGTCCACGCTGTCAAAGATTGATGATGCGGTGTTCTTACAATAATATTTTTTAAAAGTTGTGCCCAGCATAGAAGTTGAGTGAAATATGTTGTTTCAATGTTGAATTATGTAAGTATTGAAATCGTTACGGGCTTCGTTTAGTGGCCGCCAGACTTCGCATTTTCGTGTTCACAGCGAATACCGACCGAACTGGCAACCGTTGTTGACATTTAGTTGGAATTTTTCTTTTTGCATCTTTTATACTCAAATGTTGTACATAAACGTACTTTACTGTCGGCTCTTGCATTTCTGAAAGTTTGAAGCCGATATTTTACTTATAAAAAAAGTATTTAGGTTCAAAAAATGCACCCAGTTTTAATTTCTTCGAAAATAATTTTTTGCGAAATTCCTCCTCGAATAAAGTACGTAAACGTAGTGTATTGTCTTCTCATAAATTTTCCAAAGTTTCAGCCCGATATTTTATTTACAAAAAAAGTTCTTAGATTCAAAAAAAAATTCGGAAAATTGAAAAAGTGAGGTCGGTAATGTACGTATTTGACTGTGTCACATACCCTTAAACAAAAAATTTGAATTTATACCAAATAGTTTAATTTTCTACCAAATTGTTGAATCCTCAAACAAACAAGATTAATTTAGATTCAAACAGTTGCATTTTGAACCAAAAAGAATGAATGTTCAAACAAGAAGATTAACTTCCAACCAAAAAATACATGAATTTTAAACTAGAAAAAATCATTTTTCAACAAAAAATGGAATAGTTACATTGTTGGTCAACAAATTAATTCTGAACAAAAAAAAACGAATCTTATATTATAAAAATTTATTTTTTAAATATATTTTCATTATTTTTTATATAATAATAAATTTTATTTTTTACCCAAAATTTATTTTTGATTACTTATAGATTATCATTTATTTAATTCTATTGTATTAACTATTTGAATTGTAAGATTAATATTAATATCATTAATTAAATTAAATATAATAAAATTATATATTTATAATTTTATTTTTATATTAATAATATTAATTTTAACTAAATCAATCAATTATTATATATATATATATATTTGAAATTAGAATAATTCCTAAATTTTTAAAAAAATAGTTACATTTTCAACTAAAGACATGAATTTTCAACTAAAATGATGAATCTTAAAAAAAAATGAATTCTCAACTAAACAGTTCAACCCGAAAGATGATTTTTTAACCCAAAAGATTAATTTTCTGAAAATGGAATAATTAAATTTTCAACACAGAAGATTAACCTTCAATCAAAACAATAAATTTTCCAGCAAGAATATTAATTTTCTACCAAAAAACACGAGTATTTAACAAAACACATCAATTTTCGATAAAACTGTTGAATTTTAAAACCAAAAGGACGAATTATCTACAAACCGTTTGAATTTCAAAAACGAGAATATGATTTTTAAACAAAATGTTAATTTTCAACCGACTAGTTTAATTTTCTACCAAATTTTTGATTAGTCAACCAAACCAGATTAATTTAGAGCCAAACAGTTGCATTTTTGACCAAACGAGATGAATTTCAAAACAAAAATTTTGTGTTTTTATTTACGGCCCTATTGATCAACCAGAATTTGCAGTTTCTGTTGTACAGCACCGAAATTTATTTTTATGATTTACATTTACGACAAGCCTTTGAGTGGTATTTAATTGACGGACTTGACAAGTTTTGTCAGATTTCAGCAATTAATCTCAATTTTTTTCTTTAGCTTCTTCATAGAGGAAGTTTTGTATTCGTAACCTAATTCAAAGTTGATGTAACAAGAAAAAAGATCCCTTGGCTCGAGAAGAATTGACTGACCTATAATATTCATACATTTTATTGAAAATAAGGGAAGCTATAGTCATTATGAATATTCAAAACACTTGCTTTTTTTGCCGTAAAGATTTTGTCGTTAACATAATTCAAAGATGATGCAAGAATACAAAAGACTTTTTGATTGATGAATTGATTGTCCTATTTATATTGTTGTCGTCTTATGGTAGACACCCCCTAATACTTAAAAATATTTTCATTATCAATTTAAAACATTCAAAACATTCATTAATGTTTTCTCTGTGAGGAAAGAATATTTATTTGTGAATAATCATAATGATGAAGTAAAGTGATTTTTTTTTTATTACGTTACATTTTTTACACTACATTTATTACGTTACATACATCATTACATTTATTATGAATTACGTAGATCAAAAAGTAGTTGAGCGTATGCTCACAGTTTTGTGACACATTCAAGCGAAGCAGGTGTTTGTTGATACAACGTTATATCTGACAAAATATTGTTATCTTAATAATACTTAGTATTCATGTTAGAAAAAATCTTTTCAACAAAAAACACTATAGTCGAGTGTTCTTTATAAAATTTGATTACGAAATTTAATCTAGACTATAAATCAATTATTTGTATTTTTCGCGTGTAAAATAATGCCGAAATAGTAATTTTTTAAATATTTTTGTTTTTATGTTATGACACAGGAAAGAAATTTTAAAAATCAGCTCTCAGACTTTTTTAATTGTTAGAAATTTTACGCGGAATATTTTCGAAACAAAAAATTCAAAATCCGTTTCAATTCGTGCATCCGTCCCACTGTGTGCCGCCTGATCATAACGCCACGTGATCACTATCGCCCGTTAGTGTCAGTGGTTCAATTCCGACTATGGTCAGACGCGTCGTGTTCCTCGTGCGCCACTCGCATTACCGTAGATTGATGGCATTTTTTCAATTCTTTAAATTAAATTTTTTGCGCATTTCTTAAGCTTGATTTATATTTTGAAACCTTCAATAATATTTTTTGTAGGATGGAAAGTATATTTTAAAAAACTTCTATAAAGTATATTCTATAAATCTGAAGTTCTAAACATTTGATATTTTATTGGTCAGGGAAAGTCAGGGATATAAAAACAAATCTTCCAAAAGTCACGGAATTTCTATAAGAGGCTCTTTGAATAACTGTCAAGGATAATTCCGTTTATGAAAGATTCCAGTTGTCTTCTATTTTTCATGTACCAGTTTGTAACGTGACAAATTAGATGTTTTTATATTTTGCAGTTTTGAAATTCGAAAAATGAATCAATCTTGATGAAATTGTTCATAAATTGTTAAAAAGTATTTTCTGTTAGTATGTGGTTCGTACTATACATTGTTTTGTAATAATTTAAGTATCGAGTTTTGATACACATTTTAGGTCGTGATCGAGCCAAATCAAAACTTGAGTTATCACAAAAAATATTTTACTTATTTGAAAATAGGGACCATAGCGTATCGCGCAAGAAGTTTTTTTTTCAGTCAAGTACATGTAAGTATATATTTATTTCAGGTTGACCACTTAAATCTGAAAAAATCCAAATATTTTCTGATTTTCTTCTGCGTCAAACACGTATTTTCCAGTTATTGGAATTACAAAATAAAAATTTGTAAATATGAACATTTTTTTTCATGCAGTAGTTTAGAAACAAAAAACAGGATTATTTCTGATGATTGGATTAACAATCTTAGTGTCCTATTTTAGATTTTTATACTTTACTTAAAATTCTAATTTCTTATAAAATTTGCAAATGAGGACAGTTTAAATTTTCATTTCTTTTTAAATGAAAGTTATACCAAATTATTCAATTTTTATATAGAAGCTTCAATCTTACAAAATTGCACTCCTATGTACATAAAACTAAAATTTTTTGAATTTTAAAATGTTTTTATCCCTAACAATTGAATCCTTTTCTAAAAAATAGGCGTTTCACAAAAATCTCGAAAGTATTGTTGTCGCATTTCCGCAATACCGATTGGGTAATTTAAAAAACTCAAAGAAAGGAATGATGCCAAATGAGAACCATCGAAAATGTCAAATGTCAATCAAAAATTATATTTTCATTAGGTGAAAAATTACCACGTCAAAATCGACACTTTAGAGGTTTTCCATAAATTTCGATAATATCTTGGGAAGATAAACAGGAAAACCTGAGTTTTACAGAGTATTTAAATCAGCCCTTCATCAAATTACCCTGTATATTTCGCGTTGGTCCCGGGCTTTCTTAATCCTAAAATTAAAATTTTGAAAATTGCTCAAAAGTCACTATTTTGATGTTGGCATTTAGTTATAATTAGTTTGAAGATGGTTTGCTTGGCAGCGGTAAATTTAAATTTTGAACTATTTGGTTCATTGAATTTTTTTTACAAGAAATGTTACTTATTATGAATTTACTGATTGAAGTATGAAAAATGTGAAATTTAAAGGGTATTTCAATCAGTTCTTATTCTAATTATCATGCAATTTTTGCATTGGTCACATGGCTTTTTTTAGTGTCCTAAAATAACGGTGTTAAAAATTTTTAAACAATTGCTATTGTGAGGTTTAAAAATTGAGTACGACTAAGTTGAAGTTGAGTTTGGTTATTCGACAGCACAGAATTTGAATTTTGAAGTATTTTTAAATTTTTCAAACGGAAAAATGGCAATAATTGCAAATTTACTTATTGAAGTGCTTAGGATCTAAATAGCTCTAATTTTTAGCAGAACAAGCCAAATGCACAATGTTCTAGTAATTTTAAACTTCAAGTTCTTAGATTTGAAGCTTTCGTAAAATAAAAAATATTTAAATTATATGTTCCTTCTGATTAGTAATAAGATACAAATTATTATTTTAATTTTTATATTGAAAAATATCCAATGTTTTGATTCTTACATTAGCTGATTCGAAATCAGAAGTTTTGTCATTAAAGTAAGGCAAAATAGATTGGGTGCGTAAATAAGTCTCATTCTTCCAGTTTGAAGAAATAACCTGTAAATACGTACTGTTTGTGGAGATGACGTATGCTAATTATAAGATTCATAAGATTTTCTCCTCATTGTTTCAATAATAAGTAATTAGAAATAGTTTTCGATAGCTTTCCACTATCGAATTAAAACATTTCAAATAATAGAATAAGTAATTTTCCACTTATCTTAAGTTGTTCACATTTCTCTAATTGAATCAGAAGATTTTCATTTTTAATTAGTGAAATTTTACTAATTTAGATTCTGAAATATGGTTGGGAATTTCTGTTTGAAATTGTTATGAAGGCATGAATCTGTATTAGTTTGTTCTCTGTCATACGAATTTTGATAAATAGTTTTTTCTTGTTAATTTTGACGATGGGTTCCTCGCTTTTTCAAGATCGATTTCGGAATTTTTCGAATTTCGGAAATACTGTAAAAATGGTGGAAACCATAAAAAAACTGGAAATAACATTGTGTAGAACTCCTGGAAAACCACCAGTTTGTTTTTTGGCCTTTTTTCCGTATCTCGCATAATTAAAAAAAAGTTTGCTTACAACCTTTTGAATTTTTTGTTGTTGAAAAAATGATAAACCCCTAATCAGAATAAAAAAAAATGTACTTGGGTATCTAACAAAAAACACTTCGATTTTATAACGCTACGTACATTAAGGCAAAAAAATGTCCGCGCACAAATTGATTTCATTTTCATGAAGCACATATTTAAAAAAAAACTCAATAACAACGCAAATGTTTGAAAATTTATTGAATTTTTTATAAACAAATGAGTGGGTGGAAGTGGTTCCGTGGGGTTTGGCAGCAATTATTCGTCACCTTATTCGGACGAAATTTTAACAAATTGTGGACACTTTTAATTGGAAAATATTCATTCTAAACGCTTTTCATTAAAAATTCTGTAGTTGCAAAAGCTTTCAAACGCAAATTATTTAATTTTGGACTTCTTAAACTTAAAATTCCTCATCATTTGAGGCTCTTAATTTTAGATTCAATGATTAAATTTAAAATTTAAAATTTTCGAGGATTTCCAGAATTAAAAATTTTTCAATTTCAAGTGCTTATATTTTTAGAATGTGTAATTTATCAATTTTATTCAATAAGATATTATAAAATTTCGAATGTTTTTAGTTCAACATGTTAACCTGCATCAACGGTTTCAAATAAAAAAAAAATAGTACTATTTTTAAACTGTTGAATTTCAATATTTCAAAACACGTAATTTTAAGTTCAGGAGAATGAATTTTTAAAAATTAGTTTCAAGAGAAGATTCAAAAAGGTTTCCAAAGTTATCGAAAAAGAATCTGGAAGGCTTTAAAGCACTTTCTTCAACTTTGCAGGATTTAAAAAAATGTAGGAAAAATCTGAATCATTTTAAAAGATATTTAAATGGTTCGAAAAAATTTTCATAAAAATTAAAATTTTTTAAAGATTTCAAAAAATTTAAAACAAAATGATTTTGTTTAAAAAAATTAATTTCAAGGGAATATTTAAAAAGATTTCAAAACATTTCAAAAGTTTTTCGAAATTGTTGAAGAAGAATCTTCAAGATTTTAAGGCAATTGTTTCAATTTTGCAGCACTTTAAAAAATTTTTAAGAAAAATTCGAATCATTCTAAGAGATGTTTAGAAATTTATAAATAATTTCAAAAATAATTCAAATTTGAATTGATTTCAAAAAAATAAAAACAATATGAAGATTTTTGAACATTTCTAAATACAATTTTGAAGCTTTTTAAGGATTTTTAAAGGTTTCAAATAATAAACAAATTTTCTTAAGATTCCTGGTAAGATTTTAAATGATTTTTCATTCGAAAGAATTATGATGTGAAAAAAAGTTAAAAAGATTTCAAGACATATCGAATGATATATAAAAATGGGGCGATTGAAGAATCCCGGAAAAGAAGATTCTCGGCACTGTAAAGTTCACAAAAAAAAATATGTTTATCAAATAAAAGTAGTTTATTCTATTTACTATTTTATTATTTAACAATTTTTTTAATTATTTAGATTGGCGAATTTCGTAAGTAGGGAATTTTTCTGTGTCGGCAATTTTACAAATTCGGATAGTTTATCATGTCGAAAAAAATCTGGAAGATTTTAACGTAATTTGTTTAATTTTGAAATATTATTCGAAATTGTAGGAATAATTCGAGTCACTTTGAAAGATATTTAGTTTTTTTTGAAAGGCTTACAAATAGTTGAAAACCTTGAAGGATTTCCGTAAATTTATAAAATATTTTAGAATTTCTCGAAAAGTTCTGAAAGTCCTAAATATGTTTTATACTGTCTCGAATTGTTCATAAAATTTGGTAAAATCGTGTGAAATAACTTTTTCTTTTATTAAAATTTTCTAGATTCTTTTTTGGTATATTTTAAATCGTCAAGAAACTTTTTGAATTTTGTCAAGAATCTTATGAAAATTATATTTATATAACTTTGAAAACAAACTTATAGTACTTATTTCCTTGCTCTCAGATCTCAGAATCTAATTTTAGCTCGAAGTCGGATGTTTAAAAACTTTGAAAAGGAAAATAGTTATTCCAAAACGTAATTATTAAAAAGAAGTTAGTTCATTTAAAGGTACTTTCACTTTGAATAAAAAATGGAAGTTTGAAAAACAATTTTTTGAATTTAAACATTGTTTTTCTCTGGGTGGATCAACCGTCGCATAAAAAAAAGATTTTTGTGGTTTCCAAACAGATTTTTATCCATCTATACCATTAAATTTTCTAAGGCTTTGACTCATGATAATTTTATCATTTTTTCTCAATTTTCTCATTGTCAACACTTTAAATTTGATAAAAAACTGATTCTAACACCAAAGATTCAATAAGTCTAATATATTGCTTTTTTTGCAAGCACATTCTATTTTAAATTATTATATTCGAAATGTTTTGAATTTGAAATGGATCGAAAATAAAGGCTTTCATTTGAATAAAACACACTTAAATGATTTAATTTTGAAGTCTTTCAGAATTTCAATTAAAAATTGTTGAATTTCGAAAAATTTAGATTAGAAATTAAAATCTTACAAATGCAAATTATTTAATTTTGGACCCCTTAAAATTGAAAGTTCTCATAGATTAAGTCTCCTAATTTGAGACTGTTTGATTGAATTTTATATAAAATTTCTAAATATTGGAGGATTCCCAGAATTGAATTCATAATTAAAATTTTCATAACATCCATGGGAAAATTTAAATTATTTTCTATTTAAAAAATAATTTTTTAAAGAAAAGTTTAGAAGATTATAAAACATTTTGAAAGGTTTCTAAAAATGGGACGACTGAAGAGTCCCGAATAATATAATTTTTGACAGTATACAATTCCCGAAAAAACATTCAAAATAGAAAATTCCCGAAATTATAAAATTGCCAACAATTTAAAATTCCCAAATTGGAATATTTCTGAATAATGAAGTTCCTGACATTTTATGGAATGACCGAATTTAAAAATTGCCAAATCGGAGAAAATTAAAATTTTTTAAAAATAATAAATAAATAAAACATATTTTCGTCAAATAGAAATACTCTACTTTATTTATTATTTTATTATTTCACAATTTTCTCAATTGCTCAGATAGGAGAATTTCATAAGTAGGGAATGTCTCTCTGTTGGCGATGTTTATCAAATATTCTTGAATTTCTCGCAAACTTCTGAAAGTCCCGAATATCTTTTATACTGACTCGAATTTTCTATAAGTAAAATCCTGTAAAATAAAAAAAAATCTTTGAAATTTTCTAGATTCTCTTTCGAAAAATTTGAAATAAAACAAACTGATAATATATATTTCCTTGCTCTCAGAGCTCAGAATCTAATTTTAGTTCGAAGTTAGGTGTTCAAAAACTTTAAACAAATAAATACTTATTTGAAATTTTTATCTTGTAATACAATTTTTTTTTCACACAAATCGAAAAACATGACGCGCCCATGTCCCCCAGAAATTTGTTCGATCCCATACAAAAAATAAATGTATTTTTTTGTTGAAAAAAAAAGTTGTATTCAGAGGTTTCGCGAGCTCCATGAAGTTTAACACGTATCTCCCATTAGAAAAAAATATGTTTTTGTAAATTTCATTCAGAATCAGAGTCAATGCAAGTTGTTTGAAATACATAAAAAAACTACTATCTACTGATAATTATATGTTTATATACATTATTTAAACAATTTATTATTGCTTTATCAATTTTCTCTGAGAATAAAGTGAGAAAGTCGCGGTTTTTCAGAATTTTTCAACTTATTATCAACTTTTCAATTAGAGTAAGGTCATAATTAATTCAAATTAACAAATATAATGCATAATGACTGCATAATTCACTATGCTCATTTACTTAACGCTGCCTAGTATTATATAATTTTCTTGGAAAAAAGGAATTCAAATTATTCCAATATTTCAGGGATTTTTAATTATTTTTCTCTGTTCATTTCAGGCTACCATTTTAAAAATTAAGAACTTTTGTTGAAAGAAAAAATATCATTTCAATAAGGTTCAATTGAAGTATTTTCAAATTGAATGTGTCCCATTTCGTCAGTTCAATCTGAAATTATTAAATTTTTGACGTTCTCAATTTAAACTTATTCAACTATTGACCCCTATATTGAAAGATTTTCTTTCAGTCCGAGTTTCTTCGGTTAGCAAAAAATAATAATTTTCATCAAAAAGGAAACGAATTTTCGAAGCAGAAGAGTAATTTTGTACCGAAAAAAACGACTTTTCAACAAAATACATACATTTTCAACCAAATAGTTGAATTTTCATCGAGGAAGATTACTTCTCTACCAAAAATACGAATTTCTAACAAATTACATAAATTTTCAATTAAATATTTTGAAACATTGGATGTAATACTTGTTTATCAAAATTGTTGACTGAATAGTGAAATTTTTAAACTATGAAAGATACATTTTTAACCAAAAATTATGTAATTGAATTTTTATTTAAGAGAATTAATTTTCAATGCAAAAACGAATTTCCTACAAAACCAAAGTGTTGAATTTTCAAACAAAAAAGTCAAATTTTCTACAAACCAGTCGAATTTTTAACCAGTTAAATTTTCAGGTAAAAAATGAATTTCTAACAACAAAAAAAACGAATTTGAAACTGAAATTATGAATCTTCGACCAAATAAAGTAATTGTTTTTTTTTAACGCAAAATGTAATAGTTGATATTTCAACAAAAAAATATTTTAATTGAAATACATTTGGATTTAAATAACAACATTTCAACAAAATACTGGAATCCTGAACAAAAAAAAGATTAATTTTCAACCAAATACTTCCATTCTTGGCAAAAAAAAAATGATTTTCTACCAGAAAAGACCAATTTTCAACCAAATAGTTAAATTTTGTACCAAATTGTTGAATTTTCGAGCTGAGAACACAAATTTTCTACAAAACAATTGAACTTTCAAACAAAAGATTAATTGCCAACCGAAACGGAATAATGTTAATTCAGAGAGTTGCATTCTTAACCTAAAAAAGTAAAATTTCTACGGAAAGAGATGAATTTTCAACCAAAAAAAAATTTTAAGAAAGAAAGAACAAAAATTCAATCAAATTGTGGAATTTTTAAACCAAAAAGACGAATTTTCAACAAAATGGTTAAATTTTTAACCAATAAGCATGGTTTTCTAACAAAATTATTCTTTGTTCAACAAATTAATTCAACTTTGAACTCAATAATACAATTTTAAAACAAAATAGATGAATTCTTAACCGAATTCGAGACCTATAATCATTAAACCAAAAAATTACGAAGAAGCATGAAAAATCATTTATAGTATATAGTAGTAGTATAGTAGAGTATATATATATATATATATATATATATATATATGTATATTACTACTATTACATTTCAATCAGAAAATACGATTATTTTTTACATTTTTTGGGAATAAATAATTGTTTAAATAAGTCACATTTGTTTAAACGATTGAAAATTGTTTAAAAAGTCATGGAAAATATTCAAATTGTCCATTAGTAATTATTTGTATGAAAAAGACGACGGAAATTGCTAAAAAGTAACAATGTATACCATTAAGCCATTTCCCTTTCAGGGTAGGCGTGACACTACCCGATTCGGGTAGTGTTTCTAGGTGGATAGTTTGAATAATAATACGTAATAATAATAATAATAATAATACGTAAAAATGTAGTTTTTTGATTTTTGGGTCATATTTGGGGCGCTGTGAGGGGGGGGGGGCGTTAGGGTGGGTTAAAAATAAAAGTTATTAGTTCATAGGTACTCCTCTTCAATCCCTAAAAAGTTTGGCACGTTTCTATCAAACCCTGAAGTATGAGTTCAATTTTTCGAAAATCCAAAATTTCCCCATGTTAATTAAATGGAATTTTGAAGTGCCCGATAGTACGTGTTAATATTCGAATTTCGAAAAAAAAAATTACGGATTTTTTTTCTCCGGAAATGGAAACTTTTTTT
>CAKNYM010051944.1:487883-513117 GCA_932195095.1 Andricus curvator
CCCGCTCCCAGCGAAATCGCAGTAAAATTTCAGCTGTAACCACGTCTCACGACCGTGAGATAGGTGGTTACAATCTGCAACGAACTCAATAGGACGATCCGGCAAAAGTCACGTGCACCCTGAGGACACGAAGCGACCTAAAGACGACCGCCTTCTGCATTTTCCCCGCAAGTGTCTCAGCATTTTGTTGACACGCAGGGATGCTTTTCAGGCTATTAGGCAGTGAAATTTTGGCACCTCCAAGAGCGCCGATGATCAAGACGATTAGCTTAACAGAATATTCTGGCTATAATCGTCGCCACTCCCTTATAAGGTCTTTATATCTCTCTTTCTTTCCTTTCTCCTTGGCTATGACGTTTTTGTCAGCTGGTGCCGAAAATTCGATACCGAACATGCTTCGTTTCTCGAAGTCAAGGAGAACTATGTATATGTATATGAAAATTACACCGGCTTCTAGTAGAACCGTGGTAAATCACACTTATGGCCACGTCTCACAACCGTGAGATGATTGGCCATAGGGTATGACAAAATCGCTACGACGATTCCATGAATTTCGTGAATTCCACGAATTCCGTAAATTTCATAAATTCCATGCATTCCATGATGTCCGTGAATTCCTTCAATTCTATGAATTCCGTGAATTTCTTGAACTCCATGAATTGCTTTAATTCCGTGAATTCTTATAATTTCGCGAATTACCGTGAATTCTGTGAATTCCATGAATTCCTTGAATTTCAAGACTTCCATGAATTCTGTGAATTCCACGAACTCCTTGAATTTCGTAAATTCCGTGAATTCTATGTATTCCTTGAATTCCATGAATTTCATGAATTCCACGAATTCCGGAAATTCCATGCATTCCGTGAATTCCATCAATTCCGTGAATCCCACGAATTCCGTGAATTCCAATAAATTCCGTAAATTCCATGAATTCCATGAATTCCTTGAATTCCAAGACTTCCATGAATTCTGTGAATTCCACGAACTCCTTGAATTTGGTAAATTCCGTGAATTCTATGTATTCCTTGAATTCCATGAATTTCGTGAGTTCCACGAATTCCGTAAATTAGATGCATTCCGTGAATTCCATGAATTCCGTGAATCCCACGATTTCCGTGAATCCCACGAATTCCGTGAATTCCAATAAATTCCGTAAATTCCATGGATTCCATGAAATCCGCGAATTTCTTGAATTCTATGAATTCCGTGAATTCCATGAATTCCGTTTGAATTTGCTGTATTCTGCGTGAATTCCTTGAATGACATAAATTTTGTGACCCGTGAATTCCATGAATTCTGTGAGTTTCATGAATTCCGTGAATTCTGTGAATTCTATGAATTCCTTGAATTTCGTGAATTTAAAGAATTTCATGAGTTCCTTGAATTTCACAAATTGCTTGAATTCCATGAATTCTTAAAATCATGAATACTTGCGCTTAGCTCACAACCTTGCTGGAGCGTTACGTAACGTGACGATTCTTATGGATTCATTCCTCGTGCAAGAATGCTCTAACGCGCCGTAAGAAATTTCACTTAAAAAAACAGAATGCACAATAAAATAAATACATACATTTTAAACCAAATTGTTCAATTTTTAACTAAAAACGATCAATTTTTAACCAATAATTGAATATTAAAATTTTCAGTTAAAAAATTAATTAAAAAAATATAAATTTTCAATAAAATAGTTAGATTTTTATCTTAAGAGATGTATCTTCAACTAGTAAAATGAATTTTCATCAACTAGTTCAACTTTCAACCGATTTGTTAAATTTCCAATCAAGAAGATTAATATTCTATGAAAAAAGACAAATTTAAAGAAAAATATATAAATTTTCTACTAAATAGTTGAATTTCCAACTGAAAACTATCAGTTTCAAACCAAAAATAGAATAGTTCAGTTTTCAGGTAAAAAAATTAATATTAAAGTAAATAGAAACAAATTTTCAACAAAATAGTTGAATCTTCAACCAAATAGTAAAATTATTTACCGATTGAGTTAAATTCTGAACAAAAAAAACGTGTATACTAGTAGACTTTTCAACGAAGAAGAATTAACTTTTAATGAAAAATAGATGGAATTTCTTATTTGGTTCTATTAATTCAGTTCCTAGTCAAGCAAAAAACGAGAAAAAGAGGAAGTTTCTGTGAGAACAGGATGAAAAGTGGAATTCTTTCAAAAAGGGGTAAAGAGGAGAATAGAGAAAAGAGTGTGAAGTCCTTATTTACCAAATATATATTAATGTTTATTATTATTTTTCACTATATATATTTTATCTAAATACTATTTAGATACTTTACTTTTGAATTTAAATCACTGATTTTCATTCTTTGAAGTATTTCAAAAATTGTTATTCACGTTTATATTTTCTATGTGCGATGTTACATTCTGCGTCAAGCGCCCTCTCCGTCTTGGTAGTTTGACGTAGTTTTTGAAAGACTCCTGTATTCATTTTAAGATCTATTCTTCTGAAAATCCACTATTTACATTCTCAGACCCGGGGGACTATAAACATTGTTGGCCATACTTTATTAGCATAGAAAATTGGATAAACCTAAAACTTATTTTCCTTAGGGATGTCGTTTGGTATCTAAAACTTTTAACAAGCGGGCCACTGGGAATGTGTTTCAACTAACTTTTAATTAATGTTTTTCTTCCAAATTATTTGAGCAGCTTTCCACTAAATATTTCCAAAACTTTCTCCTGCCTCGATATTATTTTTCATTTCAAATCAGTTTCGAGTAATCTGCAATATTCATGATCAATGAATCGAATGATCACTAATTATGTTATTACCGGTATTAATTAAATTATCTTCCTCTCTAATTAACAGAGTGTACTAATTAATGAATTATTTGTTGTAATGATGAAATCGCCATTGTATATTTTGGAAGCTTAATTGTGTAAAATGTTGAGTTGTTACAGCTATATATAACTATATATAGCTATATATAGTTATAGCTATCTGCGAGCATAGGACGATTTTTCTGTGGGGCAACCATAATCACGAAGATTTGGTGAATATCTCACTTTACAGATTACCTAGTGCATACGTGCTACATTGGTCGAGGATGGTACAAACTGGTATAGCGACGCCTATTTCCACGTAACGTAGGTATCACTAATTCGTATTTAAAGCTTTATCGGATGTACCCATACCCCATGCAACAATTTCACGGTCCACAGAACGCATCCAGTCCTCCGACCTTCTCGTTCGCCCATATTGCGGAACCATATCCGTAGCCCTAGGCTTCTTCTCTCCTGGCTCCATGCTTCTATCCATTCTATAAAATATTTTCAATATGTGGACATACTCATGGTCTAAAAATTGCTTCAATGTTCTAAAAATAACAGAAAAATAACTATTTTTTAGTATTGCAAGGTGGCCGTAGTACAGTGTACAGCGGGACAGATGCAGCAACCCGATGGGACTAATTACACAGTAAAAACTCTGGGATAATTTTGGTTGCACTTAATTCCAAGATGGGGTTCCATCTCGTTCGGATTTGGGGTACGAAACTAGCGAAACTTTCGTCTTACAAAACGACTTTGAAGGAACCATGGAACTATTATTTAAAGAGATGAAGGGAAGTAAAAGTGCAGAGTTTGTCAACGTGAGAAACAGCAAAGGTAAAATGCTATATGATACAGACAGGATAGTACGTCTTAAAAGATTCTTTTGAAGAATTATTAGGAGGTGAAGATATAGGGCAACAGAACTGCGATATAGAAAATAATGCATTAGAAAACCCAATTGAAAAAGTCTGTGTCACTAAGGTTAGAGATATAATTAAGAGCTTAAAAAATGATAAGGTCTTTATATTTTTTGTTTTTTCTGTGTATATACGAGGTCTGTCCTGAAAGTATCCGACCTCGTGCTCTAACTTTGTACCTAGTGGGGCTATTGTCAAAAACAGGTATTTACAATTCAGGTGGGGGACCTCTATGATGCCGCATGCTAATAAGGAGAAGTCACAAGATGTGTGTCGCCTATTCAACTGGAGTTTCACAGGGTGAAAGTACATGAAAATCTATTAGGTGCGTATTTTTTCTTTCGATCCGGGGTCCGGGCTCTACAGTGGCGAGTCCAGCGCTCGAGGGAAAATACTCAAACCTCGCTACCTTGGAAACTAAGTCCCATTAGATCGAAAGAAAAAATACGCACCTAATGGATTTTTATGTACGCACATCTCGCGACGTCTCCTTGTAAGTGATACGGACCTCTGAATCTTAAGTAAACTAGTGTACGCAGTTGCTTAAACGTCTAACCACACATACGCGTCGCATTTTAGGATGACGGAACGCACCGAGCAAAGAGTGTGCATTACATTTTTTGAAAAACTTGGCCATTCATATTCGGGAACTATCGCTATGATTCTGAAAGTGTTTGGTGATGATTCTATGAGTGATACTCGAATTGAAGAGTTGGTTTGGCGATTCAGAAGTGGTCGCACTTCAGTGGAAAGCCGTAACAACATCAAGGCAATGCTCACTGTTTTCATTCACCAGGAAGATGTTGTGCACCACGAATACGCTCTTAAATGTCACACGATAAACATAGAGTATTACCAAAAAGTTCTGATTCGGTTACTTGACGCAGTAAGAAGGAAATGGCCTGATTTGTGGAAAAGAGGCGACTGGGCCCTTTAACACGACGAAGCGCCTACCCAATATTAGCAGCTTATTCAGCAATTTCTGGTGAAGAACGGCCTTACATAATTACGGCAGTCCCCATACAGTCCTGACCTGGCTCTTTGTGATTTCTGGCTGCTTCCCAAATTGAAGTATCTTCTAAAAAAAAGATTTCAAGACATAGAGGAAATAAAACAGTATGCTACGAAGCAGCTATTAGCTATTCCGAAAGGACATTCCGCACGGACCTCGTATACAAATAAGGGAGCGTCCACACATTACCTGACACTATTTTCAGCGATTTTTGGCCCAACCCTCCCTCTTTTGACAATTTGTGACACTTCGGAGACCCCTCCCCCATAAAATGTCATGTGAAACTGAGGCTGAAACCCCTTCTATTTTTAAATACGATATATTAATGTAATTTTATCTAACTGTCAATCGAACAATCAATAAGGAGATCAAATTATTTGATACTAGTATGACAATACTTTTAATTAAATTCTTTAGACATTTTTTTTATTCGAGCGAATTGATATTATTTAAAGATTACCTTAGAGGACAGATTAATTTAACAGATTAGGGGCCGTACATAAAATATTTGTCCCTTTTTGAATGAATTCTTATTTTTTCCCCCTGTTTTCAAGAGACTGCTCTTTTTTCGTTTTTTATGTTTAAAGTTGAGCTGAATTAATAGAATCCAATGAAAATATACAACTATTTTTGGTTGAAAGTAAATTTTTTGTTGGTTGACAAGTCTACCATTATATTTTTGGTTCGGAATTCATCCCATATGGTCAAACATTCAACTACTTTCTTGAACGTTGAACCACTTTATTGAAGATTAATTTTTTTGGTTGAAGATCATCTCTGGTTGAAAATTTGTTTTATTTTTGGTTGATTTTTTTTCAGATTACAAAATAAACTTTTTGGCTGGAAATTCAATTCTTTCGTTAAATGTTAAACTCTTTCTTAAAAATTCATTTTTTTTTCAATTCATCATTTTAGTTGAAAATTTATCTCCTTGGTGAAAATTGAACTATTTTTCTAAACATTTGTTTTTTCTGTTTGAGAAATAATATTTTCCACTGAAAATGTAACTATTACATTATAGGTTAAAAATTAATCTTTTCTGGTTCAAAATTCACGTATTGTGTTGAAAATTCATCTTCTTTGGTAGAAAATTAATCTTCTTGTTTTAAAATTCCTCCTGTTTGGCTAGAAATGAAACTGCTTGTTAAAAAATAAATCGTTTTGGTTGAGGATTCAAACATTTTGTTGAAAATTCGTCTTTTTTGGTCAAATTCAACTCTTTCTTATTCAAAATTAAAATATATTCGTGTTGAAATATTAACTATTAAATTTTTCGTTTAGAATTCATTTTTTGTTGGTTAAAAAATCAAAAACTTGGTTAAAATTTGAACTACTTTGTGAAAAATGATTTTTTTTTTGGTTGTAGACTTATTTTAGTGGGAAATTCAACTACTTGGTCGTAAATTAACTTTTTTGTTCAAAATTCAGCTGTTTTGTAGAAAGTTCGTCTTTTCGGCTTAAAAACCAAATGTTTGGTATAACATCAAACTTTTTGGTTGAAAATTAACTTTTTTATTGTACATTCATATTATTTATTGAAAATTAAACTACTTGGGTAGAAACATTTTTCGTTAATTTTTTCTTTATAAGTTGAAAATTCAACTATTTGGTTGAAAATTCATGTATTTTGTTGAAAATTCATCTTTGTATGCTAAAAATTTAGCTATTTGATAAAAACTAACTATTTTGTTGAAAACTTAATTATTCAATTAAAAATTTAACTATTTTGTTAAAGTTGTTTTTTGTGAACGAAAAATCAACTTTTTTGTTGAAAATTCATCCTTCTGGATTGAAAATTCATTTTTCATGGTAGAAAAGTCACCTTTATTCGTTAAAAATTCATCTCTCTAGGCCAAAATTGATTTTTCTTGCCAAAATTCAACTTTTCGGGTTGAAAATTCAACTTTCTTCTAAGAAATTCGTCTTTCTAGCTTGAAAATTCAACTATGTTTTCGAAAATGCAACTACAAATACTAAATTTTCTTGTTTTGATAATATTGGTCTTTAATGTATCGACATGGATTACAATTTTTTTTTATCAGAGAAGTTGCACGTGTTACAAAAGCTTTGCGACCTTTTCTTGACCTTTATTTACAAAAAATTCATCTTTTGGCTTAAACGCTTATCAATTTAGATAATTTTTTTTTCCTGACCGAAACAACTTATTTGTTTAAAACTCGTCATTTTGGTTGGAAATTGCTTCATTTTAGTTAAAAATTCATTTCAATTCACGTTTACGTCGAAAGTTATTATTTTTTTTTTTACTGAAAAGTTTCCATTTCTTATTGAAAATTAATCTTGTTTTTGTATGAATTTCATCTTTTTTCTTTAAAATATGAACTATTACAGTTATTTATTACTGTATGTTGAAAATTCAACTATTTTGTTTTCAATGTAACTGTTTGGTTAAAAATGAATTTTGTGTTGTTGAAAATTCATCTTTCATGATAGGAAATAAATTTTATTGTTGAAGATTGATCTTTCTGCGTTTCAAAGTCAACTGTTTTTCAAAGAATTTGACTTTTTAGCTTAAAATTTCAAATATTTGTTTTAAAATGCACCTGGTTTTGGTTGAATTTTAATATTTTTTATTTAAAAATTCAAGTATTTGGTTCAAAAATCATCTTTTTGAGTAGAAAATTTAATTATTTGGTTAAAAATTTAACTATTTTGTTGAAAATTCAAGTATTTTGTTAAAAACTCATTTTTTCTGGTCGAAAATTCAACTGCGCGTTGAACATTTGTTTAATAAGCATTAGGGAAAATTCAGGGAATTTTTAAAATAAAACTTCTCGGCTTTCAAAAAAATACAGTGGAAATGCAGCCAAAGTGAAGATTTAAGCGAGAAAGAAATTTTGTGACCCTCTTGTTATTTTTGCACAACTAGTATAATTTTCGGTCACGTATACTGTTTGTTGGCATCCAAAAAACCCAACGAGGCACAGAAATTTTTGTTAGAAAATCCTAATCCTTGAATCTACAGCACAAAAATATTAATTTTCAGATTAAATTTCTCTCCTCCCTCTAAATTGAAGCTTGCACATATATAAAGTACCAAAGGCTATACATGGTTCCAATTTAATAAAAAGAATAATATCTTCCAACGAATGTAAAACTTTCCGATACAATAATACTTTTTTAATCGAGATCGATCACCTACATTTCATAGTTAAACCTTCCTCTCTCAGGAACGACTGAAGAATATATTTCATCTACTACGAATATTTTTTATTCAGCCATTGCTAATTTGAGCTGGGCGGTGGCGTCCCTCTACCGACTCCTTAAATTGCTCCCTTACTCTTATGCCTGGCCGCACTTTGTTTCCCTTGGATGCAATTTTAATCTCGAATTCCGAGAAAATTACCTCCCCGTCAGACCCCCTTAAGCGGCTACTAGGTGAGATTGCCTCTGCTCGCTGTCAAGCCGCTTGACGTATAAGGGTAAGGCGTTCAACTTTTCGCTAAAGTGCTCTGCTTTTGCCTTCTCGCTTCCTCTCTTCTCTCTGCCTTATTTTTCCAGTCTACCTTCTTGGCTTTTTCTACTGTGGCTTATTACGACTTACCTGGATACTTCAACTCCGAAGAAACTGCCTCGAACTTTGATACAACATGCTTCTTGAAGACACTTTGCCTTTCAGACATTTCAATTTTTTAAAGATTCCCAGGTGTAGGCAGAAAAACTTTACAGGGTCATTCTGTATGTCCTTGACGCGTTGTCTCTATGTTGACAACTACGTTCGGTAAGAACGCCCCTTAAATGAGAACACGCCTCAAGCCACGCCCATTGATCGCAATTCTCATCATTCAGATACTTTAATAACTACTCCCATTAACCAGGCTAACTACTGACGTTAGCAGACATGCCCATTCACAATTTTAGATAATCACGCCTACTTAAAATTTCCATATATCAGATCCTACTAACCGTTCACAATGAAACAGCCTATAATCGACTAACCATGTCTACAGGGTTCACAGTCTTTTCTCTACTTCCCTGTTTTTAACTCTTCCCTGCCTTTCCTCCCTTTGCCTCTTTTTTCAGTCCACCTTCTTGGCTTTTTCTACTGTGGCTTATTACGACTTACCTGGATACTTCAACTCCGAAGAAACTGCTTTGAACTTTGATACAACATGCTTCTTGAAGAAACTTTGCATTTCAGACATTTCAATTTTTTAAGGATGCACAGGATTAGGCAGAAAAACTTTACAGGGTCATTCTGTGTGTCCTTTACGCGTTGTTGCCTCTATGCTGACAACTATGTTCTTAAAGAACGCCCTCTTAATGAGAACACGCCCCAAGCCACGCCCATTGATCGCAATTCTCACAATTTAGATACTTTAATAACTACGCCCATTACGCCCATTGACCACACTAACTACTGTCGTTAGCAGACACGCCCTTTCACAATTTTCGATGACCACGCCTACTTAAAATATTCATATATCAGACGCTACTAACCATTCACAATGAAACAGCCCTATCATGGACTAACCGTGTCTACAGGGTTCACAGTCTTTCCCCTATTTCTCTCTTTTCCGCTGTTCGCTTCCTCTCCTCCTCTTTCAGACATTTGAATTTTTTGAGGATACCCACGATTAGGCAGAAAAACATTACAGGGTCATTCTGGGGGCCCTTGACGTGTCGCCATTTCCATGTTGGCAACTACCTTCACGAAGAATGTCCCAAACCACGCCTATTAATGGCTGTTCTCGTCATTCAGAGGACAGAGGTTATTTGATCACGGTATACCTAGTTAATATATCACCACTAACCAACTTGTCCTCACGCAGCTGGGGTATAGATTCACCGAAGTTCAACTGCAGCAGTTGTAACTGAAAATCAGGGAATTAGTAACTGAATTTTCCTATATTTATCCTCATTTCATAAAATAAAAAATTCTAACAGTGCATTTATTCTAATTTTCAACTTATTAAGTTGTATTTATTTATTTCTCGATAAGTATAAAGGAGCCCCGCCAGCACTCTGGCGATTCCTCAGCTGCGTGAGGGGAAATTGGGTAGTGGGGGTAGAGCAAACAGGTAGACGGCGATCAGTGCATCGCCCCATTTAGATTCGTCTTTTTGGGTTGAAAATTCTTCTTTTTGGTTTTAAAATCTGGTTTAAAATTCTCTTTGGAAAATCTCACAAGATTAGAGTTCTGATCTCTAAATGGTAGGTAGAAGAAAATGAAAAATTGGTCAGAGAAAAATCAGGGAATTTTGGAAAGTGAAGTTTTGTGGCTATCCTGATATTCTACTATTTTGTAGAAAATTTAATTATTTTGTGAAAAATTCAACTAATTTGTTAAAAAGGTACAAAATTGGTATTTTTTCAACAGCCTTCTAAAAAATTCGTCATTTTGGCTACAAAATTGTACTATTTGGTAAAAAATTGAACTATTTTGCTGAAATTTCATCTCTTTTGATTAAAAGTTCAACTGTTTGATTGTAAATACAAAAGAATTGTTGAAAATTAAATTTTTGTTAAAAAGTGAACTATTTTATTAAAAATTTATCTTTTTGGTCGAAAATTGAACTTTTCTGTCTTCTATGGTGGAAAAATCATATTTTCTTGCTGAAAATTAGTTTTTCTTTGTTAAAAATTTATTTTTTGATCTGAAAATTTATCGATTCTATTTTAGATCTAAAACTGATCCTTGTTAGATGAATATTCAAGTATTTGGTCGGAAATTCATCTTTTTTTATTAAAAGCTAAATTTCTTGTGTACAATTTTTCATTTCCGGCTTGCAGGGTAACTGTTATATAAACATTCGACTTTTTAGCCTGAAAACTTAACTCTTTTGTTAAAGTATTTTTTTTTTTGGGTAGAAAATTAATCTTCTTCGTTGAAAATTTGTCTATTTGGCTGAGGATTCAACTATTTTGTGAAAATTTATCTTTTGGTAAAAATTAATCTTCTTTGTTGAAAATTCATCTTTCTCGATTGGAACGAAACTTTTAGTCAAAAATTTAACTGTTTTGGAAACAAAGCATCTTTTCGGCTTGAAAATTGAACTATTTGGTTAAAAGTTTAACTATTTTATTGAAAAGTTATCTCTTTTGATTGAAAGTTCAACTAATTGGTTCTAAATGCATTTTTGTTTGTTAAAAATGATCTATTTTGTTGGAAAATTTAAATTTTCGGTTTTGTAAGTCATATGTTTCCCAATGAATTCGGCTTTTTTACTTGAAAATTCAACTAATTTGTTGAAATGCAATTTAAAATTATTGTATTATAATATTGGATTCTATATATGGTATCTATATTAATTTTATTTTAGACAGAGTCTAGACGTTCGGACAGTCCGTACGTTTACGTACCTTTATAACATGGTCGAGTTTAAACGTGTGGATCTGGCAAGGGGAAGGGGGCTGGAAAAGGGAAAGGGGCGTGGCTTGTGTCCAGACGAATAGGCACTACCTTTATTTCAAAGAATTTATTCCCAACAGCGCTAGTTGCTTCAGTCGCCACGCCCACTAAAAATTTCCAATATCCACGCCCACTAGATAGCTCTTACGACAACGCCTATATATGTGAATTAAAAATGATACTAAGGAAATATCCATCAAATACTTAAATAGCAATGGTCACTAAACATTACAAGTCGCTATGCCCAAAACTTTTACGACCCCATGTATTTGTTTTGGCCACGCCTCTTTTCTTAAATAGCAACTCACAATATCTAAAGGCCACGCCCAATGTCATCTTACACTCCCACTGATTCTGAAGAAACATCCATAAAATATTTTTACAGCGGCGCTCACCAACTTTGTTTATTTATCACGCCCATAATGTCCACGCCCCCTATGTGTTATAATTGGACGCGTCCCCTTTATTCCATAGCTATTCCTATTAATCGTATTCGTTAGCCACTTTTTTATCACACAAAAAAAATGTTTTATATCTTATCAGATTTAGAATGTAGACAAGGTAAGTATTGCACACGTGAAAAGCGGAAATGAATAGACAGTAGTGTCAAATCTAACGTTCAACGATAGTACGTTTTATTGATATACAAGATATACATCGCGTAGCTACATACATTTTTGAGTAAGGGACCCTAATAAGAGCTCCTGATTTTAAGCCTGACAACTTTAAAGCAAAATTATCTTCACGTAAAGATTTGAATGAAATAGTCTTCCAGCACCTTTTCATCTTTAATATTCTGTCATTCATTAAATATATCTGTAAGAGTTCAATGTACCAAAATATCAAAAATATCAAAAAACTATAAATGACTGAAGAGACGAATTGAGAATAGTGACCCTAAATAGCATTCAGAATTTCAATGACTCAATTACATGCCTATCTTTATATCTTTTACAATATAGCACAAACATCCTAATAACACTCATCCTTCATAAAATTTGAATACATACACTCGACAAAATACTGAACACATTTAAAAGAATATAGTGTAATGAAAAATCCATTAGTGATTTAAATATACTCTTTCTTATTTGAGTTTTCTTACTAGGGCCCCTTACCTTATAGATACACGGATTCATCATGCCGTTCAGAAAATTTCAAAAATTCTGAACGAATCATGATCTTTCGAGAAGCTGGTGCTTCACGATAACGGAAGTGTTTCTGGAGAAGACCCTCTGTCATCTTAAATGACACAAGGTCTTTTAAATCTCTATTAATCCAGGTTAATTCATTAATTAATTATTTTATTTTGTGGTGTGATTAACTAATCAATTAATCAGTATTAATCATTAATTTAATAAGTTCGATATTAGCAGATGGTTTTGTCGGCCTGGCAAACTCCTTCAGGACTAGCGAGAAAAAGTTTGCCACTCGCACAGGCACAGAGTTGGTAGATTGTAGATTCCCGTTGATTCTGGTGCGATGAAGATCGGCTTGAATATTGCTGCTGCTGCTCCCGAGATGAATGTCCTTGAACTGGGACAGCGATTTTCAGACCTTTGAGGAAGATGGATTTCGACTCGAACCTGATTGCACCCTCGATACTTTGAAGCTGCATATCCGAGAGGCAGGTGGCTGATATTTCACCTCCAAAGGATTCCAATACCACCCGTTGCGGTGCCTCAATTTTTAAGGACCTCGTCACCGATTCTAACCTGTGGACGGAAAAAAGGTTGAGTATTGAACAGACAGATTGACAGAAATTTTTAATAAAAATACTGTAAAATTGTAATGTTTCATTTATCCATGACTAGCTAACATAGCGAGCTACGCGCACTTATTACGCATTTCTTATTTTGATTTCCTAATTATCAAATTAAAATATATGCTTCAGTTTGAAGTAATAATAATTTTTCATTCAATTTTATAGCCCCGGGCTGAAATCCTTACAGTTTCGGTTGGGTGTCCTTATGTCCGTGTGTCCGTCGAACTTTTTTCCCGAGGGGGGGGGGGGTAGTACGGGAAGTGAGAGCAAATGAGGTGTGGGGGAGTATGGGGAAGCGATGAGAAATGAGGGGAGGGAAAGTAGTGGAAATGAGCGGAGAAGTATGGAACTTAGGGGAGGGGAAAAAGAGTAGTAAGGCGATGTAGAGGAAATTATGGCAATGGTGGGAAGGAGTAGTTGGGTAGTGTGGGGGAGTATGGAAGGGAAAGTAGAAGGAAAGTAAAAGAGGGAGAAGTGGGGGAATTGATGAGAGGGGTAGTAGTGTGGGGAAGTGTGAAGAGGGTAATTATGGGTGGAGAGGCGAAGTAGGGGAAAGGAGGAGAAGTATGGGAGGGGAAGATTTCAATAGGTTACCATACCCTCTTTTTATAGGCGCGCAGCGCCTATTTTTACTTTAAATTCAGATAGTTCAATTCTGAAGATTTACCATTAAAAACTTTTAAATTTTCAAAATGAATAAATGAAAGTTCTTCCATTTTGATGATTTTAAAGATCAAAAGTCAAGTTTTCAATTTTAAATCTTCCAAAATCATGACATTTCTAATTTAAATCATCAAAGTTACAGTTTTTTGATTGTGAAACTTAAAACTTGCATAATCTTTCATTGAAAATTTTTAAAACTAAAAAATTTTCAATTATAAAGATGTATGAATAAGAATTCCTTAATTTTGATGATATTGAAGATCGAAAGTCAAGTTTTCAATTCTAAATCTTCTAAATTGATTGAATTAATTGTAAAACTTGAAATTTGCATAATTACACAGCCACACAAAAAAAATCTTTTTGCGGATCTGGAGGTCAGACCATGTTCACTATAGGCTCTTGGGATCGCTGAATCCGAATCCGAGGTCCAAAAAACCCCAGCACGTCAGGGTTCTGACATAACCTCAAAAAAACCGTATAAACAAATCTTTTTTCGTGTCTGGAATTCAAACCATGTTTACTATATGTCTTTGGGGTCGCTGAATCCGAATCCGAGGTCCAAAAACCCCCAGCACGTCAGAATTCTGACATAAACTCAAAAAATCTCATGAAAATTTTGTTCGTGTGTGGGGATCAGACCATGTTTATTATATGTTTTTGGGGTCGCTGAATTCGAATCCTGAGGATCCGACTGTCTGCATCGTAAAACGCTTGGGTGCGCCTGCCATGACGGCATCAAAGCCGTACTCCAGGGACTTAGCCGGATCACATGCTCATTCCGTTGCCCGCCGTCACCGCGAGGAGGTGCCCTGGATGCTACGGATTCGGATTCAGCGACCCCAAAAACATATAGTAAACCTGGTCTGACCTCCAGACCGGAAACAAAATTTTTATGAGGTTTTTTGAGGTTATGTCAGAACCCTGACGTGCTGGGGTTCTTTGGACCTCGGATTCGGATTCAGCGACCCCAAAAACATATAGGAAACATGGTCTGACCTACAGACCCACAAAATGATTTTTTATGAGGTTTTTGGAGGTTATGTCAGAACCCTCACGTGCTAGGATTCTTTGGACCTCGGATTCGTATTCAGCGACCCCAAAAACATATAAGAAACATGGCCTGTCCTCCAGACCCGAAAAAAGATTTTTTTATGACTTTTTTTGAGGTTATGTCAGAACCCTGACGTGCTGGGGTTTTTTGGACCTCGGATTCAGATTCAGCGACCCCAAAAACCTATTGTAAACATGGTCTGACCTCCAGATCCGAAAAAAAGTTTTTTTTTGTGTGGCTGTGTCATTAATGGTCAATGCTCAAAATTAAAAACTCTTCAACTTTGAAGATTTTTCATTCAAAGTTTGATTGAAAATCCTTTTATTTTGAAGATTTACAATTGAAAATTCTTTGATTTTATAAATGTGTAAATAACAAATATTTCAATTTTGATGATTTTGGAAGTCAAAATTCAAGTTCTAATTTCTAAATGTTTCAACTTAAAACTTGCAGAAAATTCAATTGTGAATGTTCAAAATTGAAAAATCTTCAATTTTAAAGATTTGCAATTCAAAGTTCTACGATTTTGAAGATTTGTATAGAATAGAATCAATTTTTTACGGAATCAACTAAGAGTATCTTTCCGATGACTCTTTCCTATAATACCTTGAAAATTTACAAGAACTATTAATTATATAACAAATTGGTATAAACAAATTCAGATTTTTGCTATTTTTCAAAGAATACGCTCAACTTTTGTTATGGCATAAACTAATAATTTCTTTCTGATAGAACCTCGCTATGGTACTTTGAAACTTCATAAGAATGAATAATTATTTAAACAATTTTCCTAAACAAATTCAGAGTTCGGCTAGTTTTAAACGAATGCAGTCAATTTTTCAAATGGATGCAATTAAGAATGTTTTTTCTATAACTCTTCGTTACGTTACTTTCCAAACTGACATCAATATCTTTGCAATAAATTTTCGCTATGATACTTCTAAAATTGATAACAATGATTAATTACATAAAAAATTGTTATTAAAAATAAAAGTGGCATAGCAAACATTCACCAAAAAGGTATTTTTAGTTGATTCCGAAATAATGGAGCCTATTCCTTGTAAAATATTCATACTGAAATTATTTATAAAACTTATTTAAATAATTGCTTATTAACATCTATTTTTAATTATTCATCATTAAACATTAATTTTTCTCGCATATTATACAAAAACAATTGTTTTTAATGAGCTAAACAGTGCCCATCCCGAAAAATATATTTTCTTCATTAATTTATTCATAACGTGATTAAAATTTTTTTTAACTATTTTCACTTACGGAAAACTATTTATGGATATGTTTAGCACAAATACAAGATCTTCTTCGAAAAGTCTGAAAATAAAAAAAATGTACTTCTGAAAGTTGAAAAAAAGTCAACTTTGTTGTTAAATAAAAAATTAATCAATTTTTTTATAAAAAATCCACAAAACTTTGTTTGCTCCACTGTGGGCGTAGAGCAACTACTGAGACGAAATTGTCGGCACTGCGCTAACTTTTTATTAGCTAGTTTTTTTTATATTATTTTAAAAAATGAGATGCCGTATTTTTCGGGAGAAATTATGGATTAAATTAAAAAAATTAATTTTCATAATGGTTCATAAGTATTAGGGACACTACGGATTTTTCTTATAGTATAATGCTATTTCTTCTAAACATGCGTAGGTATTCTTAAAGAAAATTGAACAAACAAATTTTTTATTTTTATACTCTGCAATGTCCAAAAAAGATTTCAATATGATCGGGACCCAAGAAAAAAATTTTTAGATACTTTTATTAACAAATGAAAATTTTGATCCATAATTGTCCAATCAAGGAGATAATTATGGATCAAAACTTTGTTTATTAATAACTTAAGAGAAGCATTTTTGTTAAATGACATTCGCAGGTTATCTGTTGAGGACTCTATGGTACACAGAAAATTGAGCACATTTTCTAATTTTTTGCGAAGCACAACCAGAAAAATTCGAGAATTTTGATCCATAATTACAGTGGTTGACACTAATAGGAAAATGGCTTTTTTTAAATATAAGTTTTAAATACTCAAGAGATTTTGAGCCAACTCAAAGTGAGAAAAAATTACAAATTTTTAGTTAAAAAGTTCTACATTCGTATCCTTCAACCGATTTTCAGGTGCTTTTAAAAATCGAAGCTTATTAAGTTTCTAGAAGCCAATTTTTGAATAATTTTTTTCAAAGCTTTTTAAGTTCCAAAATGATGCCGAAAAAACATAATTTTCTAGACCTACTTCATTTATTAATATTCGCTCAAAAACATATAGAATTAGTAAATTTATTGTCTGGATGAAAATTTTCAAATATAATTCTTCAAACGAAAAATATGATTCTGCAGAAAATAAAATTAATCTATATTCAAAAATGCGAAGTAATAAGTGGATTTGTTTATTAAAATTGTTTATGCATGTGAAAATTTTGTCCAGACGTTCTTTATCAGATGGAGATAGATGATTCAGTAGAAAATGAATAAACTATGTTAAAAATGCTAAATAAGGATTTATGAAAATTGTTTAGAATAATAACAATTATTTTATTTTATAATACATCGTAACTAAACACTAATTTTGTATAATTCGACAATTAAATCAGTACAAAAATTGCATTAAATCAGAGGAACTTTAGTAAATAATAGTTTTATCTTGATTTGTTTAAAACAAATTAGAAAAAATTTAAACAAATATACAAAATTATGGAATTTTGACATTTTGCAAGCATAATATAACAAATTCATCCATTTTTTTTTTCAAAAAAATCTCCCTGTCGGAGTCAGCTTTAATTTTTAAAACTCTTTAATAGGGGTTGAAGAATATGACCTCTGGAACTTTTGAACCAAAAATTGCAGATACTTTTTCCTCACTGTTGAACCCGACGGTAGGCAGGTGGTGAATTTCCTCGATTTGACGTGGTCTGCCTCTGGGATATTTTACTCGAGTTAGTTGTAGAAAATTGGAAATTTGATCGAAAGCATCGTTATATTCGTTTTAAAATTACAATCCGTATCGAATGAACAATATCGGGTATGAAGAACAGATGGAACAGATGAAACAGAAAAACTGAGAGGATTATAATAACCCCGAAACAGGAATCAATCTGATATCTCCAGAGAGCGATCGCCTGTTTTAAAAAATAATTATTGTATTTGGTTTAATAATTTAGAAATTAAGATGTTTAGACCATCAACTTTATCAGTGTTGCCGTAGGTCAAGGAAAACCTGTAAATCTGAGAAAATTTGGGGATTTTTGTTGGTCAGAGAAAGTCAGGAATTTCGAAAAAAATCTTGCTTTTGAATATTGATAGTTAGGGATAATGAAAAATTCGTCGGAAAAAATTAGTGAATTTTGAAAATGAAGTTTTGCGGCCATGCTGATATAATATTCTTGTTAGTAATTTACTTGCCTTGTATTTTTATTTCTTTTTTCTGCAGTTACTTCTTCCTGCATATTATATTTTCAGTTGAAAATTTTATTATTTGGTTGAAAATTCAACAATTTTGTTAAAAATTCGTCTTTTTGGGTTGAAGATTCAACTATATTGGTAGAAAATTAACTTTTTGTTGAAAATTCATATTTTGGTGTCGAAAATTCAACTGAAATCTTTCTTGGCTGATAATTCAACTTTTTTTTTTATAACTCGTCTTTTTGCTTAAAAATTTGTATCTGTTTGAGTAGGAATTTCATGTGTTTTTGGATAAAAATGCAAGTGTTTGGTTTAAAGTTAATCTTATTTGGTTGAAGATTGAACTATTTTGTTTAAAATTTGTCTTTTTTGGTTGAATATAACTATTTTTATTCAAAATTGGAATCTTATTTGGTCCAAAATTGACCTACTGGGATATAATAATTTTGTTGATAATTCAACATTTTAGTTGAAAATTTGGGTGTAGTTCCGAATAGTGGTTACCTCCGATTTATTTAGCATCACGTATACTTACGTATTTTGATGCGCTGATTACCAATATCGGAGTGGAAATTGGCGCAAATTTGAATTTAATGACGAAAACCATGAAGACCCCATAAAATCATGGTTTTTTCCTTTTATTTTCGTGAATGATGGGAATTTCGAAAAATATTTCAAATAAAAGTTGTAGAGCATGAAAAAATACATATTTTGTGTTCACTACATTTTTTCTCTAAAACCATTTTTTAACAAGAAAAATAAGATTTTCCAAAAATGAGCCTGTAAATAAAAATTTACGCATTTACGAAAATGCGTTCAGTTACGCTCGTCCCCTTTTCCAGGTTCAAGTGTGTGTGTGTGGGGGGGGGAGTACATATATACTGACTAGTTACGAAAATTCATTCATTTACGCTCGTCCCCTTTTCCAGGTTTAAGTGTGTGTGTGGGGGGGGGGGGCTACGCTTTTACTGACTGGTTACGGAAATTTGTTCAGTCACGGTCGTCCCCTTTTTCAGGTTTAAGTGGGGGGATACACATTAAATGACTGGTCACGGAAATGTGTTCAGTCACAGTCGTCCCCTTTTCCAGGTTCAAGTGTGGGGGGGGGGAGGCTAAACATATACTGACTAGTTACGAAAATGCGTTCAGTTACGCTCGTCCCCTTTTCCAGGTTAAAGTTGGGGGGGGGGCACGCACTTACTGACTAGTTACGAAAAAGGGACGAGAAAGAAAGGGAAAGAATGGACAAGCGTGACCGAACGCATATCTGTAACTGTTTTCTTATTTTTATTGTTTTTTCACCGCAATCCTCTTTTTCTCGAAAAATAATGGTTTAAGAGAAAAAGTGTACGATACAAAAAAGATGTATTTTTATACTAGCTATAACTTTTGTTTGAAATATTTTTCAAAATTCTTCATATTTACTGTGATAAACGAAAAAATCATTATTTTGTGGGGTTTCTTATGGGTTTTACCATGAAAACGTCCTTGCCGTGAATTTTCACTATGATTTTCGTAATCAGCGCATCAAAATACGTAAGCATACGTGGTTTCAGCGAAATCGGAGGTAACCGCTATTCGGAACTTTATCCGAAAATTTATCTCCTCAAATGAAAATTCATTTTTTTTTTGCTGAAAACTAATTTTTCAAACTAAAGATTTTACTATTCAGTTGAAGATTCATCATTTTACTTGGAAATTCATGTCGTTAGTTGAGAGTTCAACTATTTTGTTAAAATTGATCTTTTTTAATTCAAAATTCAACTGCTGGGTTAAAAGTTCAACTGCTTTGTTAAAAATTAATTTTTTGGTTGAAGGTTCATCTTTTTGGTTGCAAATTGAACTGTTTTGTTGAAAATTCATTGTTGGCTGCAAAAAGATCTTTTTTAGTAAAAAATTCGACTTTTTAAGTGGAAAACTAATCCTCTTGGTTTAATATTTCTTCTTTTTTGGTTAAAAATGTAACGGTTTGGTTGGAAAATTCAAAATTTTGGTTGAAAATTTATTTCACTAGTTGAAAATTCTTTTTTTTTTTAATTGAAAATTAATTTTCTACGGAAAACATAACATTTCTATTTTCTTTTGAAACTTTGTCTTTTTTTAGTTTTAAATTCAACTATTTGTTTCAAAATTCATCTATTTTGTTGAAAATTCGTCCTTTTTTGGTAGAAAATTAATCGCCTTGGTGAAATAAATAAATAAATAGGATATTTTAAAATTTCAGTTTAAAATTGTTTTAGTCGTAGTGAGTGTAGTTTTTCGATTCAAGGGCAAAAATAATTTTCAATATAAAATAAAAATTTCGAATAAATATTTATTTGTTTAAAGTTTTTGAACACCTAAACTTGAGCTAATGTTAGATTCTGAGATCTGAGAATAAGAAAATAAGTATCATCAGTTTGTTTTTAAAGTTATATAAATATAATCTTCCTAAGATTCTTTTCGAATTATTGACATGACATGACATGACATGATATGATATGATATGATATAAAAAGAATCATTTAAAAATTTTAAAAAACTGTAAAATTACTTTCAGATTTTCAATTGAATTTATAGAGAAGAAAACATTTTTATTTTTATAAACTTCATTTATAAATTTGATCGCGAATATGATAAAATATTACATTTTTGAAAGTTTATTTCATATACTGTATTTTTTAGGTGAATTGAAAAACATGAAAAATTTTCAATTTTTAAGAAAAACATATTATGGGTAAAGTGTATAATGTCAAGATCAATGCGAGGGTGAAAATATCTTTTCTCAATTTCCAATATCTGTCAATCTAGGAAAAATAAATGTTTGCTAAAATCAGAAAAAATCTGTGAAAACATATTATGGGTAAAGTTTATAATGTCAAGATCAATTCGAGGGTGAAAATATCTTTTCTCAATTTTCAATATCTGTCAATCTTGGAATAAGAGATTTTCGCTAAAAGGTGAAAAAACTTTGAAGTTACTTTATTTAAGGCTTATGTTTGATCTCGAAGCAAAGTTTCCATTTATCAAATAAAAATATTATACAAGTACAAATGTACATATTCTGGATGCTGAAATGTTTAATTTATTATTCCTTTTGGAACATTTGACATAGTTTATCCAGCAACTTGAATTTTCGCTTATACATTAAAATAAGGTAAAAAAACCTTTTTATTTAAAAAGTTTCAAAGAGACTTTTCACATTATTTTCAGATTTTTCAATTGAATTTGAAGAGAAAAAAAGTGCTTTTTAGATATCTTCTTAAAACTATATAAAAATTTGTTAACCTTTGAAAATTAGAATCAAAAGTTTTTGAGCTGAAAATTTCTAGCTTTTAAACATCTATGAAATTGTAAATACTTCATCGCTAATATCCTAAAAGTATTTGCAAAATATATCCACTCTATAGATTAATTGAAATATTTAATATGTAGTTTTTAATTTTAAATCGAGTTTATAAAGAAACATATTTTTCAAAGCTAATTCAACGTCACAAAAAGATTCAATTAATTTTGACCTTTTGCATTTTTAATCAAAAAAGATGATATTTTTTCCAAAAGAGACGAATTTTCTACAAAACAGTTCAATTTGTCCACACTAAAATATGAATTTTTAACGAAATAGATACATTTTCTACCAAGAAGATTTATTTTCTACCAGAAAATACGTGTTTCCAACAAAATAGTTACATTACCAACCGAAAAGATGAATTTTCAACAAAATAGTTGAATTCTCAACAAAAACAGATTAATTTTTAACTTAAAAAGACGAATTTTTAACTAAATAGTTGAATTTTCAACCAGAAAAGAATTTTCAGTCATGAGAGAAAAAAAATTCACCCAAATTATAATTTTTGGGTGTGAATAATTTTGAATACAAAATAAAATTTTCAAATAAACATTTCTTTTTCAGTTTATTTGTTCATTTGTTTTTAAGGTTATATAAACATATAATTTTCCTAAGATTCTTGGGAAAATGGAAAAAAAATTTGAAGTTTTCAGATATGTCGAAAAAGTATTAATTTTTCATTTTTCAGGATTTTGCAAAATTTTAAGAAAAATTTGAATCAGTTTAAAAGATATTTAGCACTTTTGGAAGTTTGGAAGATATTTTTTAAACTGACTCGAACTATTCCTAAAATTTTCAAAGATCTTCTAAAATTAAAAAAATTGCCCTTAAATCTTCCAGATATTTTTGATGTTTGTAGATATCTTTTGAAATTTCTTTATACCCTCTTAAATTGTCTTTGAAACTTAATTTTTCAAAATAAAGTCATTACAAATTTTTCCAGTCATATCAAGAAAAGTTTTTTATTTTCTTGAAGCCGTTCAATTTACATTTTGTTTAAAATTTTTTGAAATATTTTCAAATTACAAATTATTTTTTTTAACCATTTCCAAAACTTTTAAATCTTTTAAATATCTTTTAAAATAATTCTAAATTTCTAAAATATTTCTTAAAATTCTGAGAAATTACAAAAATTTCCTTCAAAACTTCCAGATTTTGTTATGACAATTTTTGAAATGTTTTAAAATCTTTCTAAATCTTATTTTAAAATTAATTTTCCAAAATAAAAAATCATTTAAAATTAATTTTGAAATTTCTTGAAACTTCTGAATGTCTCTAATATCACACGAATTTTGTCTAAAACTTTGTAATCTTACTAATGAAAAAATGTTGCTTCAAAATCGTCCACATTCTTTCTCGAAATATCGGAAAATAATTTAAAAGGTATTAACATCTTTGTCAATTTTCTCTTGAAATTTATTTTTCAAAATAAGAAATCAGTTTAAATTTTCCCAGGAATTTGAAGAATTTTTTTTATTATCGCGAAATCTTTCAAAATCTTTAAAAAGCTTCAAACATTTAAGACATTTAGAAAATGTCTCTTAAACTTGATCGAATTTTTCATACAACTTTGTAGTCGTGCTACTTGAAAAATTTGGCTTTAAAACCGTGCATATTATTTTTCAAAATTTTAAGGAATAATGTAAAATGTTTGAAATCTTGGTTAATGTTCGCTTCAAATGTTTTTTTTTTTAAATAAAAAATCAGTTTAATTTTTCTTACGAATTTTAAGAACTTTTGTTCATTCTCTTGAAATATTTTAAAGTTCTTACAAAAAGCTTCTTTTTTTGAAATCTTAAAAAATCGACACATTATATTTTTTATATCAAAGTGCAGGCACCTTTGTTCCATTGATCATTATTATTATTATCATTAGGATTATTGAATATATTATTTAGATAACCTTACGTTTTTCATAAATATGAAATTTGCAGACATTTTATTTTAAACGGGAAAAAGAAATGACAGCTTCATCCAATCATGAACGCGGGCTTCCCAACAACAATAGTTTCGAGATTGCGATAGTTTCCAGAAATATTCGAAAAAGGTGCTATGCGCTTTTTAATAATTGGATTGTATATGATAGAATCAAATTGTCTCTCGTAAATATTTCACAAAATTGATCTTCTCTCAATCCCAAGTTGACTACAATTTCCTGTGTCTTACAACTTTTGACAATAATCGATTCAAACGGAAACAAGAAGGTGAATAGAAAACGAAGCCGCAACATCGCTTCTACGACCCGCGCTTCGTTGCTTTTCCTCTTCGCGGTATTTCATATCTGGCGCGAATCCAATCCTATGAATATAATTTTCCGCGCGAGCAAAGTTTTATTGTAATCGTAAATCCGTCTGTAAATTGCCCGGCGCTATCAATAACCGCGATGGCAGTACGACTGCAAGCTATACGGATAATACTTCCCGCTGGTTGCCCGAGGTGAACTTACGCAGAGAGAAGGGAAAGAAAAAGAATTGAGAGTAAAAAGAGACAGAAAAGAGGAAAAAGGAAAAAGGAGAGCAAGGAGTCACCATTTCCGGGTGAACGATTTCCGGATAGACTCAATAGTTCCTAGGTCAAACTTTCCGACAAAAAGTTGGAAAATTCTGCTCCCTCTTTTCTTCTTGTTTTCAAGATTTCTCTCCATTGTTACTTTTTTACGAGAATATATCTCCCGAAATTAAAAATTTGCGTGCTGCAAATTTTTAAAAAGTCTAAAGTTAAAAATTGGAATTTGAAACCAACATTGGTCCACGATTTTATTTTGCATTCAGGGGCCAGTCTAAAATCCTATATAAAAAAGTTGTATTTGAAGTTTTATTTTATCTTACACTCGGAGAAAAATCCTCTTCTGCCATAAGGATATTTCTTGACATAAGTAGAATTTCCTCCTTAATTTAATGTTAAAACGATGATGCTTTTGTTTCAAGAGGACTTTTTCTTTGACTGTACATTTAAAAGTTTGAAAATTAAATCTACAAATAATCCCTTTTAACAAGAAAAATCATAGAGAACTTTATTCGAATTGAGAAACTTTTGTGCTTTTGGTTTCTCATAGTGGAAGCTTTGTAATGGTAACATTTTCCAAAATTTTTAAGTTTATTAAATTGAACCTTCCTCAATTTAAAAATGTCTAATACAATGCTCTAAGCAATTGTCCGGATATGTGTGTATGCGGATGTGTGTTTGTGTGGATGTGTGTGTGGATGTCACGCTTTTTTGTGAACACGATAACTAGAAAACGGTTGCAGATAAATTCATGAAATTTGGAGGGCTCATTTTCCCCACTAATATCTTGAAACTGACAGAAGGATTTCTAAAAAAATGTATTGCATTTTTTTAAGCACTCAATAATATTTAAAAAATCGGTTTTTTATAGTGAAACTTTTTTAATTAGCATAATTCAAAGTTGATGCAACAATATAAAAGATTCCTTGGTTCGAAACGAATCGATTGACCTATAATATTAATACATTTTATTAAAGAGTAGGGAAGTTATGGTAATTTATATATTTTGAAAATCGGTTTTTTATATTAAAACTTTTTTCTTCAACACAATTCAAAGTTGATGCAAGAATATAAAAGATTCCTTGGTTCGAAACGAATCGATTGTATGTATGTATGTATGTATACCATTAAGCCATTTCCCTTTCAGGGTAGGCGTGACACTACCCGATTCGAGTAGTGTTTCTAGGTGGATTGTTTTCTTGTAGTTATAAATAACTACAAGTTTGGGCTCACCACACCCATAATATGCCAACAGCACACAGTATTCTCGAATGGTCACCCATCCAAGTACTAACCGCGCCCAACGCTGCTTAACTTCAGTGATCTGACGAGAACTGGTTTTTTCAGCGTGGCATGGCCGTTGGCCATTGATTATTATTATTATTATTATACCATTAAGCCATTTCCCTTTCGGG
>CAKNYM010051945.1:14962-27361 GCA_932195095.1 Andricus curvator
CTTCCCACTTTCCACTTCCTACTACCCACTTTTCATTTTCAACTTCCAAACCTCCCATTTCCCATTTCCCACTTTTCACTTCCGACTTTCTGCTTTCCACTTTTCAATTCCCACTTTCTGCTTCCCACTTTCCATTTCCGACTTTGTAATTTTCACGCTCGAATTCCTACTTTCCACTTTTCACATTCTTTTCTCTGCTTCCCACTTTACACTTTCCAATTTCCACTGTTTGCTTTCCACGTACCACTTCTCACTATTCACTTCACACATTTCACTGCCCACTTTCTACTCAAAAACATTCCACTTCCCACTTTGCACTTCCCACTTCTCACTTTCTACTTCCCACTTTTCATTTCCTACTTTCACTTTCCACTTACCGCTTTCTACTATGAAACCTTCCCACTTTTCAGTTTCCACTTTCTCCTTCATACTTCCGACTTTCCACTTCCGACTTTCTACTTCGCACTTTCCAATTCCTACTTTCCACTTCTCACTTTCTACTACTCACTTTCCATTTCCTGCTTTAACTTCTCACTTTCCACTTCCGGATTTCTACTTCGCACTTTCCAACTTCTACTTTCAACTTTCCACTGTTCATTTTCCATTTTCTGTTTCCCACTTTCTACTTCTCACTTCCCAGATTTCACTTCTTAATTTCCACTTCCCAATTTTTAATTCCCACTTTTGACATTCCACTTACTACTTCCCACTATTGACTTCACACTTTCCACTTCCCACTTTCTACTTAAAAACTTTCTCCTTCCCACTTTCCACTTCCTACTTCCCACTTTTTATTTTACACTTCCGACTACCTATTTCCCACTTTCCACTTCCGAGTTTCTGCTTCCCACTTTCCACTTCTGACTTTCTACTTCTCACGTTCGAATTCCTACTTTCCACTTCTCACTTCCCACTTTCTGCTTCCCACTTTCCACTTCTCATTTCCCGCTTTTCACTTCTTACATTCCAATTCCCATTGTTTACTTTCCACGTACCACTTCCCACTGTTCACTTAACACATTTCACTTCCCACTTTCTACTTAAAAACATTCCCCTTCCCACTTTCCAGTTATCTCTTTCTAATTCCGACTTTCCATTTCCTACTTTCAATTTGCACTTTCCACTCCCCACTTTCTACTTGAAACCTTGCCACTTTCCCCTTCCCACCTTCCACTTCCGACTTTCTACTTCGCACTTTGCAATTCCTACTTTTCTCTTCTCACTTCTCACTTTCTACTTCCCACTTTCCATTTCCTACTTTCACTTCCCACATTCCACTTCCGACTTTCTACTTCGCACTTTCTAACTCCTACTTTTCACTTCCCAATTTCTGTTTCCCACTTTTCACTTCTTACTTTCCAATTTCCCACTTTTTACTTTCCACTACTCACTTTCCATTTCCTACTTTAACTTCTTACTTTCCATTTCTGACTTTCTACTTCCACTTTCTAATTCCTACTTTCCACTTTCCGCCGTTCATTTCCCACTTTCTGCTTCCCACTTTCCACTTCTCACTTCCCAGTTTTCACTTCTTAATTCCCACTTCCTGATTTGTAATTCCGACTTTTTACTTCCCACTATTTGCTTCACACTTCCCACTTTCTACTTGAAAACTTTCTACTTCCCACTTTCCAATTCCTGTTTCCCACTTTTTACTTTCCACTTCCCACTTTCCACTCCCGACTTTCTGCTTTCCCTTTTCCAATTTCCTACTCTCCACTTTTCAATTCCCACTTTCTGCTTCCCACTTTACACTTCTCATTTCCCACTTTTTAGTTCTTACTTTCCAATTTCCAATACCCACATTTTACTTTCGACTTGTTACTTCCCACTTTTTACTTCAAAATTTCCACTTCCCACTTTCCACATTTCACCTGTCATGATTTTTTGCAATAAACGACGTTTCAAAATTCAACGGTGATTCAATCTTGTCATTTAAAGTCTGTTATAAATTTGATGAACCGCATTATGAGGTGATAAATGACAAAAGATTATTAATAGGTTGTTTATTCAAAGTGCTTTTTTCTTCGACCCTGTCTCATTTTAATGATTCCATGCAACATGCATTTATGCCCCGATATTTTATCCTGAAAATCGTAATATCTGATTCAATGTGGCGTGCATTCGTTTCATTCACTGGTGGTGGTCCTCGGAGCGCATAGCTATAAATACGAAAGTGTGGTATTCTCTCTCCGTTTAGTCGAGCCCTTTTATCCCCTATAAATAAAGCAACAGATCCCCTCCATATTTTGGTTTTCGACTTTTATTTTATCTGTACTACAACCAGGTTTAAACATCCATTTTTCAAAGTTAGAAGAATCGCAATTTCGTTTCATTCGTTCGCGAGGAAAACAGCTGGATTACTATAGACTCATGCGAATTTTTAACCAAAAAAAGATTACTTTTTAACAAAATTGTTCAATTTCCAACCAAAAATATTAATTATCAACCAATACGATAAATTTTCTTTTGAAAAGGCGAATTTTTAAATAAATAGGTAAATTTTCAACTGAACTTTAAACCAGGAAAATAACACAGTATCAAAACTGTTGAATTTTCTACAAATAAATTTATTTTAACCGAAAAACATGAATTCTTAACAAAAACTGTAATGGTTGATATTTCAACAAAAAAAAATTATATTTTGAACACAATAGTTGAATCCTCAACCGAAAAGACTTTTTTTCAACAAAACAGTTGTTTTTTCCACCAAAAAAGGATACATTTTAACAAATTTATTTAATTTTTGAAGCAAAAAATGAATTTTCAATTAAGAAGATTAATGTTTTACTAAAATGACGAATTTTCAACTAAACACATGAATATTCAACAAAATAGTTCAATTTTCAAATGGAAAGGCTAAATGTTTAATCAAGAATGGAATAATTTAATTTTTACTTTAAAAAATTAATTTTCAACTGAATAGCTGAATTTTCAAATTAAAAATGTAAATTTACAATAAAAAATTGAATTATTACATTTTCAGTTTAAAAAATGAATTTTCAGTTTAAAAAACTATTTTTCAACCAAAAGAAAAGAATTTTCAACAAAGTAGTTGAATCTTCAATCGAAAAAACGAATATTCAACAAAAAAGTTGAATTTTCAACCAAAAAAGGACTTCTCAACAAAATTGTTTAATTTCAAACAAACCTGATTAAGTTTCCACCGAAAAGTTGAATTAAAAATAAAATGAATTTTCAACCAAGAAAGCTTAATTTTTACCAAGAAGACGAATTTTCTACAAGCTACATGAATTTTCAACAAAAACGGATAAATGTGAATTTAATTTAAAAAATGGAATAGTTAAATTTTTAGTTAACAAAATTAATTCTTAACCAAATAGTTGAATTTTCAATTAAAAAAAAAAAGATAAATTTTTCATCAAAAATTGAATAGTTAAATTTTCAGTTAAAAATTTAATTTTCAACCAAAAAAAAAGACGAATTTGAATCCCTCAAGTGGAAGGATGAATATATCATCAAAAATGGTATTGTTGAATTTTCAGTTCAAAAAATTAATTTTTAACCAAATAGTTGAATTTTCAACTATAAATTTTCAATAAAAACGAAATAGTTGAATTTTCAACAAAATAATCAAACTTGAAGCCAAATAGTAGAATTTTCAACCAAAAAGAATGAAATTTTATTCAAAAATAGTTGGATTTTCTTATTGGGCTTTAATCATTCAAAACGAGGAAAAGGCGAATTTTCTTCAAAAAAAGGGGAGAAATAAAAATTCTTTTAAATGCGATCTATTTAAACATTTAAAGTTTTTATTTATTCTATTTTAAGAGACTTTTTCATTTATCCAAAATAGCCTTTTTAACCAAAAAGATGATTTTTAAACTAAAATGATGAACATTAAACCAAAAAAATAACTAAACAACAAAATTGTTGAAGTTTCTACAAAAAAATTAATTTTTAACCAAAAATCGTGAATTCTCAACAAAACATGTAATAGTTCATATTTTAACCAAGAAAGTTGAATTTTCAACCAAATAGTTAAATTTTCAATTAAAAAAGATAAATTATCAACTAAAATGATGCATCTTCAAGAAAAAAAAAAATTTAACAAAGCAGTTCAACTTTTAACCATTTAGTTGAATTTTCGAAAAAAAAAATTTAACTGAGAAGATTAATTTGCTACCAAAAAAGACAATTTTTCAACGAAATACATTAATTTTTAACCAAATAAATTAATTTTCAACTGAAAAAAAAGAATAATTTATAATCAAGAATGGAATAGTTAAATTTTCAGTCAAAGAAAATGATTTTCAATCAAAAAAAAAAAAAAAATTTCAACCAAAAAGATGAATTTTCCAGCTAGAACAATAATTTTCTACAAAAATAAATATTTTTAACGAAATACATGAATTTTCAAACAAATAGTTAAATTTTCAACTGAAAAAGATAAATTTACAATAAAAAAGGAAAACGTAAATTTTCAGTTAAAAAAATTAATTTACAAAAAAAAGAATTTTCAACAGAACGGGTAAATTTTTCACCGCAATATTTCAATTTTCAACCGAAAATATCAATTTTAAAGCGACAGAAATGATTCTTACCAGAAAGAGAAATTTTTCACAAAATGCATGAATTTTGAACTAAAAAAAAAAAAAAAAATTAAAAAAAAATGAAATAATTGAAATATGTGCTTGCTTGGAAGCTGAACTACTTCGTTAAAAAATAAATTTTTGTTAAACTTTATTTGAAAAATTATCGCTGTGAAAATTTCGTTTCTTTTCGGTCAAAAATTAATTTTTTCAACTAAAAATTTATCTATTCCATTTCGAGATTCATTATTTTACTCGAAAATTCATTTCTTTGTTGAAAATTCGTTTTTTTTCGGTCGAAAATTAATTTTTTTAACTGAAAATATATTAATTCCAGTTGAAGATTCATAATTTTAGTTGAAAATTCATCGTTTGGTAAAAAATTTAACTATCTTGCTGAAATTTTTTTTCATGGTGAAAAATTAATCGTCTTGGTTAAAAAATCACCTTTTTGGTTGAAAATTTAACTGTTTTGTAGTGAATCCAACTATTTTGGTAGAAAATTCAACTATTTTGAAAATTCATTTCTTTTGGGAGAAATTTGACATTTACTGGTTTGAAAATACAACTTTTTGGTTAACAATAATGGGTTTTGATTCATTATTCAATTATTTTATTAAAATTTTGTACTTGTTGGTTGAATACTGTTTTTGGTTTTAAATAGGAACCTTTTTTGTTTCAATTCTTGAGAATTTATCTTTTTTCATCGAAAATTCAACTAATAATTTGCACGTAGAACGGCTTTGTTAAAAAGTAATTATTTTTTTTGAAGATTAATTATTTTAGTTGAAAATTCATTTTCTTGGAAAATTCTCTTTTTGTGGAAAATTTAACTATCTTGTTGAAAACTTGTCGTTTTTTTGTGGAAAATTAATCTTCTTGGTTAAAAATTCACCTTCTTGATTGAAAATTTTACTGTTCTATAGTAAATCCAACTATTTTGGTAGAAAATTTAACTATTTTGAAAATTCATCTCTTTTGATAGAAATTTGAAATTTATTGGTCAAAAATGAAATTTTTGGTTAAAAATAATTGGTTTTGATTGATTATTCAACTATTTTATAAAATTGTTGTACTTGGTTGAATTTTACTGTTTTTAATTTAAAAAAAAAAAAATTTTTGTTGCAATTCTTGAAAATTCAACTAATAATTTGGGCACAGAACTGCTTCATTAAAAATAAAAAAAATTTTGTTAAAAATTCAACGGTTTTCTTCAAAGGCAATCTTTTTTGGTCGGAAATTCAAATATTTTTTTAAAAATTCGTCCTTTTGGAATAAAAATTCATCTTTTTTGAGAGAGAAATTTTTGGTTGTAAATTCAACTGCTAAAAAAAAATCGTCTTTTTGGCTTGATGATTCAACTATTTGGTTAAAAATGGAACTGTTTTTGGCTAAAGTTCAATCTTTTTTTTTTTTTTTTTTTTTTGAAAATTTGACTATTTGGTTGAACATTAATTTTTCGACTAAAAAAGATGATTCTTCAAAAAATAGTTTAATTTTCAACAAAAGAATTAAATTTTAGAACAAATAGTAAAATTTGCAACCAAAAAGAGAACAAGGGCAAGTTTCTTCAAAAAAAGGGGGAAAAAAGGAATTATTTGCAAAAGGGGAAAAGAGGGAAATAGGGGAAAGAATGTAAAGTCTCTAAATAATTTATTGATTATTTTCTAGTTTTTATTTATTCTATTTGAAGAGACTTTTTCATTTATTCACAGGTGAATCTTTTTGTCAAGAGTTTTTCTCGTTGCTTCGTTAACCGTATCTAAAATTGAGCTTTCTTACACAGCCTGAATAGAATCCTTGTTCTACTGTAGTAGTAAACGAGGCACTTTCAGACTCCTGAGTCCTGACAGTACTGTCCTCGCTTTTCTACTTCGAGCGAAAATTGTCTTTTCCAGCTCGAAAAGAACGTTAAAGGTATTACTGGGACAGGTAATCTTACCAGTATTACTATCAAAGTGCAAAGTATTATGAAAATCTTCAATTTCATACAAACGCTATTTTTAAAAATATAAACGAACGAAAGCCATTCAATGGAAATTAAACTTTTTTTTTAACGAAACTTGAAACGTTCGAAAGTTTAACTCTTGAATTGAAACTGACTACGAAAATGATAGTGAAAATACCCGCAAATTTGATTTTCATGATGAAAACCATGGAAAACACATAAAAGTCATGGTTTTTCGCATTTATCTCGGTAAATACAGAAAATTTGGGACAATTTTTCAGACAAAAGTTGCAGATGCAAACAAACAATACATTTTTGATTCCTACCAGACTGATAGTTTTTTTAGAAAATGGCTATTGAAATTTAGTTAGTAGAAGTATTTGCTTCTTCATAGAGGAAGCCTTAGTGATTTTGTTGAATAATAGGCGAACCAAAGTCTTAATTTTGAGCAATTTAAAAATAGAAATTTACAAAAAAAAAACAATATAATAACAAAACAATTTTGAATCCAAAACCAAATGAGACAAATTGAATTTTGTATTCGAAATGATAATTTTCCGAGCTGGAAAAGGGAAGGGAAACATTCTGTCGCACCCTATCCCTTTCCTAGCTTTATGATTTCTTTACAAAAATTGTCAGAATTATTCTATTTGAAAATTTATGATCAAAAAGTCTTTTCTATTCATGCGTCAACTTCAAATTATGTCGATGAAAAAAATTTTTCTGATGGAAACAGATGTTTGAAATATTATAAATGAGCATAACTTCCTTAATCTTCAATAAACTGTATTAATATTATAAATCAATCGATTTGCCTCGAACCAAGGAATCTTTTATATTCTTGCATCAACTTTGAATTATGAAAATAAGAAAAATTTACTATAAAAATCGATTTTAAAAATATATATATTACCATAACTTCCCTACTCTTTGATAAAATGTATTAATATTGTAGGTCAGTCGATACGTCTCGAACCATGGAATCTTTTATGTTCTTGCATCAACTTTGAATTATGTAAATGAAAAAAGTTTTACTATAAAAACCCGATTTTTCAAATATTATGCATTACCATAGCTTCCTTACTATTCAATAAAATGTATCAATATTACAGGTCAATCGATTCGTCTCGAATCAACACATCTTTTCTATTCTCGCATCAATTTTTAAGTATGAGAATGAGAAAATTTATACTTTAAAAATCGATTTTTAATATATTATTAACGATCATAACTTCCCTACTCTTCAATAAAATGTATTAATATAATAGGTCAATCTATTCGTCTCGAACAAAGGATTTTTTTTATTCTTGCATCAACTTTGAATTATGTTAACGAAAAAAGTTTTACTATTAAAAACCGTATTTTCGAATATTATATGCATTACCGTAGCTTTCTTACTTTTCAATAAAATGTATTAATATTATAGGTCAATCGATTCGTCTCGAACCAAGGAATCTTTCATATTGTTGCATCAATTTTGAATTATGTTAAAGAAAAAAGTTTTACTATTAAAAACCGATTTTCAAATATTATGCATTACCGTAGCTTTTTTACTTTTCAATAAAATGTTTTAATATTATAGGTCAATTGATTCATCTCGAATCAACACATCTTTTCTATTCTCGCATCAACTTTAAATGATGAGAATGACAAAATTTCTACTATAAAAATTGATTTTGAATATAATATAAAATGATCATAACTTTCTTACTCTTTAATAAAATGAATTAATATTATAGTACAATCGATTTGCCTCGAACCAAGGAATCTTTTATATTCTTGCATCAACTTTGAATTGTGAAAATAAGAAAATTTTTACTATAAAAATCGATTTTAAAAATATATATATTACCATAACTTCCCTACTCTTTGATAAAATGTATTAATATTGTAGGTCAGTCGATACGTCTCGAACCAAGGATTTTTTTTTATTCTTGCATCAACTTTGAATTATGTCAATGAAAAAAGTTTTACTATAAAACCCCGATTTTTCAAATATTATGCATTACCATAGCTTCCTTACTATTCAATAAAATGTATCGATATTACAGGTCAATCGATTCGTCTCGAATCAGCACATTTTTTCTATTCTCGCATCAATTTTTAAGTATGAGAATGAGAAAATGTATACTATAAAAATCCATTTTGAATATAATATAAATGATCATAACTTCCTTACTCTTTAATAAAATGTATTATTACTATAGGTCAATCTATTCGTCTCGAACCAAGGATTTTTTTTAATTCTTGCATCAACTTTGAATTATGTTAATGAAAAAAGTTTTACTATAAAAAACCGATTTTTCAAATATTATGCATTACCATAGCTTCCTTACTCTCCAATAAAATGTATCAATTCTATGCTGGGTCAATCGATTCGTCTCGAATCAACACATCTTTTCTATTCTCGCCTCAACTTTAAATTATGAGAATGAGAAAATTTGTACTATAAAAATCGATTTTTAATATAATATTAATGATCATAACTTCCCTACTCTTTAATAAAATTAATTAATATCATAGGTCAATCTATTCGTCTCGAACCAAGGATTTTTTATTTTTGCATCAACTTTGAATTATGTTAACGAAAAAAGTTTCACTATTAAAAACCTTATTTTTAAATATCATGCATTACCGTAGTATTCTTACTTTTCAATAAAATGTATTAATAATATAGGTTAATCGATTCGTCTCGAATCAACACATCTTTTCTATTCTCGCATCAACTTCAAATTATGAGAAAGAGGAAATTTTTACTATAAAAGTCGATTTTTAATATAATATAAATGATCGTAACTTTTTTACTCTTTCATAGTATTAATATCATAGGTCAATCTATTCGTTCCAAAACAAGGATTTTTTTAATTCTTGCATTAACTTTGAATTATTCTGAAAAAAAATGTTTTACTATTAAAAACCGTATTTTCAAATATTATGCATTGCCATAGCTTTCTTACTTTTCAATAAAATGTATTATTATTATTATTATTATTATTATAGGTCAATCGATACGTCTCGAATCAACACATCTTTTCTATTCTCGCATCAACTTCAAATTATGAGAATGAGAAAATTTTTATTATAAAAATCGATTTTTAATATAATATAAATGATCATAACTTGTTTACTCTGCAATACAATGTATTAATATTAAAGGTCAATCGATTCGTCTTGAACCAAGGATTTTTTTAAGTTCTTGCATCAACTTTGAATTATGTTAGAGAACAAAGTTTTACTATTAAAAAACGTATTTTTAAATATCATGCATTACCGTAGCTTTCTTACTTTTCAATAAAATATATTAATATTATAGGTCAATCGATTCGTCTCGAATCAACACATCTTTTCTATTCTCGCATCAACTTCAAATTATGAGAACAAGGAAATTTTTACTATAAAAGTCGATTTTTAATATAATATAAATGATAATAACTTCCTCACTCTTTGATTAAATGTATAAATAGTATAGGTCAATCGATTCGTCTTGAACCAACAAATCTTTCATATTGTTGCATCAACTTTGAATTATGTTAAAGAAACAAGTTTTACTATAAAAAACCGATTTTTCAAATATTATGCATTACATTGCTTCCTTACTGTTCAATAAAATGTATCATTATTACAGGTCAATCTATTCTCCTCGAACCAAGGATTTTTTTTATGCTTGCATCAACTTTGAATTATGTTAAAGAAAACAGTTTTACTATTAAAACCCGTATTTTCAAATATTATGCATTACCATAGCTTCTTCACTCTTCAATAAAATGTATAAATAGTATAGGTCAATCGATTCGTCTCGAACCAAGGAATCTTTCATATTGTTGCATCAACTTTGAATCATGTTAAAGAAAAAAGTTTTACTATAAAAACCCGATTTTTAAAATATTATTAAGTCCTAAAAAAAATACAATAAATATTTTCAAAAATCCTTTTTCAAGATAATAGTGGTGAAAATAAGCCATCCAAATTTCATCAATTTAGCTGCAACCGTTTTCAAGTTATCGTCTTCACAAAAAAGTGTGACATCCACACACACATCCGGACAATTGCTTAGAATATTGTATTAGACATTTTTAAATTGAGGAAGGTTTAATTAAATGATTTTAGAAATGTTGGAAAATGTTACCATTACAAAGCTTCCTCTATGAGGAACCAAAAAAAAATAAATTCTAAATAAAATACATTCATTTTTAACCAAAAGTTGTATTTTCTACGAAGAGGATTAATTTTGTACCACAAAATATAAATTTTCAACAAAATACATACATTTTTCTTCTTCATAGAGAAAGCTTTGTAATGGTAACATTTTCAAAAAAAAAATTTATTCATTTAATTAAAGATTCCTCAATTTAAAAATGTCTAATACGGTCCGGATGTGTACGTGTGTCGATGTGTGTGCGGATGTCACACTTTTTTGTGAACACGATAAGTTGAAAACGGTTGTAGAAAAATTGATTTTTAAAAATATTTATTGCTTTTTTTAGCACTCAGCAATATTTAAAAAATCAGTTTTTTATAGAAAAACTTTTTTCATTAGCATAATTCAAAGTTGGTGCAAGAATATAAAAGATTCCTTGGTTCGAGACAAATCGATTGACCTATAATATTATTACATTTTATTGAAGAGTAAGGAAGCTATGGTAATGCACAATATTTGAAAATACGGGTTTTTAAAGTAAAACTTTTTTCTTCAACATAATTCAAAGTTGATGCTAGAATATAAAAGATTCCTTGGTTCGAGACGAATCGATTGACCTGCAATATAATTACATTTTATTAAAGAATAGGGACGTTATGGTAATTTATATGTTGTAAAAATTGACTTTTATAGTAAAAATTTTCTCATCCTCATATTTTAAAGTTGATGCGAGAATTGAAAAGCTGTGTTGATTCAAGAAGAATCGATTGACCTATAAAATTGATACATTTTATAGAAGAGTAAAGAATGGATAAATTGTATGATTTTTCAAACAAATTTAATAAACAAATGCATTAATCAGACATTGGTCGACAGAAAAATTCGTTTTTTTTATGTCAACTTTTTAAATTGGGAACTTCATTATAATTCCAGCAAAATTTATAACTTTTTGATCAATTTTATAATTAAACTTAATAAAAAGATTCATTATTGGGGCATCTGTCGACGTAAAAATTCTTTTTTTTCGACGTCAGACTTTTTAGTTGAGATCTTTATAACAAATTCAGCAACATTCATGATGAGTTGATAAGTTTTTTTTTTTAAACAAATTTAACAAACAAATGCATTGTTCGGGCATCTGTGGACGGAAAAGTTCGTTTTTTCGATGAAAATCTTTTTAATTAGGAACTTCATGATAATTTTATAATTTCACCAAATAATGCATGAGAGAAATTTTTTTTAGCACTCAATAATATTTTTAAAATCGGTTTTTTATAGTAAAACTTTTTTCATTAGCATAATTCAAAGCTGATGCAAGGATAAAAAAGATTCCTTGGTTCGAGACGAATCGATTGACCTATAATATCAATACATTTCATTGAAGAGTAGGGAAGTTATAGTAATTTATATATTGTGAAAATCAGTTTTTCATAGTAAAACTTCGTCCATTAATATAATTCAAAGTTGATGCAAAAACAGAAAAGATGTGTTGATTCGAGGCGAATCGATTGACCTATAATATTAATACATTTTGGTGAAGATTAAGGAAGCTATGGTGATGCATATTATTTGAAAACACGGTTTTTTATAGTAAAACTTTTTTCATTAATATGATTCAAAGTTGATGCAAGAACAGAAAAGATGTGTTGATTCGAGAAGAATCGATTGACCTCTAATATAAATACATTTTATTAATGAGAAAGGAAGTTATGATAATTTATATATTTTTAAAATCGATTTTTATAGTAAAAATGTTTTCC
>CAKNYM010051945.1:48245-62823 GCA_932195095.1 Andricus curvator
TAACTCACAATACCTAACTCCGAAAGCACAACTCCTAACTCCTAAATTAGTCCTATATAACTCCTAAATAACTCCCACATAACTCCTTACTCCTACGCACAACTCCTAACTCTTAGATAACTCCTAACTCCTGAAACGCAACTCCTAACTTCTACATAACACCTAACTCGCAACTCCCAACTCATATATACCTCCTAACGCATAATTCCTATCTCCTGCATAACTCCTAACACCTGGGTCCTAACTTTTAACTCCTAACGAAAAACTCCTAACTCTCAACGAACAACTCCTAACGAACAAGGAGTGGGGAAGTAGGGGAAATTAGAAGAGGGAAATTAGGGAAAATTAAATAAGGGAAAGTAGGGAAAGTGAGGTTGCATGAAGGGAGGTAAAAAGGTGAAATGAGGGATGGGAAATTAGGGGAAGTGATGGAAATGAAGGCAGGGGAATAGAGGACGTGAGGGGAAATAGGGGACATAAGGGGTGATAAGGAGTTAATAAGTAATAATAATAGGTTATAAGTCTTTTTGGATTGAAAACTCATATTTTGGTTAAAAAGTCTATTATTCATTCAAAAATTAATTTTTTTTTAAATTCAATTGGCTTATTAAAAAGCCTTTTTTTGCCAAAAAATAATAAATTAATATTTCAATTAATTCAAATTTAAATTAATTAATAACTTTACTATTAAAATTAATATTTTTGATTAAAAGTTCGACTATTTGGTTAAGGATTTAATTATTTTACTGAAGATTCGCCCTTTTGGATAGAAAAGTCGTTCTTTTGGATTAAAAATTTAATTTCTGGTAGAAAAGTAATCCTTTTTGGTTGACAATTCATATTTTTTCGTCGAAAATTTATTTTTATAAATTGAGAAACCTATTATTATATTTTTGGGCCAGAATTTATAGCTGTTGGTTAACAATTCTACTATTTTGTTAGTTATCAAATAATTTTGTTGAAAATTCAATTATTTGACCAAAAAGACATTTTTTTATAAAAATTCAACTGTTTTGTTAAACATTCGTCTTTTTGGATCGAAAATTCGTCCTTTTGGATTGAAAACTTCTCATGTTAAAACACTCTATTATTTAGTTGAAAACTTAATAATTTTATTAAAATTTCAATTAGTTTGTTCAAAAAACACATTTTGCAAAAAATTGAACTGATTTGTTGAACATTTGTTTATTTTGATAAAAAATTTGTTTTTTCTTTCATTAAAAATTCACATTTATTAGTTTAAAGTTATTTTGTTTTAATTGAAAAGTCTACTATTATATTTCGAGTTTAGAATTTTTCTCTTGTAGTTGAAAGTTCTATTATTTGCTTCAAAATTTCATTTTTTCGATGAAAATTTAACTATTTTTCCGGAAAGTCATCATTTTTTTTTGTCAAAACTGTTTTGTTAAACATTCTTCTTTTTGAGTATAAAGTTCTTCCTTTTCAATTGAAAATTAATATTTAAAAAAAAAATAATAATAATAAATAAATAAAAATATTAATATTTTATTAATATTTTAATTTTTATTTCATTAATATTTTATTTTTAAATTAATATTAATATTTTTTAATTTACCTCTTTTAATAACATCTTATTTTTGAGATTGAATTCAACTGTTTATAATTTTTTTTAAATTTCATCTACCATTATATTTTTCGTTAAAAATATTGTTAGAAAATCATATTTTTTGCTTGAATTTAAATGTTTTTAATCTAAAATTAAATGCTTTCATTGTTAAAAATGCATCATTCATGGTTAAAAATTGAAATATTTTGTAAAAAATTTATTTTTTTTTAATTTAAAATTCAAAATTTTAGCCGGAAATTTACATCTTTCTTAGAAACTACGTTTTTTTGATGTTGAAAATTAATTTTTTCATCCAAAAATTTAGTTTTTCCATTTTTGGTTGAAAACTTATTTTAGTTGTTTGATATTCGTCTTTTTTGTAAAAAAAAAAACAGATTTTATAGATTGGAATTTTCTCTTTTTTGGTTGACAATGCAAATTTTTGGTTCAAAATCAACTTTTTGTTGAAAATTCATATTTTTTGGTTGAAAATTCGATTATTTTGCAAAAAAATTCGTCTTTTGACTTGAAAGATTAAAAATATCGAAGACATTTTTTTTCTTTCTGGACTGAAAAATCTTTATTTATTGGAAATTTGTCGTATTGGTTGGAAAATTTTACTTCTGGGTTAATTTGAACTACTTTGTTAAAAATTCTTTTTTTTTTGTTTCTTGAAGAATCATCAGTTTTATTTTGAAATTCATCTCCTGGGTTAAGAACTAAAATATTTTGCTACAAATTCTTCTTTCTGGTAGAAAATTAATATTTTCGGTTTGAAAATTCATTTTTTTGGGTATAGAATTAATCTTTTTTGTTAAAAGTTGAACTACTTTGTTAAAAAATTATATTTGTTTTAGAGATACATAATTTTAGTTTGAAAATTCATCTCTTCGGTTTAAATTCAAACTATTTCGTTGAAAATTCATATTTTTGTTCAAAAAAGTGATTATTTTGTAATATTTTTTATATTTATATGGTTTTTTTATTTTTTACTATTTTGTAATTATATTGATTATTTTTTTCCTTTGATAATTTATTTTCTCGGTTTGGAAATTCAAGTATTTTGTGAAAAAAATCGTCTGATTTGCTTGAAATTGTTTACATTTTATTTTTTATTTTATTTCTTATTTCATTTGTTTATTTATATTTTGGCAGAGATTTAAACGATTTGGTTGAAAATTACCTTTTTCGTTAAAAATTTATCTCGTTGGTTAAAAATTCATCTTTCTTGGTTAAAAATTGAACTATTTTGTTCAAAAATGTTTTTCAATCAAAATTCAAAATTTTAGTCAAAAATTTGTATTTAGTTGTTAAATATTCGTCTTTCATGGTTAAAAATTCAATTATCTTACAGAAAATTCGTCTTTTAGCTTGAAAATTAAAAAAAATTTCCGACATTTTTTTTCATTCTGGACTGAAAAATCTTTGTTTATTGAAAATTTGTCTTTTTGATTGGAGAATTTTACCTACTGGGTTGAAATTTGAACTATTTTGTTAAAAATACTTTTTTTTTGAAGATTCATCATTTTAGTTGAAAATTTGTCTTTTTTGTAGAAAATCAGTATTTTTGGGTTGAAAATTCAACTGTCTTCTTTTTTCTCGAAAATTCCACAACTTCGACAAAGAATTAATTAATTAATTAAAATAAAAAAAAAAATAATTTGGTTGAAAATGAACATTTTTGTTGAAAATTATATGTGTAAACTATACATAATTTTTTCACCTGGGAAAAAATGGAATTTTCAACAAAAATCTTCATTTTAAACCAAATTGTTTAATTTTTTTTCAAAGTTGTGGAATTTTCGAGACAAAAAGAAGACAGTTGAATTTTCAAACGAAAAATATTGATTTTCTACAAAAAAAGACAAATTTTCAACTAAAATGATGAATCTTAAAAAAAAAGAATTTTGAACAAAATAGTTCAATTTAAACCAAAAAAGATGAATTTTTAACCAACCAGATAAATTTTCAAGGAAAAAAATTAATTTTGAACCAACTAGTTGAAGTTTTTACCAATATAATAGAATTTTTTAATAAAAGGCTCATTTTCAGAAAAGTACATCAACTTTTAAAAAACTCGGTTATTTTTCAGTAACCAAGGTAATTTTTACAAAATAATCACATTTTTAAACAAAAATATGAATTTTTAAGGAAATAGTTTGAATTTCAACCGAAGAGATGAATTTTCAAACTAAAATGATGATTTTATAAACAAAAATATAATTTTTTAACAAAGTTCAACTTTTAATAAAAAAGATGAATTTTATACGCCAAAAGTTGAATTTTAACCCGAAAATATTAATTTTCTACTTTTAGGAAAATAGTTTAGTTATCAACCCAGGAGATGAATTCCAAACCAAAACTGATGAATCTTCAACCAAAAAAAAAAAAAGAATTTTTAACAAAGTAGTTCAAATTTCAACCCAGAAGTAAAATTTTCCAACCAAAAAGATAAATTTTCAATCAATAAAGATTTGTCAGTCCAGAAATAAAAAAAAAATTCTTCGAATTTTTCTATCTTTCAAGTCAAAAGACAAATTTTTTGCAAAATAATCGAATTTTCAACAACAAAATATGAATTTTCAACAAAAAGATGATTTTTAACCAAACTTTTGCATTTTCAACCAAAAAAGAGTAAATTCCTACCAAGAAAATCAGTTTTTTTTAACAAAAAAGACGAATATCAAACAAAAAAAATAATTTTTCAACCAGAATGGAAAAGCTAAATTTTTAGATGAAAAAATTAATTTTCAACACCAAAAAAACGTAGTTTACAACAAAGATATAAATTTTCGTCTAAATTTTGAATTTTAAATCAAACAAATAAATTGTTGATAAAATATTTTAATTTTTAACCATGAATGATGCATTTTTAACAAAGAAAGAATTTAATTTTGGATTAAACAAAACATTCATTTTGAACAAAATTGTTTAATTTTTTAATTTTAATTAATTTTTTTAATTTTTTGACGAAGTTGTGGAATTTTCAAGAAAAGAGAGGAAGACAGTTGAGTTTCCAACCCAAAAATACTAATTTTCTACAAAAAAGACAAATTTTCAACTAAAATGATGAATCTTAAAAAAGAAAGTATTTTTAACAAAATAGTTCAAATTTCAACCCAGTAATCAAATTTCCCAATCAAAAAGATAAATTTTCAATAAACAAAGATTTTTCAGTCCAGAATGAAAAAAATGTCTTTGAAGTTTTTTAACTTTCAAGCTAAAAGACAAATTTTCTGTAAGAGAATTGAAGGTTTGAACATAAAAGACGAATATTTAACAACTAAATACAAATTTTCGACTACAATTTTGAATTATCACTGAAAAAAATTTTTTTTAACAAGATAGTTCTATTTTTAACCAAGAAAGATGAATTTTTAACCAGCCAGGTAAATTTACAACGAAAAAGGTAATTTTTTACCAAATAGTTCAATTCTCTGCCAAAATATAAATAAACAAATGAAATAAAGAATAAAATGTAAACAATTTCAAGCAAATCAGACGATTTTTTTCACAAAACGCTTGAATAATTTTTAACCAACTAGTTGAAGTTTCTACGAATATAATAAATAGAATTATTTAATAGAAGGCGCATTTTCAGAAAAGTATATCAACTTTTTTTAAAACTAGGGTTATTTTCAGTCCCAAAATAATCAAAATAATTACAAAATAATAAAAAAAATATATATATAAATATAAAAATATAAAATATAAAAGAATATGAATATAAAAAATATTACAAAATAATCACTTTTTTGAACAAAAATATCAATTTTCAACGAAATAGTTTGAATTTCAACCGAAGAGATGAATTTTCAAACTAAAATTATGAATTTCTAAACACAAAAATAATTTTTTCACAAAGTTAAACTTTAAAAAAAAAGATGAATTTTATACGCCAAAAGTTCAATTTTCAACCCGAAATATTAATTTTCTACCAGAAAGAAGAATTTGTAGGAAAATATTTTATTTCTTAACTCAAGAAGATGAATTTAAAAAAAAAACTGATGAATTTTCAGCAAAAAAAAAAGAATTTTTAACAAAGTAGTTCAAATTTCAACCCAGAAGTAAAATTTTTCAATCAAAAAGATAAATTTTCAATAAATAAAGATTTATCAGTCCAGAGATAAAAAAAATGTCTTCGAAATTTTTTATCTTTCAAGTCAAAAGACGAATTTTGTGCAAAATAATTGAATTCTCAACAAAAAAATATGAATTTTCAACAAAAAGTTGATTTTTAACCAAAAATTTGCATTTTCAACCAAAAAAGAGTAAATTCCTACCAAGAAAATCAGTTTTTTAAACAAAAAAGACGAATATCAAACAACGAAAATAATTTTTTAACCAAAATGGAAACGCTAAATTTTTAGATGACAAAATTAATTTTCAACACCAAAAAAACGTAGTTTCTGACAAAGATATAAATTTTCGGCCAAAATATTGAATTTTAAATCAAACAAATAAATTGTCCACAAAATATTTCAATTTTTAACCATGAATGATGCATTTTTAAAAAAGAAAGAATTTAATTTTAGATTAAAACCAGTTTAATTCAAGCAGAAAATATGATTTTTTAACAACATTTTTAACGAAAAATATAATGGTAGTTTTTTTTTTAATTATAAACAGTTGAATTTAACCTCAAAGATAAAATATTACTAAAAAGAACGAATTTTCAACTAAGAAAAGGTGAATTTTCACCAAAAAAGTTCATTTTTATCAAAGAAGGAAGAACTTCATGCTCAAAAAGTCAAATGTTTAACAAAACAGTTAAATTTTTGACAAAAAAAAAGATGACTTCAGGGCGAAATAGTAAAATTATATTTGTAGAAACTTCAAATATTTGTTTAAAAATTAATTTTTATTCCTTGAAAATTTATTTTCTTGAAATTATTTACATTTCAGTTCTGATTTTATTTTTTTATTTATATTTTGGCAGAGAATTGAACTATTTGGTTGAAAATTACCTTTTTCGTTGAAAATTTATCTGGTTAGTTAAAAATTCATATTTCTTGGTTAAAAATTGAACTATTTTGTTCAAAATTTATTTATTTTGGTAGAAAATTTGTATTTAGTTAAATATTCGTTAGAAAATTTCAAAGACATTTTTTTTAATTCTGGACTGAAAAATCTCTATTTATTGAAAATTTGTCTTTTTGATTGGAAAATTTTACTTCTGGGTTGAAATTTGGACTATTTTGTTAAAAATTATTTTTTTTAAGATTCCTCATTTAAGATGAAAATTTGTCATTTTTGTAGAAAATCAATATTTTTCAGTTGAAAATTCAACTGTCTTCTTATGTGAAAAATATAAGTGTTTTGTCCAGTATATATAAATTATATATATAACGTTTTCACTTAGGTTTTTGGGTTGAAAATAAACTTTTTTATTGAAAATTCAAAAATGTCGATAAACTTTTGTTTTGTGGACTGAAAAATTTTTATTTCCAGAAAATTGATCTTTTTGGTTGAAAAATTCAACCACTGGTTTGAAATTTGAATTACTTTGTTAAAAATTGATTTTTTTCAAGATTTATCATTTTAGTAAAAAATGTATCTCTTTGGTGTAAATTTAAACGATTTTTATTAAAATTCGTCTTTAAATATTCGCCTCTTTTTTGGTTTAAAATTAATCCTGTTTGTTTGAAAAAACATTATTATTCAAAAAAATGTATTCCCCTATTATTCTTCTATTTTCCTAAAAATCACCCCGTTATCCCTTTTTTTAGCCAATTTTGGAAATTGATAACTATATATAAAAAAGTTATATTTCTCTCTTTGGGGTTGTTTTGTATCTCAAATCCGACATCGGAACGTGTCCTTTATACCAAAAAGGATATCGATTCAATCTCCTATATTCCCCTCTATAAGTTATTTACTCAAGGGAAGTTTTGTTTGTTCGGATTACATTTCACTGGGAACATATTGACTCGAAGTTCTCTACATGATCCTTTTTCGATTTCTTATCCTGCTTTTTTTTATTTATAAAAAGCAGAGAAAGTGCCCCATGAATACAGAATTAAAATAAATATAGGGGAAACCTCGCTACAGTGGATAATGCAGCCCACAGTGGATAACCGTTAATTAAGAGCACAATTACAAGGAAAATAATTTTAATTTTAATTTATTCGAATCTATAGTATCTTAACTATTAATTAAATTGATTATTTTAAATACATTAGTATATTTAATTAATTATCCACTGTAAGTTGCGTTATCCACTGTAGCTTGCGCTATCCACTGTAGGGAGGTTGCCCCTATGATAGAAAATAAATATGATAGAGAAATCATTTTTTGGTGCATATGGATATTTATTATACATTTTCTTAGGCAAAAAATATTAGTTAAAAATTTTTGGATTGTTAACAAATTATATAAATTTTGAAAATTAAAGTGTTTCCAAGCAACACAAAGTGGAGAGATCTAGCGGCGATAATGGTGAACAAAATAGACCTGGGGTACCTGATCGATAATTAAAGCAGTCGGTATGTCGCGGCAGGAAATTTCTTTACCGACATTACCTACTGGCTGAACTTACGAGTTTTCTGGATAACAGACTGTGGCAGCACCTATCCATAGTTATAGAATTTCAAAAGCCGATAACAAAATAAAAAAAATAAAATGAAAAAAAATAGATGAATTTTCAACTAAAATTAAGAATATAAAAAAAATACAGTTTGTTTTTCAGATCGTAAATATTCATGTTCTACCAAAAAGATTAATTTTTCACAAACTAGTTTAATTTTCAACAAATTATTTGAATTTTTAAGCAAATAGTTTAGTTTTCAACTGAAATAGATTTTTCAATTAAAAATGAAAAAGTTGAATCTTCAGTAAAATAAAAATTAATTTTCAACCAAAAAAATTAATTTTTAACGAAGTAGTTCAAGTTTAAACAAAAAAAGACTAATTTTCAAACAATAGTTCAGTTTTCAAATAAAAAAGATAAATATTCAATTAAAAATGAAAAAGTTAAACCTTCAGTGAAAAAAAAGACAAATTTCAACCAAAAAAAATAATTTTGAACGAAGTAGTTCAACTTTAAGCAAAAAAAGACAAATTTTCAAACAATACTTTAGTTTTTAACTGAAAAAGATAAATATTCAATTAAAAATGAAAAAGTTGAATCTTCAGTATAAAAAAATTAATTTTCAACCAAAAAATTAATTTTTAACAAAGTAGTTCAACTTTAAACAAAAAAAAAACTAATTTTCTTGCAAAATCCTTGAATTTTCCACAAAACGCTTGATTTTTCAACCCGCGAATATTTATTTTCTAAAAAAAAAACGAATTTTCAATTAAATAGTATAATCTTTGAAACAAGGAGATGAATTTTGAACTAAAATGGTAAATAAGTAACCAAAAAAATTAATTTTTAAAACAATGGTTTAACTGTAACCCAAATAATTGAATTTTTAACTAAAAAATATAGATTTTCAACTAAAAAATCAAATTTTCAACAAAGAAGCTCAATTTTCTACCAAGAAAGATGAATTTTGAACAGAACATATACATTTTCAAACAATAGTTGAGTTTTAAACTAAGAAAGATAAATTTTCAATCAAGAATGAAAAAAGTTAAATGAAAAAAGTTAAAACCAAAAAGATTAATTTTGAAAAAAGTAGTTCAACACTAAACCAAAAAAAAACAAATTTTCAATAAAAACCATTTGAATTTTCTACAAAACACTTGATTTTTCAACCCTTAAATATTAATTTTCTACGAAAAAAACCAATTTACAACAAAATAGTTTAATATTTGAACCAAGGAGATGAATTTTGAACTAAAATGATAAATCATTAACTAAAAAAATTAATTTTCAACAAAATAGTTCAACTTTAAACCAAATAATCGAGTTTTTAACTAAAAAAGATAGATTTTCAACCAAAAAAGGTTAATTTTCAAACAACAGTTTAGTTTTCAACTAAAAAATATAAATATTCAATTAAAAATGACAAATTTGAACATTCAATGAAAAACAATTGATTTTCAACCAAAAAAATTAATTTTTAACAAAGTAGTTCATTTTTTAACAAAAAAAAACCTAATTTTCTTGCAAAATCCTTGAATTTTCTACAAAAGACTTGATTTTTCAACCCGCGAATATTAATTGTCTACGAAAAAAACGAATTTTCAATAATAGTGTAATCTTTGAAACAAGGAGATGAATTTTGAACTAAAATGGTAAATCATTAACCAAAAAAATTAATTTTTGAAACAATAGTTTAACTGTAAACCAAATAATTGAATTTTTAACTAAAAAATATAGATTTTCAACCAAAAAATCAAATTTTCAACCAAAAAATCAAATTTTCAACCAACAAGCTTAATTTTCCACCAAGAAAGACGAATTTTTAACAGAATGTATAAATTTTCAAGCAATAGTTGAGTTTTAAACTAAGAAAGATAAATTTTCATTCAAAAATGAAAAAAGTTAAATTTCCAGTTTGAAGAAAAATTATGTTTAACCAAAAGAATTAATTTTCTATCAAGAAAGATGAATTTAAAAAAAAAATAATAATGAAAAAGTTAAAGCTTCAGTAAAAAAAAATAGTCAACCAAAAAAATCAATTTTTAACAAAGTATTTCAACTTAAAATAAAAGAAAGACAAATTTGTATGCAAAACCCCTTGAATTTTCTACAAAACATTTGATTTTTCAACCCGAAAATATTAATTTTCTACAAAAAAAACGGATTTACAACAAAATACTTTAATCTCTGAATCAACGAGATGAATTTTGAACTAGAATGGTAAATCATTAACTAAAAAAATTAATTTTCAACCAAAAAAGGTTAATTTTCATACAAAAAGATTAATTTTCTACGGAGAAAGACGATTGTTTGACAAAGTATATATATTTTCAAACAATAGTTTCGTTTTCAACTAAAAAATATACATATTCAATTAAAAATGAAAAATTTGAACCTTCAGTGAAAAAAAAATGTATTTTCAACCAAAAAAATTTATTTTTAACAAAGTAGTTCAACTTTGAACAAGAAAAAACTAATTTTCTTGCAAAATCCTTGAATTTTCTACAAAACATTTGATTTTTCAACCCGCGAATATTTATTTTCTAAAAAAAAAAAACGAATTCTCAATTAAATAGTATAATATTTGAAACAAGAGATGAATTTTGAACTAAATTTGTAAATCATTAACCAAAAAAATTAATTTTTAAAACAATAGTTTAACTTTAAACCAAATAATTGAATTTTTAACTGAAAAATATAGATTTTCAACCAAAAAAAGTTAATTTTCATCCAAGAAGCTTAATTTTCTACCAGGAAAGACGAATTTTTAACAAAATACATAAATTTTCAAGCAATAGTTGAGTTTGCAACTAAAAAAGATGAATATTCAATTAAAAATGAAAAAGTTAAATCTTCAGTAAAAAAAATTAATTTCCAACCAAAAAAATTAATTTTTAACAAAGTAGTTTCAATTTAAACCCAAAAAGGAAATTTTTAAAGCAAAATCTTTAACAAAATAGTTCAATCTTTGAATCAAGAAGATGAATTTTAAACTAGAATGGTGAATCATTAACCAAAAAAATTCATTTTTAACAAAGTTGTTCAACTTTAAACCAAATAATTTAATTTTTAACTAAAAAAGATAGATTTTCAACTGAAAAAGGTTCATTTTCATACACGAAGATAAATTTTTAAATGAAAAAGTTAAATCTTCAGTAAAAAAATTAATTTTTTACCAAGAAAATTAATTTTTAACAAAGTAGTTCAACTTTAAACCAAAAAAGACCAATTTTCGTGAAAACCCCTTTGAATTTTTTACAAAACACTTGATTTTTTAACCCGAAAATATTAATTTTCTACCAAAGAGACAAATTTTCAACAAAATACTTTATTCTTTGAACCAAGGAATCAAATTTCAAACTAAAATGGTAAATAATTATATAAAAAAATTAATTTTTAACACGATAATTCAACTTTAAACTAAATAATTGAATTTTTAACTGAAGAAGATGGATTTTCAACCAAAAAAGTTTAATTTTTATCCAAGCAGATCAATTTTCTACCAAGAAAGACAAATTTCAACATAATCTATAAATTTTCAAAAAATAGTTGAGTTTTAAACTAAGAAAGATTAATTTTTAATCAAAAATGAAAAAAGTTAAATTTACAGTTAAAAAAAAATTAATTTTCAACCAAAAGAATTAATTTTGAACAAAGTAGTTTCACTTTAAACCAAAAAAGACAAATTTGTATGCAAACCCCTTTAATTTTCTACAAAACTGTTTTTAAAAAATTGATATTTCAACCCGCAAATATTAATTTTCAACCAAAAAAGAAAGAATTTTCAAGAAAATAGTTCAATTTTCACGAGATTTTCCACTAAAGAAATTAATTTTTAAATTGAAATGATTTTGAAATTTTTTCAACAATTTTTTCAACCAAAAAAAATCAATTTTTAATAAATTAGTTGAAAATTAAACCAAGTAAATGAATGTTCAACTCAAAAAGAGAAATTTTCAATCAAAAATGAAAAAAGTTGAATTTTCAGTTAAAAAAAAATTAATTTTTTAACTAAAAGAATTAATTTTGAATAAAGTAGTTTCACTTTAAACCAAAAAAGACAAATTTTCATGAAAAACCCTCTGAATTTTCTACAAAAAACTTTGATTTTCAACCCGCAAATATTAATTTTCAACTAAAAAAGAAAGAATTTTCAACAAAATAGTTCCATTTTCACGAGATTTTCAACTAAAGAAATTAATTTTTAAATTGAAATGATTCTGAAATTTTTTCAAAAAAAAAATTACAATTTTTAATAAATTAGTTGAAAATTAAACCAAGAAGTTGAACGTTCAACTAAAAAAAATTTTGAACGAAAATGGAATTGGTACATTCTCAAAAAAAAAATAATAATAATAATTTTCAACAGAAAATGTCATAGTTGATATTTCTACCGAAATTTTTATCAATTTAAAATCAAAAACAGTTGAATTCAGCCAAAAAAGACAAGACAGAAAAAGAAGTTTATCGCAATTTTTAAACTTTCGAGCAAAAAGACGAATTTCATGTAAAACATTTTAATTTTTAGCCCAAGAATATAAATTTTCAATAAAAAAGTTAATTTTCAACCAAAAGCATTTTAGACCAATTTTAGGAAATTTCAACTCAAAAGATTATTTTTCTACCAAAAAAAGACGAAATTTCAACTAAAAAACATCAATTTTCAACCAATATGAAATACTTACATTCGAAATGGAAAAAATTAATTTTCAACCAAAATAAAAAAAAGGAATTTGGAATCAAAGATGTTTATTTCAAAAAAGGTTTTAATTTTAAATAAAAGTAGAAGATTTATTTTGAATCAAGCAATTGCATTTTTAACAAAAAAAGATTAAATTTCTACCAAAATAGATGAATTTTTAAACTAAAAGACGAATTTTCAACAAAATGCTTGCATTTAAAAAAAAAGTAGTTGAGTTTTTAACAAAAAAGGTAAATTTTTAGCCAAAAATTAAAAAGCGAAATTTTCATTAAAAAGAATTAATTTCCAAACCAAAAAAATGAATTTTTAACAAAGTAGTTCAACTGTAAACCAAAAAATATAAGTTTTTGACCAAAGAGGCGAATTTTTTTTAAAAAACTTGAAATTTCAACCCATAAATATTAATTTTCGACCAAAAAGACGAATTTTCAACAAGATAGTTTAATTTTTAACAAAAGATATTTATTTTTAAATAAAATCTTAATAATAAATAATGAATAAATAAATAAATAAATCTTAAAATCTTCAACCAAAATTTTTCCAATATTTTGTACAATACTTCTTTACCGACATCAACTACTGGCTGAACTTACGAGTTTTGTAGATAACAGACTGTGGCAGCACCTCTTCATAGTTGTTATAGAATTAAAAAAATAATAAAATAAAATAGAAAAAAAAGTTTAAAAATTTAATGAAATAAAAAATTTCATTTTTTGCGTTTTTATAATAATTATAATTCTAATTTAAACAATTTCTCTATTATATCTTGCAAAATTTCATAATGATAGCCTTGATGAGATTTAATTTAATAATTTTATATTTAAATATTCTAAATTGTTTGGTTTCAATTTTAGTCAGTTTTTAATTTAATAATTTCAGATTTAAATATTTTAAATGGCTTGGTTTCAATTTAAAACGTTTAAAATTGTCTAGTTTTTGACATTTGTTATTAAACAATTTTAATTTAAATGCCGACATAATAAATTCAAAACAATGAAAATTGAAGGCAATAATTTCTCAAATTCAAGACTTAGAAATGTCATTTTAAAACTAGAAATTGAACTGTTTTTTTCTTCTTTTCCATTATTTTTAATTCTAATGTAATCTTAAAATTGAATACCTTTTAGTTGGAGATTTAAAAAATGAAATATTTCGAATTGAAAAATATTTTATTGAAAGATTTCCAGAATGAATAATAATTATTTGACGAATAATAATATTTATATTTATTTATTATTATTTATTATCTAATTAATTAATTGATTATTATGTATTATCATTTATATTTGAATGATAATAATTTGAATTATTTATTATTATTTTAATAATAATTAAATGACGCGTTAAAAATTAAACGATTTGGAATCAAAAAGTTAAAAATTGAGTTCTTTAAAATCAAAATAAATTTAAGAATTGACTTTCTGAAATTATTACCTCAGAATAATTACTCTAATTTTTAATGTTTATAATTTTAGAGTTCTGAATTTTCATATTGAACGCTGAATTTTTAAGTTTTGCTTCTTCTAAATTTTTAATATAGCAAATAAAATTAAAATAGTTGAATTTCAAAATTACTATTAACAATTTAAACATTCTTGATTCTTAAAAATTCAAATTTACTTAAAATAATTAAACTTTGTAAAGGCTTTTAAATTTTAAATTTTTTCCATTTAAAATAACCTTTTTTAAACGTTTTTTATAATAATTCAATTTCAAAGTTTTTTTAATTCAACATTTTTCCATTTTGCCTGGTGAAAAATGACGGTGAATTTTTTTT
>CAKNYM010051945.1:77628-101265 GCA_932195095.1 Andricus curvator
CTTTTGAAATCCCTTGAAACTTTTTAAAGCTTTTGAATATTCCTTGGCGTTTTTGAAAATACCATGAAATTTTCCAATTCCTTTGGAATCCCATCAAATGATTGGAATTTATTCAAAATTCCTTGGAATCTTTTAAAATACCCTGAAATATCCCAAATCCTTTAAATTCTTTGGAAATCCCTGGAAACTTTTTAAACTTTTTGAAAATTCCTTAGAATCTTTAAAAATATCTTACAATTTTCAGAATTATTTTGGAATCCCTTCAAATTATTGAAATTAGTTGAGAATTCCTTAGAATCTTTTTTGACATCCTACAATTTTTCAAAATCTTCAAAACGTTTAAAAATACCTAGAAATATTTGAAAATCTTCAAAATCCTATGAAATCTCTTAATTCTTGTGTAAAATTTTATTGAAATTCTTTCAAATATTATTGAAATATTTTTAAAATTCCTTAGCATGTTTTAAGAACCCTGAACTATTTTTAAAATTTTTAAATCTTTTGAAATCCCTTGAAACTTTTTAAAGTTTTTCAAAATTCCTTAGAATTTTTAAAAATATCTTACAATTTTCAAAATTGTTTTGGAATCCCTTCAAATTATTGAAATCAGTTGAGAATTCCTTATAACCTTTCTAGACATCCTATAATTTTTCAAAATCTTTAAAACCAATATTATTAAAATATTTTAAAAATTCCTTAGCATCTTTTAAGAACCCACAAATATTTTTAAAAATTCTTCATCCTTTGAAATCCATTGAAACTTTCTAAGGCTTTTGAATATTCTTTGGAACTTTGAAAAATACCATGAATTTCTCAAAATTCGTTGGAATCCCTTCAAATTTTTGAAATCTATTAAAAATTCCTTGGAACCTTTTAAAATACCGTAAAACATTTCCAATTCTTTAAATTCTTTTGAAATCCCTGGAAACGTTTTCAAGTTTTTCAAAATTCCTTAGAAATTTTAAAAATATCTTACAATTTTCAAAATTGTTTTGGAATCCCTTCAAATGATTGAAATCAGTTGAGAATTCCTTATAACCTTTCTAGACATCTTATAATTTTTCAAAATCTTCAAAACCAATATTATTAAAATATTTTCAAAATTCCTTAGCATCTTTTTAGAACCCAAAAATATTGAAAAAATTTTTTAATCCTTTGAAATCCCTTGAAACTTTCAAAAATACCATGAATTTTTCAAAATCCTTTGGAATCCCTTCAAATTTTTGAAATCTATTAAAAATTCCTTGGAATATTTTAAAATACCTTAAGATATTTCAAATCCTTCAGAATCTTTTGAAATCCCTTGACTTTTTCTAAAGCTTTTAAATATTCCTTTGAATTTTTGAAAATACCCGGAAATCATTCAACTTCTTTGAAATTTCTTCAAACTATTGAAATCAGTTGGAAATTTTTTGAAATCTTTTTAAATATTCTAAAATCTTTTAAACTCTTTAAAACCTTTCGCTGCATTTTATAAATATCACTTTATAATTAAATTAATTAATTTATATACTGATCAATAATCCCTTTTAAGATCGCTAATTGTTGAAATAATTTGTATGCTTGCACAAAAAAAATTAATTAAGTTAGGTTTAACTTAAACCTAGAAGAAAACCTAAAAATCTGAGAAAGGTCAGGGAAATTAATTGGTAAGGGAAAGTCAGGAATTTTGAAAAAAATCTTGCAAAAGTGAGGAAATTTCTATACGAGGCACTTTGAATATCTGTCAAGGATAATAATTTTCAAATTTTTTTTTTTAATTTGAAATTGTTTTATTCCCTTTATAAAAGTTGAATATAAAATTTTTTAATTTTTAATGTTAAAAATTTTACAAGATTGAAATTCTGGTCTTTGAATATCAGTCAGGGAAAATGAAAAATTGGTCAGGGAAAAGTGAGTGAATTTTGAAAATGAAGTTTCGGACACCCTGATATAATATTCATGTTAGTAATTTATTTAACTTGTTTTTATTTCCATTTCTATTTCTGTTTTTTTAGTTGCTTCCTCCTGAAAATTATATTTTCAGTTACAAATTTTATTAATTTGTTGCAAATTAAAAAATTTTGTTAACAATTTATACTTTTTGGTATAAAATTGAACTTTTTTTTCTGGTTGAAAATCAATTTTTTTTAAACTGTAAATGTAGTTATTTCATTTTTGGTTGAAAATTTATTTTTCAAACTAAAAATTAAACTACTCGGGTAAAAGTTGAACCACGTTGTTAAAAAATTATTATTTTGGATACAGGTTCATCTTTTTAGTTAAACACTTCATTATATTGTTCAAAATTTTTTCTTTTTTGGTTTAAAATTAATTTCATTAACTGAAAAATTAAATATTTCTGTTCAAAACTCATTATTTTAGTTGAAAATTCATCTCTGTGGACAAAAATGTTAGTATTTTTCCAAAAATTAATTTTTTGTTGTTAAAAGTCAATCTTTTAAAATGAAAATTTAACTATTACGTTTTCGTTTGAAAATGTATCGTTTTTAGTTGCAGATTCAACTATTTGTTTCAAAATTCGTGTATTTTTTTCTAGATTTTTTTTCGTGGCATAAAATCGATATTCTGATTTTAATTTGTCTGATCGTTAAAAAATTCATCTTTGTAGCTGGAAAATTTAACTATTTGTTCAAAAAATTTAACTATTTTCTTGAAAAACGTTTGTTTTTGTTAAAAATTAATTCTTTCTCTAGAAATTTATCTTTTTTAGTTGAAGATTCAACTATTTGTTTAAAGATCCAATAATTTGATTGAAAATTTGTCTATTATGGTAGAAAATTATTCTTCTTGGTTGAAAATTTGTTTTTATTTGGTTGAAAGTTATACTATTTTGTGCAAAATTTTTTTTGTTGTAAAAAATCAATATTTGCTTAAAATTTAAATTTTCGAGTTGAAAATTCAGCTGTTATTGGTTGAAGACTAATTTTTTTGTTTCAAAATTCGACTCTTGTTTTAAAAAATCATCTGCGTAGGTGACAAATTCAAGTATTTGATTAAAAATTTAACTATTTTGTTAAAAATTTATTATTTTGTTGAAAATGCAAGTATTATTTTAGAAATTCATCATTTTTGGTCCAAAATTCAACTGTTTCGTTGAAAATTCGTATATTTAAAGAGAAAATCAATAATCTACTGTATTATTGTAACTTGTCTCATTTTTTACAAAAATTTGATCTTTTTATTTTTAACCTTATTTTTTATGAACAAAAAAAAATCTATTCGTCCTATCTAAAAATGATTATGAACAAAATTGTAGATCCTTTTAGGATGATCAACTTCGGTCGATTAATTTTTTCTTTTTCGTACCTTGTTTCGTTTTTCAACAACAAATTATTTTTTATTTTTAATGTTCTTTTGTACGATTAAAAAAAATTACGCGTTCCGTAAAAAAATTATTAATACATTTATAGATCTTTTTGGTTGTACAACTTTTGTTGATTAATTTTTTTCATACCTTGCGCAGTTTTTCCAAACGTTTTTTTTTTTTTAATTTTTATGTTATTTTTCAAGATAAAAACTCAGTTTTGTATTTTTTTAAATATTTTTTTGAGCTAGTTCTAAAAGATATTTTTTTAATCTGAGGGCTTTTTACTGATAAAATCACAATAGGAAAAAAAATTAATAAGTCTATTAAACCAAAAAATATTTTTTTTTCCTAAAAGTCATTTTTTTTATTTTTCCAAATTATCTCTTTTTAGCTTGTTTTAAAAATCGACTCATCCAAATACCTATAAATGCTTGGTGAGCAAGTTTTTTTTTATTAGGCACTTAGCGGCTCACGTGAATTAACCTTAATTAAAATTAAAAATTCCTTAGTTAATTAACTTAATTAGCTTAATTGACCAGCAACTTGGCTGAACATTAAAAATTAATTAGGAATAATCTCATGTATAATTAACATATACATAGAATATCAAGGGATCACAGTCCCCTTTTTCCCCGCTTGAAGTTTAAAAATTCCCTAAAAAGCTTAAAATCAAGAATTTTGAACCCTTTTTTTCATTTTTATCACAACATTTGTGTTAGGAGCTGCATTTTCAACCAAATAGTTGTATTTTTAAGCCCAAAAGACCCTTTTTTTTAATTTTCAAGCCAAAAAAAAAACACTTTTTTTCCCTTTTTTAGGTGACATTAAAAAAAGTTTTAAACATCTGAGTCTTTTGAACTGATAAAAATGTATTAGAAAAGATTTGATAAGAATAAGGAATGGAAATCTGTTTATGGACAAAAATAAATTTTTAAATATTCAAATATGACTATTTTTAAATTCTATTGTTTATCTATCTTTTAATCTTTTATCTTTTCGAATTTTTTCTAATATGTTTTTTTTTAATCGAAAATTCTTCAAAATTAATTTTTTTTAAGATTCATAATTTTAATTAAAAATTCATCCTTTGTGATTCAAAACGAGATGTCTTGTTAAAAAAAATTTCTTTTTTGTTTAAAAACTCAACTGTTTTCTAAAAAATTTCAATTTTAGCTTTGAAACATAACTATTTTTTGAAAATTCGTCTACTTGGGTAGAAAATTAACATTTTTGTTAAAAATTCGTCTTCTTCGATTGAATCCAACAGGTGGATCATTCCTTTTTTAAATAATTTTTTTTAACTAAAAATTGATTTATTGCATTTTTTTCATAGACGTGATCTTTTTTTGTTAGTAGAAAATTAATCTTCTTGATTAAAAATTAATCTTCGTATAGGTTAAAAACTTATCTATTTGTAGAAATTTTAACTATTTTGTTGAAAGTTGACTCATTCTGTTGAAAATTTTATTATTTTATTATAGCCACATTTTTTTGTTGAAAAGTCAACTATTTTGTTGAAAATTTGTCTATTTGGGTAGAAAATTAACATTTTTGGTTAAAAATCCATATTTGGTTGAGGATTGAACTATTTTGTTAAAAGCTCGTATTTTTTTATTGAATCTAACTGGTTGATCTTTCCTTTTTCTTAAACTAGTTTTTAAAAATTAAAAATTGTTTTTTTTTATTTTTTGTTTTAAAATTATCTTTTTTTGTTGAACATTCAACTATTTGGTTGAAAGTTCATGTATTCTGTTGAAAAATCCTCTTTTGATAGAAAATTAATCTTCTTCGTTGAAAATTAATCTTTTTGGGCTTAACATTTATCTATTTATAAAAAAAATGTAACTATTTTGTTGAAAGTTGATTTATTTTGTTAAAAATTCAACTATTTTATTCTAGCCACATTGTTGTTGAAAAGTCAACTTTTTGTTGAATTTTTTTCTTTTTGGATTGAAAATTAATCTCTAGACTGAAAATGAACTTTTTTGTCGAAAATTCTATTTTTATTATTATTTTTTTTTTGTTAAACCAAAATTTAACAAAATTTTTTATAAAAAATTCAAACTCGCGAATCTTTTCTACAACAAACATTTTTTTTAAATCAAAAATGTATTTATATATTTAGAAATTTAAAAAATTTAAACAAACGTACAAATCCAATCGTACAAAAACAATTTAAATAATTGGATTCATTGGCAATAGAAAAGTTCTTTGTGGCATTACGAACCAATTAATTTTTTTTTAATTTTTCACCATTGGATAAGTCATTTGAAAATTTTCAAAATTTTTTTTAAATTTCTTTTTGTGTTTATGGAAGTGAAAGAATAACCTTAGATAAAAAAAAAGTAAGAAACAAATTTTTCGTCGATACATAATGTTTCAAAAATCTTAGATGGAGAAAAAGTAGGAAAAATTTTTTTTTCTTCGAAACATAATATTTCAAAAAATGAGGAAAAATGTTTTTTTTTGTTTTTTCTTTTATGGTGCATTTTTTAATAAACTAAGGAAAACCGTATTTTTAAATTTCAGTAGAAATTGTTTCATCATCATATTTGATTTATAATTGCTCATTTCAAAAGGAAAGTAAAATATTGCTAAATATTCAAAAAAATGTCTCCCTTAATTAAAAATTTTGAAATTAAATATTTAAAAAAAATGGAATATTGGAATATAAAATGATCAAATTAGTCGAATCGTTTGACCTAAGTGAAAAAAATTTGTAGGTTGACATCAGAAAACAGAAGAAAATTTTTTTTTTTTTAAATCGGTTAATATCTTCCGTTCTCTTTTTTGATTTGAAAATTCCAAAAAATGTCCCTATTGCTTCAAAAATTATAGCGAATTTTTCCTATGTACAGTTTTTGCTAGTGAATAATAATAAAAAATTATAAATAAAAAAAGATTTTTTTTACTCAATTTAGAATTTTTTGAAAATGGCCATGGTTTCAACAAACGAACAAATTTAGTGATGTTTGAAACGTTCAAAAATGGTCAATTTTACATTTTTTTTAGCGATTTTGACGACTTGCTAAGACTAAAAAAATGTTTCGAAAAAACAGAATAATACCATGTTTCTTTGATTCAAGCTTAAGGAATTTCGGGTTCGACATATTCAACTTCTTTTAAAATGCGTGCATGGGACTCAATCCAAAAAAAAACATGTTTTTTGGCCATTTTCAAAAATTCTGAATTAAGCAAAAAAAATTTTTTAATTTATAATTGTTTATTATTATTCACTAGTCAAAACTGTACATAGACAATATTCGCCATAATTTTCGAAGCAATAGGGACATTTTTTGGAATTTTCAAAAATTCGAATTTTCAAATCAAAAAAGAGATTTTTAAAGCTTTTTAAGGATCTTTAAAAGTTTTAAGAAAAAAAATTTTAAGTTTGCTGGGAAAATTTAAAATCGTGTTTTTTCTTTCGAAAAATTAATTTTAAGCGAATATTTAAAAAGATTTTTTTTTAAATTTTAATAAGAAATTACAATTGAACTACTATCAATTTGGAAAATAATCTAGTAAGTTTTAAATAATATATGATTAAGAATTATAAAAACTAAATAATAAAAATTTAATAATGAAAAATTAGAATTATGTGAATGAAAATTTTTATCAAAATTCATGGTAAAACTAACATTATATTTTTTTTTGAAAAACTAATTTTAGAATAATATCAAATAAGATGTCCAAAATTTTCAAAAAAGAATCTGCATGATTTTGAGGTCATTTTTTTACTTTCTCAGGATTTAAAAGAAAATTGTAGAAAAACTTAGAGTTCCAAGATTATGAAATTATTATTTGGTTCCTGGAAAATTTCTGAATGATTTTTTAAACAAATTTTTAAGAGAATATTTAAAAAGATTTCAAAGCAAATTTTAGTGTACAAATTAATTTTTTTCAGCTTAAAATTGCTAAAAATGATATAATTTTTATAATTTATAAATTTTTTGATATATTCTTCAATTCATAGCATTAAAAATGATAGCGTGGATTTCTATTTTTTCAAATATTTTATCTGTTCAATGCATAAAAGTTAGAATTTAAAATCTTGCAGTTTAGCGGCTTTTAATTTAAAAAAATTTAATTGGAAATTTAAAAAAATTCTTTTTCTTAAAGACTTACCCCTTCATTGATATTTAAAAAAAACTGGAGGTAATTTTTTTTTCGTGAAAAAATCTGATGGATCAAAGATGAAAAATATTCAAAAATGGAAAATTTAGACTACATAAAATATTTCAAATTTAGAGGCATTTTTATTATTATTATTATTATTATTATTAGAGGAGATTCATTATTTTCATTGAACTCTCTTTATCATGAAAATTCAAAAGAAAATGCAAAGAAAAGCTTTCTTTTTCATAACTAGGTTAAATTTTTTTTCCAAAAAAACGATTTAAGGTAACACAAACAAAAATTTGGTTACATGAAAAAACTTTTTTTCGTTTATAACGTAGTTTCAAATTTTACAATTTTAGAGAAAAATGCCTTTTTCTTCATTTTTATTTCATTCTGTAACTAAAAATTATAGTTTCAAAAATAAAATTAAAAGAAGCGAATTTTTTTCTTTAAATGCTTTGCACGTATCCTAAATTACTTTTATGCAGAAAAAAGCATAGACTGTATTTTTTCATTTAAATAAAAATTTGAGGGATTTAGATAATGAAATTATAAAAATCAAGCAATCTTCTTTAGGCTCAATCAAATATAAATATAAAGTTGAAGAAAAAAAAATGATTTTTAAATGGGCGACGCTTGATAATTAAAAGTTTGTTTTTCCAAACCCTTTCAATTCTTTCCACTTAATGACAGAAACTCACTGAAATTTTTTCAAATTAAAAAAAAAAGATTTTCAGGGGTTGCCGGGAAATTTTTGAAACTATCGAATTTTTTAATTTCTTAAATTTATTCTATGTATGCGAAAACTATACAAAAATTATTCTTCTTTGGTATTTTAGGTAGCATGTAAGAAAAACAAATTAAAAATAATAAAAAAATTCCTGCTAAATACAGAAATTTTTTTAATGAAGAAAAAATGACTGTTTCCGATAAGGTTTATATTCACATTGATTTTTAAAAAGTGTACATTTTTTTATTAGAAATCTATGTATTTGGTTTATATAAGAAGAGAAAGCCGTGATTTTATCTTTTTGAATAAAATTGTTGTGACTGCTAATAGCAATTTAAAAATCCCTAAAAATGGCGAAATTCATAAAAATTATTTATAAATTTCTTTTTTGTTTGAAAATATAAAATCATGACGTGTTACTCTAATTTAAACTGAATAAGTTTCAGCGAAACCATGTTTCAACTTTTAAAAATAAATTTTAATCTAACCGAATCAAAAAAGTTAATTTTTTGTCATTAAAATAGTATTTATTTATTCAGTCGGAACTTTTTTCTATATTTTTAATTTTATATTCTTACTTGCTGCCTAACATAAAATAAAACAAAAAAATTTCCAGAAATAATCCCGGGAAAATTCCCTACCGAATTTAGTGAATTTATAAGGTATCTTACAAATTTAAATATAAATAATTGTTTACAAATTTAATTTTATAATTTAAAATAAATAAAATAATAATAAAAAATTTAAAAAATTTAAAGTTATAAATATAAAATAATTATATAAATAATAGTGTATAGTATTGTAAAAGAAATTATATTTTATTATTATGAAAGAAAAATTAATATTTTTTACCTTTTGTATCAGGGTTAATTAAAAATGTTTATGAAATTCAAAATTTTCGAAATTAATTGAGCTAAAATTTAATTTTATTTAATATAACAAAATTATTAATGAATAATTTTTAGAAATTATATATTATTCATGATTAATAATATCTAAGTCTTTACTGAATGAATTAAATTCATGAAATAATTTTTTATAAAAATATTTTTTAAATATATAAATAAATAATTGTTTAAAAAATTTTAAGGGATAAACTTTAAAGTTATTATTATAAAATAAATTTAATTTAAAATATAATTTTAATTTTTAATTTTTAATATTCTTATTAAAATATAAATATAAATTTAATTTAGTTAAAAATAATGATTAAATTAGTAAATAAAAATTTTAATTTATTATATAAATAAATTTAAATATCAAATTAATGAACTAAGCAAATATTAATATTTACCTGTTTATTAAAAACATGTCTTTTAAATTGCTCAATGAAATTATATAAAATATTATTAAATAGCTGCAGTATTTTAACTGTACTAAGGTAGCATAATAATTTGTCTTTTAATTTAAGACTAGAATGAAAGATTTAATAAAATATATATTTGATTTAATTTTTTATCATTATTAAAGTGGGGATATTAAAAAATTTTATAAAATTTTTTATTAAATTTTAAATTTATAAATGAAAAATTAATAATTGTTATAAAGAGTGTTAAAATAAAAATTAGTAGAATAAGTTACCTTAGGGATAACAGCATAATTTTTTTAGAAAGATCTTATTGATAAGAAAGATTATGACCTCGATGTTGAATTAAGAAAGATTATAAAAGAAGAATTTTATAAATTAAGTCTGTTCGACATTTAAAATCTTACATGATTTGAGTTAAAATCGGCGTAAGCCAGATTGGGTTTTATCTATAAAATTAATTAATTAATAATAAATGAATTCAATTAAATCAAGAACAATAATAAAAATAGTATTATATATATAATATTATATATATATATATAATATTATTATATAAATATTCTAATAAAGGGGGTAGGGGGTATGCATATAAGCAGTTTATTCAATAATAAAAAATTTGTTGAAAAATAAACATTATTTCAATCGAAGACTATTAAATATTATTGTTTTTTTAATATAACCGTCAGGTGTATTTAAAAGTTAAAAGATTTGCCTAAATTCCTAGGCAAAGGGAATTTTTATACTATTTTTTTTTTAATTTGAACTCATTAATTAATAAATTATTTCTAATAATATAGATAAATTATATTAATACAATTTTTAGCAATAAAATTTTTTTTTTATATTATAATAATTATTATTTAATAAATAATTTTATATAATATAAATATTCAAAGAAAAGTGACTATAGTGACTTTTTCTTACAAAGTGGCTATAGTGGCTTTATCTTAAAAAAATAAGTAAAAAATGATTTGAGAAAAAAAGTGACTAATAGTGACCGTGCGGCAGCCATTATGGGCTGCAAATAGGGTAACATAGGGACCAAATCTTGAAAAATTCCCTGTTCTAATTAAGGTTTTTATTTCTATTTTTTTATAAATTTTGTGCCTAATGCCGCAAATGAACTTTTCACTGCTTTTACCAATGAATCTAATTTTAATTTTTTTTTGGCCCACCCTGGCAGACACCCTGGTGATATACGTTCCTGTATCCCGTTTCTGAAAGAAAGCGCCGTAGTACGGTAGTTTGACCGAAATTGATCACCCTGGGCGAGAGGGGCGCTCGCGTCGAGTGAGCTGCGCGTCACCGTCTCCCGGTCCCGCGGGGTGGCAGAAGCGTCAGAAATAGGGTAGGCAGTCGACCCGCCCTTATCCGCTTACGTCTCTCATCTCCACGGTATACCTTGACCGGGCCGGCAATTGTCCTAAAAACACCGGTGGCGCCAGGCCTCAACGCAAACGCCGCGTTCTTCCGGTTATCACCTTATCAGTGCCCCCCCCCCCCTCTCACCCCTCATCAACCCCTGGCTACTTTATCTCAATTCACCCCAAATATCCTGAACGAAATGATGGAGAGCGTAGACCCCAATCTACACACGTGCTTACACGAGTCGACCAAACGTGCCAGACATTCTTAAATTAAAAGAAAAATTCGTGATCAAGTGTTTTCTCGTCGAATTAATTATTAATTGTTAAAAAAGGTTTTCAAAAATAGTGAAAGTGTCGAAAGGGGTGAGGTTTTGATGAAGAGGTAGAGTAGGGTGTCCAATAGGGTGGTTCTTATTTTTACTTCATTCCTTTTTTTTGGCTCTCACTCCCCCCCCCCCCCCCAGTATTTTCAGAAATGAGAAAAAAAATGTTTCTTCTTTGAGGGAAAAATTTAGCTTTTTGTAAATTTTATATTTAAAGGCAGTGGTGTGTTACAAATAGTTCCATGTTTCAGTGTATTTTCCCGAATTCGTGAGAAAATAAAAATCAATCATAAATTTTGAGGGTGAGTGACTTTGAGCAACTCTTATGTGACCCCAGAGAAACTCCCCCTGGTGGAAAAAATTTTTAGATGGAAGTACAATATTTGTAAAACAGTAATTTTCTGTCAAAACTTGTACAAAAATGTAAAAAATTTAATGAAAAAATAATTTTAATAATAATAGATATTTTTTATTTTGTTGTAGAAATGTGAAAAAACAATACAATAAAGTACAAACTTCTACAATTTGAAAATTTTAATAAAAAAATCGAATTAAATACAAATAGATTTTTTTATTTTGTTGTAGAAAAGTAAAAAACAATACAATAAAGTACAAACTTCTACAATTTTAAAATTTTGATAAAAAAATAGAATTAAATACAAATAGAATTAAATACAAATAGATTTTTTTATTTTGTTGTAGTAAAGTAAAAAAAACAATACAATAAAGTACAAACTTCTACAATTTGAAAATTTTAATAAAAAAATAGAATTAAATACAAATAGATTTTTGTTATTGTTGTAGAAAAGTAAAAAAAGAAGTGCAAATTACTACAATTTAAAAAATTTTACAACTTTTTATTATTAATTATTTTTCGTTACTTTTTTGTAAAAACCTACAAGGCGTTACAGAAAACTACAGTATTTACAATTTTTTAAATTTGGGCGTTTCAAATCAGAAAAACACTTGTATTTTACGTAAATAGGGGAACAAATTATTTGTAATAAAATTAATGTAGGTACTATACTAAATTAAATTTTTAACCAAGTAACTCAATTTTCAACTCAAAAGATGAATTTGTGATCAAGACAATTAATTTTTGACAAAAAAAAAATTTATAACAAAATACATGAATTTTTAACTAAAGAAGATTATTTTTTAACCAAAAATCGAATAGTTGGGTTTGCACTGTTTGCAGTAAACAAAATTTATTAATAATTAAAAATTGAATATTTTCCGATTAGAATTTTCAAAAATAGATAATTTATATTCAGAGGAATGAAAATTGTATCATTTCTAATTAGAAGCATTCAAAATTGAAAAATTCAAAAGTGCAAACTTTTGAATTTTAATAAATTTAAATTCAAAAGTGCAAAGTTTTGAATTTTAATAAATTTAAATTCGAAACGATTTTAAAATTTGAAATTGAAAAATAAATTGTATATTTCAAAACAAAAGCTTCTGAAATTCCAGAAATATAAATTTTTATTAAATTTGAAAAATTAAGATTTAACATCAAAATTGATTAGACAAATTTTTCTAAAATCGAAAAATAAATTCACCTTTATTTTTACCGTTCGAAATGCAAAATTTATCAATTCTAAACCTTTAAAATTGAATTATTCCAAAAAAAACGTTCACAATAAAAAATAAATTTAAATGAGAAATATTAAAAAATAAAAAAAAGGTATAATTTTTAAAGGTATACGAAAAATATAAAAAAGGTATACTATAAAACAAAAAAAAATTTAGTCACGAAGTATTGTGATATTAAAATTTTTTTATACTCAAACCCTCAAGAACTTTCTATTACTTTAGGTAAATTTAATCCTTTAGAAATTAACAATTTTCAAATTTTCAAAAATACTTTTTGATATTCAATTATTTTAATTTTAATCGAAAAATTTAAACTTGTGATAAGGAAAAATTAAAAATTTAGCGTTTACCATGAAAATTGAGAATTCTAAAATTGAAACAATTAAAAATTAAAAAAGTTATTTAATTTTTCAATATAAAAATAGTTTTTTTTTCAACTGAGTTTGAAATGTCGAACTTTTTGGAACATTTTTCAAATAAAAAAAAAACTTCAATATTCAATGCCTGATTTAAAATTTCGCGATTTACCTGAAATGAACCATTTTTTAAACAAATCAGAATTTCGTAAACAATATAAAATTATTAAAAAATAACTGGGTCTTCTTGGATTTACGATTTATGATTATTTATGAAAAAAAGTTTTTAAAAAGCGTTAACAACCCGCAATATTACGTAAAATATAAATATATAAATAGTTTATTTTATTCTAATTATTTTGTTGAAAATTTGAATGTAAAAATTCAACTGTTCTATTGAAAATTTGTCCATTTGGGTTGAAAATTCACCATTTTTGTTTAAACCAAATACATAAATTAAAAATTTTGAAATTTCAATCTGAAATTGTTTTATTTCGTTTATAAAAAATTAAATGTTAAAAATAGTGCAATATTGAAATTCTGATAAGGATATTAGAAATTTTTTTATTCTAAGTTTGATAATAACTTTCAAATTTTTTTTTGTTCAATAAAATTTAAGGCTTATTCCTCAATAAACTAAAAATACTTTTTTCGGATGACAACATTTTTTAGCTTTCAATTTTTTTTTCAAATTAAAAACTAGGTCAATTTAATTTGCAGACCTAAGACGGCCTAGCGGAACATTTAAACAATTTTTGAGAAATAAAAACAAATTTATGGTAGTATTTTTTCACTAAAGTTCAATAAGTTTTGGCAATAAAATTATTTTTTTTAATTTAAAAATTTTTTAAAAATAAGAATAATTTGGGTTTGAATGCCAAAATTTTTTAAGGAAAACGGCCCTTTTTTTGGTCGCTTGACTCGGTCGAATCAAACTTCAATTTATATTTTTCATAATCTTGTTTGCAAAATTCAAAAATTCTAATTTGTATTGGGCACCCTAAGGTACGATAGAGTGGTCCAAAAAAAATCTAAAATTTTTTTAAGATCTCATCCTCCAATTTTGTATTATTTATGGGGAAAAAATTCCTTTTTTTTAGATTTAAATTTCAATTCAATTTCGAAAAAAATCGTAAATGCTTCATAGTTGATGTAAAATAATTGTATAAATAATTTAGAGACTAAAATTTTTATTTTGTAAATAAATGTGCCCCTAAATTCGCTAAAAGTTACCCCTTAAGATACTATAACAAAATTTTGAGGTATCTTTTCTGAAGTTCATAAAAAATAAATTAAAAATTTCCAGGACAAATTATTTAAAAAATGTATAATACAAATATAGAAAAAACTTCCTTTCATTTATATTTTTTGAGTTATAGTATTTCAAGGGGTAAGTTTCAGAAAATTGTATTTTTAATTGATTTAAAAAATTTCATTTTTATTGCTTTGGGGCAAAAAAAGAGTTTACCAAATGATAAAAAATGAGGGGGTGGTATTAAAAAAAAATAAAAAAAGGCTTTTTATTTGGACCACCCTAAGGTACATCTTAACCAATTTCTTCATCTCACTAAAAAATTATCTCTCTATCTGAAACATAGTTGCCGGTAATAAAAAATTCCCTGATTATAAATTATTATTTTAAACCAATAAACAATTGAAAATTTTCAATCTGAAAGTCAAAATGCGAAAATTTTGAACTTTACAAAGTGTTGACGAAAAAGGGATGTGAAGAGGATGTAAGTGATAATGGGCCAGGATTGGTGCGCCCGTAGAAGAAAACGTACGAGCAGCGGATGCTGCCCCTGTGGACCACGTGTCCATCCTTCAAATTGGTCAGTCACCCTAAAATCATTTTTAAAATTTACTTAATTTCATTACATTTTTTTTTCAAAAAATTTCCAATAATTTTTAAATTTTTCCATTTTTTAAGAAAAATTATCGTTTCTGAAGAGAATATTTCCATTAGGTATGGTAATTTTCCCAGTAACTTAGGTTACTGGGTTGGTAGTTTTCCTGCTAAAATTAAAACAAAATCTTTTTCCATTATTTGTGGAAAATTATGATTATTTGTAGGAAATATTTTCGTATGGAAATTTTCAACAACAAAAATTGGAAAATAAAGAAACCGTAGAATATTTGGGTATTTTCCCATTTTTTAAAGTGATTTCACTAATATAAAGTCGGAATAAATTCGGAATATTTTTCCAATTTTTGTGGAAAATGATCTTTTTTGTAGGGAATATTTCTATTCTGTATGGAAATTTTTGAAAAAATTTACAAAATAAAGAAACCCTAGAAGATTCGGAACATTCAAAAATGAACATTTAATAAAATTGTTAATAATATTTACTTTTATATTTAAACAAAATCCAATTTGAAAAAATGTTAAAGTTCATAAAACATGTTAAAATAAAACCGAAATAGTTTCAGAATTTTCCTAGAATTATTTTGGGGAAAATTCCGTAAATACTTGAAAGTTTACCGAACTTAATATGGAATTTTCTAAGAGTTATTTTGTGCAAAAATTTCCAAAATAATTACAAAATTCACTGAAATCGTTAAGGAATTTTCCGGAATTAATTTCGGAAAAAATTTCCTAACTTCGATAAATTTTAAAGTACTTTAAAATTTACCGAAATTGTTATGGAATTTCCCTGAAGCGATATTGAAAAAATTTTCCAAAATATGTTAAAAAGTTACCGAAATTGTTACGAAAGTTATTTTCGAAAAAATTCCTAAAATACCTTATAAATTCAATAAATTCGGTAGGGAATTTTCCGGGTATTATTTCTGGAAAGTTTTTTGTTTTATGTTAGGTAGAAAGTAAGAATATAAAATTGAAAATATTGAAAAAATTCCTGCTGGATACATAAATACAGTTTTAATGACAAAAAATTAACTTTTTCGATTCGGTTAGATTAACATTTATTTTCAAAAGTTGAAAAATGTTTTCGCTGAAGTTTATTTGGTTTAAATTAGAGTAACAACCCATGATTTTATATTTCAAAAAAAAAGAAATTTATAGAAAATTTTTATGAATTTTGCCATTTTTAGTGATTTTCAAATTGCTATGCAAGCACAACAATTTTTTTTCAAACAGATAAAATCACGGCTTTCTCTTCTTATATACACCAAATACGTAGATTTCTAATAAAAAAATTTACACTTTTTAAAAATCAATGTCAATCTAAACCTTATCGAAAACAGTCATTTTTTCTTCATTAAAAAAATTCCTGTATTTAGCAGGAATTTTTTTATTATTTTTTATTTGTTTTTCTTACACGCTACTTAAAATACTACACAAAAATAATTTTTGTATAGTTTTCGCATCCATAAAATAAATTTTAAGAAATTCAAAAATTCGATAGTTTCAAAAATTTCCCGGCAACCCCTAAAACTTTATTTTTTAATTTGAAAAAATTCCAGTGAGTTTCTGTCATTAAGTGGAAAGAATTGAAAGGGTTTGAAAAAACAAACTTTTAATTTTTAAGAGTTGGCCATTTAAAAATAAATATTTTTTTCCTACATTTTTTATTTATATTTAATTAAGCCCAAATGAAATTGCTTAATTTTTATAATTTCATGATCTAAACCCCTCAAATTTTTATTTAAATGAAAAAATACAGTCTATGCAATTATTACAATTATTTTAGGATACGTGCAAAGCATTTAAAAAAAATTCGCTTTTTTAAATTTTATTTTTGAAACTATAAGTTTTTGCTACAGAATGAAATAAAACGGAAGAAAAAGGCATTTTTCTCTAAAATTGTTAAATTTGAAACTACCTTATAAACGAACAGAAATTTTTTCATGTAACCAAATTTTCATTTGTGTGAAAAAATCCTTTTTTTGGACAAAATTTAAATTCTAAAAAAGAAAGCTTTTCTTTACATTTTCTTTTAAATTTTAATGATAAAGAAAGTTCAATAAGAATAATCAATCTCCTCTAATAATGTAGTGGTTATAGTTTAAATTAAAAAAAAATTGACAAAAGGAATAATTTTTTCTCGAGAAAAATTTAGAAAAATGCTTTTCAATTTGAAATATTTGATGTAGTCTAAATCCACCATTTTTTTATATTTTTCATCTTAGATTCATCAGATTTTTTCAAGAAAAAAAAAATTACATCCAGTTTTTTTTTAATTGTTACATATCACATAAAATAACAATTTTAGAAGAAAAGCATTAAAAATTGGGGGTTGATTTTTTTAAAATATCGATTAAGGGGGTGAGTCTTTCAAAAAAAGAATTTTTTTAATTGACACCCTAGAATTTGGTCAGTATCTGTTTTTCAAAATTTCAATTTTTACCAAAAATAATCTCTACTAAAAAATACCAGAACATTACTAGGTTGGCAATGAAGAATACAAAAAAAATATTCCAGAAACTTTTAGTACTTTTTGGGAAAAATAATATTTGAAAAAAGAAAATTTTAGACAAATTAATTCAGCAAAAGAAAAGCTAGTATTCCTACCTGTTTTTAAAATAAGAACTAAAGATTTTTAACAGCAAATTGTTTTTTTTGTCATTATTCAAATAGAAAAATGAATTTTCTTTTGTTTTTTCTGAGACTTGATCTCATTTTTTATGTAAAAAATAAATTAAATAAAAACTCCACTGTTTTCTACGTATCTAAAAGTTGGGGCTACATTTTGCTACTTTTTTTTGAAGAATAGAGGCTACTTTTATGACTTTTTCGAAAGTCATAAATTAGTGCGAGGCTTGTGCAGTTTATCTTTTTCAATAGTAAACACTGTGCAAACGTTGTGGAAATATTGCCAGCAGCCTTCAATTTTCCCTCTTGAATAATACATTATCACTGGAATCACAAGTTGCCTCTTTTATGTCTGACAAATCCAAGCCAACTATAAAAAAGAGTTTATGACCCCCTCATAAAAAACATGCAACTCTGGGCAGAAAGAAATCACGTGAAGGAAAGTGTTTCCTGAAAAATCGAAAATTCAAATTTTCATCGCACAAAAAATAATTTTAAAAAAAATTCCATTTTATGGTGAAACTATGCAAGATACGGAAAAATATGGACAAAGAAAAATTGTGTTCCTAAAAAATAGCTACAAATTTGTTATTCATCACTTTTTAATAGGACGCGTAGTTTTTGTTTTATTCGTGAAAACCAATATTAAAAATTAAAAATTGAAGTTTTTGAAAAACGACACAAGCTACGATCAAAATAAATATACCAAAAATGTTCACTCGAAAAAGGGCTACACATTTTTTATTAATTTTAGGATGTGTAGTTTTTCTTTTAATCGTGAAAACTAACATAAAAAATAAAAAATTAGAGTTTTGAAAAAAGGGATCAAGCAACGGAAAAAAATAAACAAAAATTGTGCACCTGAAAGGGATCTACAAGTTTTTTATCAGTCACATATTGATAGGACAAGTCGTTTTGTTTTTAGTCGTAAAAAATATTATTTAAAAAAAAATGAAAAATTTGTGGAAAACGACAAAAGGTACGAAAAAGAAATGTATAGGCAAAATTTGTTTACTGAAAAAAGAGAAAGAAATTTTTTTTTGATGTTAAATATTTGTTGATAGGACGTGTAGTTTTAGTTTCAATCGTGAAAAATAACATTTATAATAAAAAATTAAAATTTTTGGACAAACGACACAAGCTACAAAAAATGAATAGCCAAAAGTTGTTCAGCAAAAAAAAGCTACAAATTTGCTATCAATCATTTTTTCATGGGACGCGTAGTTTTTCTTTTAATGGTAATAAAATTACATTAAAAATAAAAAAATAAAAATTTGTTGACAAACGACACAAGCTACGAAAAAAATCTATTTGTTCATCCAAAAAAGAACTAGGAATTTATTGTTAATTATTTTTTATAGAGCGCGTATTTCATGTTTAAATCGTACAAAATAAACAAATTAAGTGTTTGGAAAAACTGCACAAAATGCAATAAAATGTTAATTAACAAAATTGTTTTTTTTATGTTTTTTCAAATTATAAAAACAAGACAACGAAAACACATCTGTTTCAATACTTTACACAAAATCGAATGCGAAGCATGAGATGCGGGATGAGAATGTGTTCCTTAAAGCCGAAAGAGCTTTAACAAAAGAGAATTCACAATCACCAAATTGAAAACGTTTGAAAATCAAGAAAAATTAATGAAATGACTTTGAATTGAAAACGTCCTAGTTAAAATATTTTAGCTAGGTAAAATTGGGAAAAAAGGTCAATATTTTGAATGGAATGAAAAGGAATTGAATTTGCATCATTTCTGAATAAAAGCGTTTAAAATTGGATAATTTTAATTTTAAAAAATTTTGAAACAGAAGCTTTCAAAATTCAAAAATTTCACACTAAAATTTTTAAATTTGGACAATTTCTTTAGGAAAAAGTTGAGATTGTCTGATTTTTAATTCAAAGCGTTCAGAATTGAAAAATTTTATTTTGTGTTTAGGAATATTGATATTAAATGATTTCAGATTAATATTTCAAAAGAGGACAATTTCAAAACGTTTAAAATGGAATATTTTCCGATTAGAATTTTCGAAAATAGATCATTTGAATTCAGGGGAATTAAAATTGTATTATTTCTAATCAGAAGCATTCAAAATTGAAAAATTCAAAAGTGCAAACGTTCAAATTTTAATAAATTTAAATTCGAAACGATTAAAATTTGAAAATTCGAAGTAAAAGCTTCTGAAATTCTAGAAATATAAATTTATAATAAATTTGAAAAATTATGATTCAACATAAAAATTGATTAGACAAATTTTTCTAAAATCGAAAAATAAATTCGCATTTGTTTTTACCGTTCGAAATGGAAAATTCATCAATTCTAAACCTTTAAAATTGAATCATTCTAAAAGAAAACGTTCACAATAAAAAGTAAATTGAAATGGGAAATATTAAAAAATAAAAAAAAGGTACACTTTTTAAAGGTATACGAAAAATATAAAAAACGTATACCATAAAACTAAAAAAAACGTAGTCACGAAGTATTGTGATATTAAAACTTTTTTAGACTTAAACCCTCAAGAAATTTCAATTACTTTAAATAAATTTAATCCTTTAGAAATTAAAAATTAAAAATTTTTTTTAAATACTTGTTGAAATTCAACCATTTTAATTTTAATCAACAAATTTAAACTTGTGATAAGGAAAAATTGAAAATTTAGCGTTTACTATGAAAATTCAGAATTCTAAAATCGAAAAAATCAAAAATTAAAGAAATTATTTGATCTTTCAATAAAAAAATAGCTTTTTTTCAACTGAGTTTGAAATGTCCAAATTTTTGAAACATTTTTCAATTTAAAAAAAAACTTCAAAATTCAATTCCTGATTTATAATTGAAACCAAACTATTTGGAATATTTAAATATAAAATCATTAAATTTGTAACTGACTGAAATTGAATTGGTTGAATTTCGAAAAATATAATTGACAATGTGAAAATTGTTATATAAATTTGTAAGGGTTCGAGTACAAAAAAGTTTTACTATAACAATTCTTCGCGACAAAATTTTTTTTAGTCTCAAGTAAAGTTTGAATTTCTTTAAGTTTCAAGTTTTTTGAATATGCATTTTTCAATATTTCTCATTTAAAATTACTTTTTATTTTGATCGTTTTTTCAGAATAATTCAATTTTAAAGGTATACAATTGAAAAACTTTCCATTTTGAACAGTAAAAATTCAGCTAAATTTATTTTTTGATTCTAAAAAAGTCTGTCTAATCAATTTTTACGTTAAATCGTAATTTTCTAGATTTAATAAAAATTGGAATTTCTATTATTTTATAAGCTTTTAATTTGAAATATTCAATTTAGTTTTCAATTTCAACACCTTCCTAATGAAATTGTCTGAATTGAAAAATTTTAGTTTGAAAGTTTTGAATTTTGAAAGCTTCTGTTTTAAATTTTTTCAATTTAAAAGCATCCAATTCTAAACGCTTTTATTCAGAAATAAAAACAAGTTCAATTCCTTCTCATATCATTCGAAATATTGTCCTTTTTCAAAATTTTACCCGTTTAAAATATTTTGGATTGGAACGTTTTAAATTCAAAATCATTTCTTACATTTTTCTTAAATTTCAAACGCTTTTCCGCTCTCTAGTGATTTGTTTTCATAAAATAAATTAAATCTTGGACATAAATTACTAAAATTTACCAAGAGAAACTTTCTTCCTTGAAGCAATTCCCTGGGGTAGGGTTGATAAAGATATTCATCTAGACCATAACTTGCCTAATGGGGCAATTTACTCTAGTACTTTAATTCAAGATGACTAATTGTGACACTGATTGAAGGAAATCAGGGTACCGCCAGAGTTGGGTAGTAACTTGTTACAAATAACTAAGTAACTGAAATGTTACTTTATTTTTTAACTTTTAGGGTAACTTCGTTGCTATTTTAAAAAGTAACTTGTAAAAAGTAGGGGATAGTGGGGCTAAGTCGAAAGTGAGGCTAAGTCGAAAGTGAGGCTAAGTCGACAGTAGGGCTAAGTCGACAGTGGGGCTAAGTCGACACTTGCTTTGTAAAAATCGTTTTTTATGACTCAGGAAGACTCAAAACATGAAGATTTGATGAAAACCGACGGCCTCCAATTCTACATCAAACTAATACCTTCTCATTGTAGGATGAGAATGTAAAAAAAATTGTCTGACAAAGCATTAGGTATTGTTCGATCAAGAATTTAGATGGCTACCATAATAAAAATTGTAAAAATGTGTCCTTTTCTTCCTTCAAGCATTGTGGTCAAGTGTCGACTTAGCCCCAGGGGGTTGTCGACTTAGCTCCACGATTCTTCGCTTGACAGATTTTTCATCACTTTTTCTCTAATAATTGATAAACAAATCATCGTAGTTCAAAATCAACAGTAACATTTTGTAGCCCACTAAATTCTCGATCCAACCATACCTAATATGTTGTCAAACAAGAATGTTTTTAAATTAAAAAATGACTTGGCAAAAGGTGTCGACTTAGCCACAATTTTCCCTAAATTAGTTACGATTTTTTTAAACTTTTTCTCATTTAGTGTTTTGTAATCTGAAACTGTCAAGTGTTGACGTGAGAATTGTGAAAACTGTATGTCTGGTTATGAAGCTGCGTTACGCGCATTATGCGCTGTACGCAAAAGTGCGTGCTTCCCACTTGAAGTGTGTTGCGAGGTGTTTTGGAACTTTCTTTTCATTTCCGTTAAACATTTAGTCTACCCTTGTCTCCCTATTAGAAAAACAATTTTCAAAATATTTTTAAAATGTTTTTACCAAAAGAGATGAATTTCCTAACGAAAATCAACACTTTTAAAAAAAAAGAGTTTTTTGAGATTTTAGCAGCAGCTTGAAACTTTAATTTTAGTTATTTACTTTCAAGTTGTGTTTTTGTATCTTATCTTCTATCAAGAGAGGTTTATGGGTCAGTTATGGGTAGAAAATTATCCTCTTTTGGTTGCAAATTCAGATATTTTCTTGAAAATTGGTCTTTTTTGGTTAAATGCAACTGTGATTGATTTCAAAATAAAGACTTTTTTGGTAGAAAAAATATCAACTATTATATTTTTCCTTACAAAAATGCAATAAAGAAATCAAGTTAATTAAATAAAATCCGTAAAAAAAATTGGTTGAAAATTCATGCATTTCGTTAAAAATTTAACTATTTTATTTGGTTGAAAAGTTATTTTTTTGTTAAAAATTCATATTTTCGGTTTGAAAATTCAACAATTTAGTGGAATTTTTTTTTCTTTCTTGATTCAAAATTCGGCTTTTTCGTTTCAAAATTTATCTCTTTTGGTGAAAAAAATAATTTTGGTTGAAAATTCAGCTATCTTGGTAGAAAATTAACGTGGTTTTGTTGAGGATTCAGCCATTTTGTTGAAAATTCGTCTTTTTTTTGTTGAATGCAACTGTGAATTCAACTGCGTATTATAATACGCTAATAATATAACTCTTTTTTTGAAAAGTGTTGATTTTGGTTAGGAAATTCATCGCTTTTGGTAAAAACATTTCATTCATTCATCACTTTAGTAGAAAATTGAACTATTTTGTTTCAAATTCGTTTTTTTAGTGGGTAGAAAATTCAAATATTTTGCTAGAAGATTCAGCTATTTGGCTGAAAATTAATTTTTTATCAGAAATTGAACTACAGTGAACTTCGGAGATAGTATCGGTTTTGAGGCTGACGGTGGACGATGGATTTTACTGCGTGGTGAAAAATATTTTGAAAATTGTTTTTCCAATACGGAAAGTTCCAAAACACCTCGCAAAACACTTCAAGTGTGAAGCACGCATTTTAGCGTCTAGCGCATAATGCGCGTAACGCAGTTTCCTAACCAGACATTCGAAGAAATTATTTAACAAAAAATCACTTACTTTTATATTATTATTATTATTATACCATTAAGCCATTTCCCTTTCGGGGTAGGCGTGACTTGCTCGGTTGGAGAATAGTAGTGTGTATGTGGGTATATAGGTATAAGGTAGGTAGGAATATAGGTATGAGGTGGACAGGCATATAAGTGTTAGGTATATATATTTTAGATTGATCTGGAATTCTCGT
>CAKNYM010051945.1:106265-125661 GCA_932195095.1 Andricus curvator
ATCCCGTCTATATCATATAGCATTTCACCTTTGCTGTTTCTCATGCTCGCAATCTCTGTACTTTTACTTTCCTTCATCTGTTTATATAGTAGTTTCATTATTCCTCCAAAGCCGTTTTGTATTTTGTTCTCTTCTTCTGTTCTGATTTTTTCTTTACTCTCCTTGACTAGTCGTTTCATTTTCCTCTTTTTGTCTTTGTAATCATTTTTGAGTCTATTTCTCTCCTCATCGCTAAGACCTGTCATGTTTAATGTTCTCGTGTGCGCTTTTTTCTTTTCTCGCTGGGCTGCTTGAATTTCATCATTCCACCATGCATCACCAGACTTTCTTCCTACCACTGCCGTACCACACACTTCAATTGCAGTTTTAACAATGGTATCCCGTAATAAAGCCCACGCGCCCTCTATATCTTTATTGCTCGTAAGCTCTTCCCAAGTTGCCCTACCAATGCGTTCGCTTAACTTATTTTGAAACTCTATTCGCACTTCCGGTTTCTGTAAATTTTCAATCTTTATTCGAGTTTGTTTCGTTTTTTCTGTTCTCTTTCTTTTCCATCCCCGGCCTAAGTTTATAATATTATATTAACGGTCCTCGAAAATTTTTCCAAATTCTCACGTCAACAAAATAGTTGAATCCTGAAGGAAAACAGATTAGTTTTTAACCAAGCAGTTGCAACTATAAAGGATCAATTTTCAATTTAAAATATTAATTGTCAACCAAAAATGCAATAGTTATATTTCCAAGTGAGAAAATACATTGTCAATAAAATAAAAAGAAATTTTTAGCCAAACAGTTGAATTTTTAAGCAAAGAGATGTATTTTCAATTGAAATGATGAATCTTAAAAAAAACACTTTTTTAAAGTTCAACATTCAACCAAATGCTTGACTTTTCAGCCAAAAAGTTGATTTTCTAAGCACGAAGATTAATTTTATACAAAAAAAAAAAATTTGCAACAAAATACATGAATAAAAAACAAGTTGTTTTTCTAATACGGAGATAAGAGTAGACTAAATATTTAACAGAAATGAGAAGAAAGTTCCAAAACTCCTCGCAAAACACTTCAAATGGGAAGCACACACTTTTGCATATAGCGCATAATGCGCGTAACGCAGTTTCATAACCAGACATACGAAGAAATTATTTAACAAGAAATCACTTACTTTTATAAATATTAGATTAACTGTCCACAAAAAACGCATTTTTCCAAATTCTCACGTCAACAAAATAGTTGAATCCTGAAGGAAAACAGATTAATTTTTACCCAAGCAGTTGCATGTGAACCAAAAAGTATGAATTTTCAAACAAAAAGAATAATTTTGCACTATAAAAGACAAATTTTCAACACTAGACTTTAAGTTTCAACTATAAAGGATCAATTTTCAATTTAAAATATTAATTGTTAACTAAAAATGGAATAGTTATATGTCCAAGTGAGAAAATTCATCCTCAATAAAAAAAAAGGAATGTTTTGCCAAACAGTTGAATTTTTAAGCAAAGAGATGTATTTTCAATTGAAATGATGAATCTTTAAAAAAAACACTTTTTTAAAGTTCAGCATTCAACCAAATGCGTGACTTTTCAACCATAAAGTTGATTTTCTAAGCACGAAGATTAACTTTATACCAAAAAAAAAAAAATTTTCAACAAAATACATGAATAAAAACAAGTTGTTTTTCTAATACGGAGACAAGAGTAGACTAAATATTAAACGGAAATTAGAAGAAAGTTCCAAAACTCCTCGCAAAACACTTCAAGTGGGAAGCACGCACTTTTGCATATAGCGCATAATGCGCGTAACGCAGTTTCATAACCAGACATACGAAGAAATTATTTAACAAGAAATCACTTATTTTTATAAATATTAGATTAACTGTCCACGAAAAACACATTTCTCAAAATTCCCACGTCAACACTTGTCAGTTTGATATTACAAAACACTAAATGAGAAAAAGTGAAAAAGAGAAATTTCCTGAATTTTTGATTTTTTCTTCAAAATCCCTGACATTTCCTGGATTTCCAGGTTTTTCCTGACCTGCAGCCACCCTGGGAAATACTCCTTTTATAATCGTTTTCCCTCTCACCCCCAAGCTCTGCAATGAAATTGAAAAGGACCTTCATTTCCGCATTCAAGTCACGCAGGAGGGTGTGTCTGATTTACATATGTCCATTCGGGTGTTAAGATCCAAAGTTTTAAAAAAATTATCGGGTTAAATCTCACGGAAATGAAGGGTGTTTTAGCAATAAAATTATGCATTCCGTGACTAGAACTGGAACATTTTTAAAGTTCAAGGTTTCATAGCCTTGCTTTCTTTCTACGCATGCTTTTCTCTAAAAGTGCAATTCACCATCAAATTTAAATAGTATCATGTTAATAAATTTAAATAAAATAAAATATAAAATAACATTAAAAATTTTCAACTCCTAAGAATAACATTTTTTATAATTCAAAAAGTACTGAAATTTCAGAATGCTTTGAGAGGAAGCTTTTTCTAACTTTCATTTCTCTGGTGGACAAATTTTTACAAAAAAGTACAAAAAACGAAAACAACTTTCACAGGAATCTAAAAATAAATACAATAAATTACAACAAAAATTACGGGAAAGTACAACTTTTTTCTATTATTCGGACGAATTTTGTACTTTTTTTTGTATTCATTTTTAATGCTGCATATTGAAGAATGAATGAAAAAATTTATGGATTTTCAAAATTATATTATTTTAAGTAATTTTAAGCTAAAAGCATTATTTTCAAACACCAAAACATCAAAATTTGTTTTAAAATCTTTTGATATATTTTCTTAAAAATTTGTTTGAAAAAATCATTTACAAGTTTTTCAGGAATATAATGAAAATTTTGTTATTATCTTGAAACTTGAATTTTTCCTACAATTTTTTTGAAAATCCTGCGAAAATTAAAAAAAATTACATTAAAGTCTTCCAGATTATTTTTTGCAAATTTTTAAAATTCTTTTTAATATTCTTATTTCTTATTATTTCGTAATTTTTTTTGCAATTTTTTCTAAATTTCTCATTCGAAATCTTCAAAAATCTACATTTTGTTTTGAATTTTTTGAAACCTTTTCACGTTTCAAATTATTTTTGAATCTTTTTAAAACTTCTAAATATATTGTAACATTAATTGATTTTTTCCAAATTGATGATTGTTCTATTGTAATTTATTATTAAAAAACTGTTTAAAAATCTTTTTAAATATTCTCTTAAAATTAATTTTTGAAAATAAAAAATCATTTCGAATTTTCCCAGCAAACTTGAGATTTTTTTATTTTCTTAAACCCTGTAAAGACCCCTAAGAAGCTTCATAATTTTATTTCCAATTCTTCAAAAATCTACATGTAGTTTTTCATTTTTTCAAATCTTTTCAAGTTTTAAATTAAGTTTGGATCTTTTCAAAAATTCTCAATATCTCTCAAACCAACTCAAATTTTTTCCAAATTGGTAATTGTTCAATTATTACTAATGCATAAAAATTCAATAATTTACTTACATATTATTAATTTGTTGAATAGAACAATGAACAAAATAATAATTTTGCAACGAAACAGTTGAATTTTTAACAAAATAATTAATTTTTCAACAAAAAAATTGAATTTTCAACCAGTAAATTAATGCTTAACTGAAAAATTAATTTTTAATGAAATTGTTCAATCTTCTACGAAATTAACAGAATTTTCAACCCAAAAAAAAATAATTTTCAACCAAAAATGGAATAGTTAAATCTCGGTTACAAAAATGTATTTTTGCACCAAAAATACTAATTTTGAACTTTACAAAGTTAATTTTTTTAAATAGTTTAATTTGTTAATTTGTTTAACAAAAAAATTAATTTTCGACCCAATATTTGAAATTTCAACAAAATAGTTGAATCCTGAACGAAAACAGACTAATTTTTAACCAAGCAGTTTTTAAGTAAGAAAATTCATTCTCAACCAAAAAAAAAAAAGTTAATTTTCTACTAAATTGTTGAATTTTTAAGTCAAAAAGATGAATTTTCAACCCAAAAATATTCATTATCAACAAAAAATTGATTTGCGACCCAATATTTGAATTTTCAACAAAATAGTTGAATCCTGAATGAAAACAGACTAATTTTTAACCAAGCAGTTTTTAAGTAAGAAAATTCATTCCCAACAAAAAAAGAGGAATTTTTGAGCCAAATAGTTGAATTTTCAAGCAAAGAGATGTATTTTCAATTGAAATAATGAATCTCAAAAAAAAATTATTTAAAGTTCAACATTCAACCAAATGCTCGATTTTTCAACCAAAAAGTTGATTTTTTAGACACGAAGATTAATTGCATACAACAACAACAAAATTTTGAACAAAATACATTGATAAAAAAAATACATTAATGTTCAAACAAGTACCTGAACTTTCAAGAAAAAAAGATGAACTTTCATCCAAATGCTTAAATTTGAAAAAAAAGAAAAATTTTCAATACAATATAGAAGTTAAATTTTCACTTAAAAAAATTAATTTCCAACCAAAAATAAAACGAATACTTAAAAAAATATTTGAATTGGCAAGCAAGTCAGTCAAATAGATGAATTAAAAAAAAATTTAACAAAGTAATTCCACTTTCAACCAAATAGTTAACAAAATATTTGTATTTTCAACCAAATAATTAAATTTTCAACAACAAACAGTTTTCGGAAAACTTTCTCAAAATTTATCATCAGTAACATACTAGGCACGTAATTTTTGGAGGCTCCCCTTTTTTCAAATTGTTGTGATAATTTCGGAAAAACGAATTTCGAAAAAATGAAAATGGAAGTCAATCGCCGGAATAAATTTCCGGTCATTTCCCGTTTTTTCCCCGTTTTCAAAACTTGTTTCCGTCATTGAAATTAAAAAGTTTAAACTGTTCAAAGTGAACATTTATTCAAATGAAGAAATCTGTAAACGCTTCCTGTATAATAAAAAAAACTTTACTTAATTTCCTACGTTCGATAAATTGCTCTCTACTGACCTTTTAACCTGTGTCAAGAGAACTTATTCGGTTATATTTGAAGGATCGATATTTAATTATAACTGGACTGACACTCAGCTATTTTAGATGCAGTGGCAAAGTGAAAAGTTAATTTTCGTGGAATATTGCTTCGACAATAGACACTAGTAGAACCCACGTAATGCTATTGAAACTGAACCAAACTAATTCGTAGCTACGATACGGGTTGACAATGGCTGATATTGGATTCTAACGATTCATTGTTATAAAGTCGTTAGTGTAACAAGCTAGAACTTTACAAAATAAAATTCTGATTGCAGTAGGAGAATCCTAATTAGTGCAACAATCGTGATTATAATTAGTTCATAACAAATCCACAACGTAAAGAGAACGACAGAGTTAATAATGTTAAATACGGAAATGAATATAATGATAAATTATTTCTGATTCTACGAAAACACTTTTAGTAAGCTCAGGTGTTCTCAAGCTAAGCTACTAACATCTTTAGCTTTCTTAGAGCGATGCAGGGACAACATCCTCCCAAAATTCTTACAATCGAAAAAACACTTGAGAACATCTAAATCCGAAGTTATTCTACATAAAACAAGTTGGCTTCTCTTGAAATAAAAAATACAACTTCTTGCAAGATTAAAGATCTTTCCACTCAAAAACAAAATTTAACAAATTACTTCCAGCAAGGCACACACCACTAACACAGTAAAAAACATCTCTAACCATCCTCTCAGTAATGAAATGCTTTCAACTTTATCTAAAGGTCATAATCTTGCAGTAGCTTCCTCAAAAATTCCGAAAGAAGAAATCATCAGTAATCTGGAACCCACAATATATACCCTTCCATCCGAAAAAGCAAATGACATGCGGCGTAGGACGGTCAACATCTTACGCCAAGCCCAACTTTCCTCCTCAAACTTAACAAAACCAGAAAAACAGAAATTAAAGAACTCAACGGAATAGAAATGATAATATTACCCGCAGACAAAGGCAACACAACAGTAATAATGAATAAAGAAGACTAACAACAAAATCATGGACCTTCTGACTGACGATACATATGAAAAACTTAAAAAAGACCCCACCAAAACAGTAGTCAGCAAACCAAAAGCCCTCCTAAGAGACTCTAAAGTTTACAGCGAAACAATATCTAAATTAATACCTACTAATCCCATTTCTCCAAAACTTTACTGATTCCCAAACATCTGCAAAAACAACATTTCACTCAGACCGATCGTCAGCGCAATAAACTCACCAACTCACAACCTAGCACGCTTCCTCACCAAAGAAGTGAATCCTTCCACAGAAAACTGTATTACATACGTCCAAAACTTTTTTGACTTCATCAAAAAGATAGAACAGATTCACATTCAACCCCAAGATATACTAGTGAGTTTCGACGTAGTATCTCTCTTTACGAAAGTACCAATCTCTGATACAATCGATATTATTAAATCCTTTGCAAAATTCCACTTTGATCTCTGATAGAACCTGATAGAACCTCTGATAGAACACTGTCTCAATAATACTTACTTCTCTTTCAATAACTAATTCTACGAACAAACCTCAAGAGCAGCAATGGGATCTCCAATCTCACCTGTAATAGCCAACATCTTCATGGAACATCTGGAAACTGAAATCTTCGACCAATCCAAGCTTGAATCGGAATTTTGGTTCCGTTAGGTTTACGACACTTTTGTCATTTGGAAACATGGACTAGATGAACTACACAAGTTTTCTGATTTCATCAGTCGATTACACCCTAATATCCAGTTCACGATGGAAATTGAACAAAACGGAAATTTGCCTTTCTTGGACGTACTAGTTTACAAAAGATCTGATAACACATTAGGGCATGGAGTTGACAGAAAACCCACCCATACATATACCTGCACTCTACCTCCTACCACCACCCGTCTCAAAAACAAGCGGACATCAACTCGCTTGTATACAGAGCTGTCTCCAGAACAGATGAAGATAACTTACAAAAATAATTCCAAAACGTTGAGCAAATCCTTATAGAGAACGATTACACAAAAAAAGCGAATTATTAAAGCCATGAGAAAATACACTCAAAACAAGTCAACACAACCTACTGAAGAAAGAGAGAGAAAAACGAACACCATCCTACCCTACATCCAAGGTATCACAGAACAAATAGGAAGAATTCTCAACAAACACAAAATTCAAACCATACTTAAACCACCTCCGAAAATAGGACAACTTTTAAACAACCCTAAAGATAAAAAGGCACCTCTCAGTGATCCGGGAGTATATAAAATCCCTTGCTCTTGTGGCAAAGCCTATATTGGAGAAACCGGGAGAGCGGTGAGCCAACGTTCAAAGGAACATGAGAGTAAAGTCAGGATAAAACATTCCACGCAATCAGCACTAGTTGAGCATCATATCGAAACAGGACATAGCATTTTTTTGACAAAATGACCGTCAGCGCAAAAAGAAAGAAAACCTAGAGAAGCAGTTGAAATCTTAAAACACCCTCATAAAATCAATAGGGACAATGGATATAATACCAATCCGATTTGTCTTTTCGTCCTTGCTGGTTTTTTGAAAAAGGCTTGATTGGCCAATCAAGTTCGACCAGGCTCCACGGTGGGGTGCTCTGGCCAATAGCATCGCAGAGAGTCCTTTTCTAAAAAGGACATGCATTTCAGACAACTTCATATTGCGTTCCTCATTACGCGTTACCTGTTAGCTAACTTCATGCGTAGTGCGTAAACCTTATTGGTTAATCATTTGGCGCGGATTTCGAATTTGAGATTGAGTCAATATAGGCACTACCACAAACGCACTACGCAAACTCCGCCTTAGCGCAGTCTGGCAGGTCTGATCTGAATCGATTAATTCAATCAATGAATCTCGAAAGCGAATGCGATTAATTGTAGTGGCATGATCCAACCCATTCATGATCTAGCCTAAAAACGTTCCATTTTCGTCCAACTCGCACATACTAGCTCCACAGCCATCATGGTTGACATTCAATACAACCGCTAGCTGTACATTTAGGTGTAGTGTCATGATCCAACCCACTCATGGTCTAGCCGAAAAACGTTCTATTTTCGTCCAACTCGCGCATACCAGCTCCACGGCCATCTTGGTTAACAGTCAACACGAACGCTAGCTGTACATTTATTCAATATGGCGGTGTATTGGCCGTAATACGCGCGCTTATTTTAAATGCTTCAAATGTACACAAATATGGCGACGGACTGAAAATAAGGAATAATGGTACTTCTATTTTTAAGTCGAGAAATTATATTAATTTTTGTTAATATGGTTCATATATATTATTATTACTGCAATAACTATAAGTTATTCCATTAAGTTATATATAATAGTATATACATATATTTTATGCAATTTTTAGGTCCAAAAATATATATCCTGCTGATCTTTTTTTATTTTTCACTTTAGGGAAGAATATTAGATTTTATTCTTTATCTTTTATATTATTTGACTTCTAGATTTTTAAAATATTTTTTTGGGGGGGGGGGGGGGTAAGGGTCTAATTGAAAAAAATATTTTTGATGCTCTTTGACCCAGAGTTGACTATAGCGGAACTGATAGCTTCTAATCAACTAATACCGTGATATATCCTGTTATCGCAGAAAATCACGGATCTAGAGGACAAAACCATTTACGATTTTTAGACAACTTTGATGTTTTAATAGGATATTAAGTACATGACATTTTCTATAGTAATAATAATAAAATACTGTATTATCATGGATATTACAGTTATTGCAGTAACATATATGAACCATATTAACATAAATTATTATAATTTCTCGACTTGAAAATAAAAATGAATGTGTGTGGCCTTCCCCTTCCAACGCAACGCGTGCGCAGTTGACTGGTGTGAATTGGATCATGTGTAGTGTGATCAAGTGTGGTTACATTCAGTGTAGTGTGGTTACACTGTGTTACACCTTCAATAAGGCGATTCTAATGCAACAATTATTCTAATCCAATATTCATGATGACATCGAGTACATACGAGTTTACTTCAGATGAGGAGATAGCAGCATTCAAAAAAGTACATGCATTTCGGCTAACTTCATGCGTAGTCCCTAAACCCTATTGGTAAATTCAGTTAGCCATTTACATCTAATGTAAGTCATAATAGAATCAGCCAATCAGCTGTCGAGAATAGAAAGCAAGATTCGATAAGTCGATAATGTAAAAAAGATTCGATAACTCGACAATTCAAGTAGGCGCAAATTTCAAGAGACTCTACATTTCTGGCTTAATTATTATAATGAATTAATACAGTAGTTTGAAAATTTGATTACAAGGGATCGACGCGTTTTTCTTTTGTTTATATCGTTGTATCCTTTTTAACTTCACAGAAATTATATTCTCATCTTTATTTAAACAAAAGAAAAACGCGTAGCGTAGTTTATGAATGATCCCTAAGTGTGTTTAAGTCGAATTAGTTATAATTTATTGTTAGTTTCTCTAAACATAGGAGAAAGGGAAGAAAGTGTTTTCAAAATTCAAAACAAAATCCAAATTTTGAGGTATCTCGAAACCGTTTAGAGATACACGAAAACTGACAGCATTTTCAGGGTTCTCTAAAGGGGGATGGTCCTCAACCATACCTCGACCCAAACCAGTAAACAAATTTTCAAAATTCGAAAAAAATCCAAAATCTTAAATGATCTCTAAAAGGGTCACAGATACGTGAAAACTGACAAAATTTTAAAGATTCTACAGAGGGGGTTTGTTTTTGACAAATTCAAACTAATCTAATAATAAGATTTTTTAAATACAAACAAAAAAAAATTAAAATTTTGAGTTATTTTGAAAACGGGGAGAGAGACGCGAAAACTGACAGCATTTCCAGGCTTTTCTAAAGGGGGATGGTCTCTGGCCACCCCGACGTAAAAAATTAAACAGATTGTCGGAATTAAAAAAAAATTAATTTTGAATCATCTCGAAAACGGTCAGAGATACGTGAAAACTAAGTAAATCTTAAGGTTTTTGTGGAGGATGTTTATTTTTTATCAATTTGAACTAACCCAATTAAAAGATTTTTTTAATTAAAAAAAAAGTTGAGTTATCTAGATAGAACGCGGTGAGAGATACGCGCAAACTCATAACATTTTCAGGAGTTTCTAAAGGGGTATGATCCTCGGCAACCCCGATCTAAACCAGTAAACAAAATTTCAGAATGAAAAAAAATAAACATTTTGAATCTCGAAAATGGTCATGAAACGTGAAAACTAAGTAAATTTTAAGGTTTTTATAGAGGGGGTTTGTTTTTGACTAATTTCAACTAACTCAATTGAACGATTTTCAAAATTTTTAAAAATGCAATTTTTGAGTTATCTTGAAAACGGTGAGAGATACACGAAAACTGAAAACATTTTCAGGCACTGAGTTAGTTCGAGTTTTCGACATACTAGAACTAACCCAATAGAAAGATTTAAAAACTTAGGAACATATTCAAAAATTTTATTTATCTCGAAAACGGTAAGAGATACGCGAAAACTAACCAAATTTTCACGGATTGATGAAGGTCCTCAACCACCCCGAACTAACAGTAAAGTAGAGTAAAGTAGTCATACGCGAAAACTGACCAAATTTTCAGGATATTCCTGACCGGAATTGTCCTTGGGCGCCCAGAATCAGCCCAGTAGAGTGATTTCCAAAATAAAAATGTTGATTTATCTAAAAACGATAAGATACATTAAAACTGAAAAACGTTCGGGATTTTGTAAAGGCTGATGGTCCTCGGCCACCATGAATAAACCCAGTAAAAGTCTTCAAAATTATTTAAAAAAAATGTTGAATGATCTTGCAATCAGTGAGATACGTGAAACTGACAAAATTTTCAGGTTATTGTACAAGGGCTGGTCTTCGGCCACCACAAATTAGCCCAATAAAAAGATTTTCAAAAGGAAAAAATCCAAAGTTTGAATTATGTCGAAAACGATGAGACATATGCGAAAACTTGAAAAATTAATAATAAATAACAAATAGTATTAATATTTACGAAATCTGATACATTTTCAGATTTTCGGACAACGTTAAAAAATACGTGAAAACTGTCAAAATTTCAGAAATTTTTTAGAAGGGGATAGATTCATTCGGACTGAAAATTATTGAATGGCGAGTTCGGATTGATTTGGATTGAGTCGGATTGAAGTTGTTGTACTTGTACGTGCAAGAATTGAGAAGGTTTGAAAAGACATTTTGGATGAGCCACGGATTCATTGGATTGGGCGCACGGACTTGCGAGCATTAAAAATATTAAAACTGGCTTGGAATATAGGATGTGTCTTGGATTCATTCGGATTGGGCATCGGACTGAGAAGGAGTGAAAATTTGTTTCCGATTGGTGCGTTATTCATTCGGATTAGTTTTGGATTCACATTTATCCACTCGGACTGGTGTCAGATTCAGTCGGATTCATTCTGGTTGAATTCAAGAAGTCCCACGTATTCAAAAGGATTGGAGGCACGGATTGAAAAATTGATTCGGTATGGGTTTGAGTTGAAGTTGGTGCTGATACATCAGTGGAGAAGGATTGATAAGTGAGCCTCGAATCCATTCATGTATTGAGATTGGGTTTTAATTTTGGATTGAAAGATGGATTGAGAAGGGTTGAAGGGGATTGAAAAGTTGCTTCGAATTGTTTGGGATTAAATCGAATTGGTTCGAACTATAACATAAATTAAAAAGATAATTACAAAATATTTCAAATCACGAAAACACGCGCGCTCCAGCGCGCGATCATCGGTCTCGTATATATAAGAACAACACAACCTGAAACTTCAGTTCCAGGCTAGCCCTGAAGAAGCGAACTGCAATGTTTATGAAACGTCGGCAAGATTCGTAGTTTTGCACATGATTAAAACCCGAAACACCTACTTTTATCATAATGAATCATCGTGAAAGCATTAAATTTATTACTAATGAAATCTCATGTCCGAAAGATATTGTCAATTCATTTGCTGACTTGTTTTCGAATGTTTACAAGCCCTTTTCTAACTGGCTTAGAGGTCTCACTAGATGCTCTCACTCGTTCCTAGGGGATGAGGTTGACATATTCGAACTACAAGTGCGAACAGCAATAAGTAAGTTAAGGAACAAACTTTCGTCTGGCGTGGACAACATCCCAGCTTCCCTGATTAAAATTTCCGCTAAAGAACTTTCAGCGCCATTGACAATTATATTTGATTCATCATTCTCAGTAGGAAGGTTTCCGGATAGGTGGAAATGCACAAAACTTCACCCAGTGTTTAAAAAGGAAGACAAATCCCAAATTATGAATTACCTTCCAGTTGTGTTGTTATGCAATTTCTCCAAGATATTGGAAATGTTCTTGAGTGAGATCATCTGGTCTTATTTGAGCCCTGTTCTTTTCTTCTTCTTAAAATGGATTTGTTCTGAAAAGTTCTACTATGGGTAACCTTGTCACATTTTGATCAATGATTGAATTTTCTTTCATATGCAATAGACAGGTGGATGTGGTTTTCAGGGACATTTCTTAGGCCTTTTGCATTAGTCGCAGTGAAATCACAATTGATCTAAATAAGCTGGAAATGCAGGATAAAAGTTCTCAAGATTAACAGCTCCTATCTCGGTGACCAGAAAATGATTGTGCAATACAATGGGCACTCTTCATACCCATTTGCACCAACTTCAGGTGTTCCTCAAGGCTCAAATCTAGGTCCGCTTTTATTTGTACTCTATATAGATGATGTTGGCTTCTCACTAAAGAACCATTTTTTAGATGTTTAACGTCGCATCAACTACATCGTCATTAGCACGACTTTGGTTAATAATTCGTTTACATTATTCCTGTATGTTTATAAATGTTATTATTTGTTCTTGTTAACACTGGTTATCACACGAGCTAAATTTGGTCCTTAAGATTCATTTCTGAAAGAAAATTTTAAAAGTTTTGAAACCTTACTGGTTCGATGAGCATCTTCTTTAATTCATCAGTTAGCCAATATGTTCTTCTCAAGTTACGGTATTTTGGGCATTAAATTAGAAGATGTTTGATGAATTCAAGTTTATTTCTAAAATTCAAATTAAAGTCTGATACTGATGAGATTTTTTGAATGCAGTTCGCATGTTTAATTTATTTATAAATTAACGAATGAGTTTTTAGAGAAAAATCCTGATCTTATAACGAATGCTGACAAAGGGAATATTACATTAGCAATTTCTAGAAATGAATACAACAAACAAATTATAGAAATTCATAGTGACAGAAACAGTTTTTAACCACAGAAAATAATCCTAATAAAAAATTACAAAAGGGACTTTCCATATTTTAAATAAATTTAGATTAAGAATATTGGAAATGTTAACAAATCTTATATCGATATTGTGAACACAGTTCTCTCCTTATCCTATGGTTTGATTAAAGCTCATACAGTTAATAATCCATAAAGACCTGTGATATCAACAAAAGTTTCTCCAACAAGGAAATTAGAAGAATTACTTAGTAACATCATTGAAAAATTAATAACAACCCTGCTGGAAATTTTTTTACAAAAAATTACAGGAAACTAGAGAATATTGCAATGAGATGATTTTCAACTAAGATGTGTACATGATCGCTATTACAAAAAAAAGCTTCTTTGTTCAAACTTTAAATGAATGGTATAATATTAAAAGAAAATAATGAATAATCGTTCTTAAAAAAATCAAAAACATTACGATTGAAGTTTTTTTTCTTCAAATATATAGCAATCAATTGGACAACAATATATGTCATTTAAAATAATGTCATTGCAATGTTCTCAATATTTGCCATCCTAGTTATAAAAACTAAAGTAAATCATTTTCGCCAATAAAATGAAAGCTTTTAATACTTTCCAATTCAAAAATTATTAATTAAAAGCGGTTAAACTGCCAAATTTGAAATTTTAACTTTTATACCTTGTACAGTTAAGAAATTTAAAAAAAAAATAGAAATCCACGCTATCATTTTCAATGCTATGAATTGAAGAATGAATGAAAATATTTATAAATTTTCAAAATTATATCATTTTAAGCAATTTTAAGCTAGAAGCAACATTCATACATTGAAACTTGTTTTTAAATCTCTTTGAATATTCTCTCAAATATTTGTTTAAAAAATCATTTTAAAATTTCCTAGGAATCTTATAATAATTTTATTATCCTGGAATTCGAATTTTTCCTACAATTTTTTTTTAAATCCTGCTAAAGTAAAACAATTAAGTTAAAATCATCCAGATTCTTTTCTGAAAATTTTGGAAAGCTTATTAAATATTCTTTTCAAATCAATTTTCCAAACGAAAAATTATTGTTAGTTTTTCTAGGAATTTTGATACAAATTTTTTATTGATTTAAAACCTTTCAAAATACTTAAAAAACCTTATAAATTTTATGTTCAAAATCTTCAAAAATCTACATTGTATTTTGAATGTTTTGAAATCTTTTCACGTTTTAAATTATTTTGGAATCTTTTCAAAACTTCTAAATATATTTTAAAATTACTCGATTATTCTCCAAATTAATGTTTTTAAGTAGAAAATTAATATTTTTGGTTGAAAATTGAACTATTTCTTGAAATTAATTTTTTTTCAATTTGTCGTTTTTGGTAGAAAATTAATCTTCTTGGTTGAAAATTAATTTTTTTAAACTTTATCTCCTTGGTTGAAAATTTAACTATTTTGTTTGAAAATTCTTTCTTTCTTGGTAAAAATATAATTTTTGAAGTTGAAAATATAATTATTCAATGTTTGGTTGAAAATTCGTCTTTTTCGCTAAAAAATTAATATTCTTGGTTGAAAATTCTTGTTTTATGGTTAAAAATTCAATTTTTTTTTTAAATTAATGTATATTTTCTTTAATTTCTTATTTTCGGTAGAAAATTAATCTTCTCGTTCGAAAATTAATTTTTTTTAAACTTAATCTCCTCGGTTAAGAATTTAAATATTTTGTTTGAAAATTCTTTGTTTCTTGGTCAAAACTTTATTTCTTTAAATTGAAAATATAATTATTCCATTTTTGGTTGAAAATTTACCATTTTTAATTGAAAATTTAACTATTTTGTTGAAAATTCGTCTATTTTGCTAGAAAATTAATCTTCTTGGTTGAAAATTTATGTTTTGGCTGAAACTTCAATTATTTGGATAAATAATCAACAATTTCGTAAAAAAAAATTTTTTTTTTTGAAAATTCAACTACTTTGGTACAGACTTCAACTATTTGGTTCACCTTTAACATTTTTTGTTGCAAATTCCTGTTTTTTGTTGAAAATTCAACTATTTTTGGTTTACAATTCAATTATTTTTGAAAATTAATTTTTTTTTAATTCATCATTTTTGGTAGAAAATTAATCTTCTTGATTGAAAATTCAATTTTTCAACTTCATCTCCTTGGTTGATAATTTAACTATTTTGTTTGAAAATTCTTCGTTTCTTGGTAAAAACTTAATTTTTCAAATTGCAAATAAAATTATACCATTTTTGGCTGAAAATTTATCGTTTTTAATTGAACATTGAACTTTTTTGTTGAAAATTCGTCTATTCTGGTAAAAAATTAATCTTCTCGGTTCAAAATTTATGTTTTGGTTGAAAATTCAATTATTTTCATAAAAAATCAACAATTTTGTGAAAAATTTATTTTCTCGGTCAAAAATTCAACTATTTTGGTAGAGTTCAACTATTTGGTTCACTATTAAAATTTTTCGTTGGAAATTAATTTTTTTTTTTTTGAAAAATTGTCTCTTTCGGTAGAAAATTAAACTTCTTGGTTTTAAATTCAACTACTTTATAAAACATCCATCTACTTTCTAAAAAATTTAACATATCGTTAAAAGTTTCTTTTTATTTAGTTCAAAATTAATTTTTTTAACTGAAAATTTAACGATTCACTTTTCAGTTAATAATTTATCTTTTGCCGTTAAAATTTTAAATATTTGGTTGAAAATTCATGTATTTTATTAAAAATTCTTCTTTCTTGGCAGATAATAAATTTTCTTGCTCTTACACTTATAATTTTGGCTAAAAATTGAACTATTTTGGTAAAAATTAATGTATTTTATCAAAAATTTGACTTTGTGCAAAATTAATCTTCTTTGTTGAACATTCGTTTTTTTGTTTATAAAAATTCAACACCTTGGTTGAAAATTAAGGAAGTGTCTACATGTACCGAAAAAATCTGGCAATTTGTAACGAAATTTCGGTGCTAACAGCCATTTTTCCAGTACTATTTGCACCGAAAAAAAATTTTTTTTTAGGAAACACTTAATTTTTTAAATTAAAAAAAATTATTCTATTTCTGATTGATAAATTATCATTTTTAGTTGAAAATTAAACTATTTTGTTGAAATTTTATTTTTTTTCAGTTGAAAATTCAACTACTTGGTTGAATATTAATGTAGTTTGTTGAAAATTCGTCTTTTTTGGCAGAAAATTAATCTTTTTGGTGTAAAATTCATGTTTTTGGTAAAACATTCAATTATTCGTTTAAAAAATCAACATTTTTGTAAAAATTAATTTTTTTTTTTAAATCAACTACTTTGGTAGGCAACTCAACTTTTTGTTCCAACATGAACATTTTTTGTTGAAAATTAATCTTTTTTGCTGAAAATTCGTCTTTTTGGTAGAAAATTAATCTTCTTGGTTGAAAATTAATTTCTTTAAAAATTAAAACATCAACTAAATCGTTGAATAATTCAAGTTTTTGGTAAAAAATTAATCTTCTGAGTTGATAGTTAATTTTATTGGTTGTCAATTAAACTATTCGAATGAAACTTTACAATTAACAATTAACAATTTAACCATTTTTTTAAAAAGTAATGCTTTTTGTTTGAAAATTCGCGTAAGTTATAATTACATTAGGAGAATCCTAATTAGTGCAACAATCGTAATTGGAATCGAGAGAACCTTTAATAGATAAAGCCAGGTTTATTTCTCCCTTATAGGACTTCTTAATCTTAAATAAATGACTATCTCAAAGTTTCAGCTCCACTCATGAGAATGTTAAATTAAAATTAAAGTTTGATACTAATTTAATTTAATTTTTTGTTGAAAAAAATTATTTTTCGACAAAAAAAAAAACAAATTTCAAAGAAAATAGCTAAATTGCCAACCAAATAGATGAATTTGCAACTGGAATAATAAATCATCAACCATAAAAATGAATTTTTAAGAAACAAGTTCCACTTTAAAAAAGTCGTTCAATCTGAAACTGAAAAAGATCAATTTTCAGTTAATAAGAATAATTTTCTACCAAAAAGATGAATTTTCAACAAAATACACGAATTTTCATCCAAATAGTTGAATTTTTCTATAAATTTTTTTTTTAACCAAGCAGTTGTATTTTCTACCAAAAATGATCAATTTTCAACAAAAAAAAAAGATTTTTCAACAAAATAGTTATATTTTCAGCCAGAGAGATGAATTTTCAACTAAAATTATTAATCTTTAACCAAAAAAAAATTCTTAACAAGAGTTACAATTTTTGTGATAGTTCAATTTTCAGTTCCAAAATTAATGTTTGACTAAAAAAAAAACGAAATTTCAATCACATAATTCGATTTTTAACCGAAGATATAAATTTCAACTAAAATGATAAATTTTCAAACAAAAACAAACAATTTTTAACAACAGTGCAATTTTAAACCAAATAGTTAAGCTTTCATCTAAAAATGATAAATTTTCAAACCAACCAGTTGAATTTTCAACCGAAAAAGATAAATTAAAAAATTCAAGGTTATAAGTAAAAAATGTATGTCTGACCATAAAAAAAATAATTTTAACAAAATAGTTCAATTTTCAAATAACAAATATAAAATTTAAACCCAAACTTGAATAGTTCAATCTTTTGTTAAACAAATTAATTTTCACAAAAAACAAAAGTCCTGAACAAAATAGTTCAATATTTTGTTAAACAAATTAATTTTCACAAAAAAAAAAAACAGATCTTGAACAAAAGAGTTCAATTTTTCACCAAAAAAATTAATTTTTATCATAGGAGTTCAACATTTAAACAAATATCTCAATTTCGAATCCCCAAATATTAATTTTCTACCGAAAAGACGAATTTTTAAAAAAATAGTTTAATTTTTAATCAAAAATGGAATAATCAATTACACAGAAAATTAAAAAAAATTTGATTGTCAAGCAAAAAAACAAATTTTCAAGGAAATAGTTATATATTTCGCCAGAGAGATGAATTTTCAACTGAAATGATCAATCTTCAACCAAAAAAAAACTATCAACAAGAGTTTAATTCTGTAATAGTTAAATTTTAAATTTAAAAATTTATATTTTGCTAAAAAAACGACTTTTCAACAAAATAATTGAATTTTCAACCGAAAAAATAAATCAAGTAAAATGCCACACCAAAAAATTATTTTTAAGAACAATTCAATTTTTAAACAAAAAGATTAATTTTCAGCTAATACGAATAATTTCCTACCAAAAATACAAGTTTTCCACAAAATAAATTAATTTCTAACCAAATAGTTTAACTTTAATCTAAAAAAGATAAATTTTCAAACCAATAATTTGAATTTTCAAATAAAAAAGATAAATTTAACGTTATAAGTGAAAAATTGATGTTTGACTATAAGAGAAAATAATTTTTTACAAAATAGTTCAATTACAAACCAAAAATAGAATAGTGAAATCTTAGATTAACAAAATTAATTTTCAACAAAAAAGAAACACGGATTTTAAACAAAAAGATTAATTTTACCAAAAGGAACGAATTTTCAAAGTAAAGAGACGAATTTTTAAATAAAAAAGTAAAAAGTCCAAATTGTTGAATTTCCAAGCCAAAAAGGCAAATTTTCTACAAAACAGTTGAATTTTCAACAAAATAAATTCGGAGAAAAAATAATATTTTTAACCAAAAAAAATTAATTTTCATCCAAAAATAGTTGGATTTTCCAAAGAGATAAAGTTTCAAATTAAATTCTGAATCTTTAATTAGAATGGTTAAATTTTTAGCTGAAAAATCAATTTTCAACCGAAAAAACTAATACATATTTAGTTCTGAAAATTTTTTTTTCTTCTTAAAAATTTTTCTATAGATTCTAACAAATTTCCAGTTCCAGGGTTGAGAAAAATTACAATTTTAAAAAATTTGAAAATTAGTCTGCACAATTTGAATAGTGAAAATAAGAAAAATTGTTGCAAAAGCAATACAATTATGAAAGTAACTAAAAAAATAAAGATTTTTATGATTACTATTACTATTTGAAAGAACCTAGTTACTTTTCATATTTTTAATGGAATCTGTATCATCATTAGAAAATAACAGAAATTTTTAACGTCTTTTCAGACTAGATGGAAGTATGAATTAAAAATTATTTTAAGTAATTTTTTTTTTCTGAAAAAAGATCTTCTTTCGCTCCGCTGGGAATCGAACCACAGAACTTCCGATTGCCGGTCGAGTG
>CAKNYM010051945.1:125671-142287 GCA_932195095.1 Andricus curvator
CTGGGAATCGAACCACAGAACTTCCGATTGCCGGTCGAGTGCTTTCCGATTAAGCTACTAGAGAGATCGAGAGAAGAAACTTTTTTCAAAAAATACACGCATTATTTTGCAAGGTGGTACATATCAAATTTTTAAGGGAGTCTGTATTATCATTAGAGAATAACAGAAATTTTTAACGTCTTTTCAGACTAGATGGAATTATGAATTAAAAATTAAAAAAAAAAAAATTTCTGAAAAAAGATCATCTTTTTTCAGAAAAAAATTGATGATTGACGGGAGGATGTGGATAAATGAAGTTAACATGCGATTGGATGCTCGATGTCATTGCAGGTTGTAAAATTAAGTGCCGGGTATTGAGCCGAATTGGCCTTATGCCAAAACTAAAATCCATTAGAGTGTAAGACTAACTTGAACACTTTATTAAGTATAACCTTCAATTCGATTCACTTTTTTATGAGGGAGACTGGCAATTGTAAATTTTAGTTTCGGATTTTAATTTTTTTTTAAGAAAGCTCATTACCCGAGTAATAATTTCCCAAAGAAGTAATATACACTTTTTTGCCGTTTTCGAGAAAATCGATTTTGAAATATTCGCTGCACATTGTATAGAGTTTGGCAAAATAAAATTCCGATCGGCCGGTAGCTCAGGCAGTTGCGCTTCCGCTTCATGGCCAGGAGGTTGCGTGTTCAACTCTTGCTGCTTGCAATTTTTATTCTTGTATTTTTTATTTATCAAAATGTTTATAATAATATAATATAGTCTATATATATTTTTTTTAATGCCTTTTTTCATAGAAAAACTGACTTCTTCTAACCAACAAATATGAAATTTAAAAAAATACATTAATTTTCAACTGAAAAATATTATTTCACAATCAAAAATAAATGAAAATAGTGAAATCCTGAAACCAAAACAGACTAATTAATTTTAAACAAAGAGTTAAATTTATAATTATAAAAGGTGAAATGCTTACCGAAGGAGATGAATTTTCAAACCAAAGAGACGAATTTTCAACTAAAAAATATCAATTTTCTACCAAATCTGGAATAGTCCAATTTTCAGTCAAAATATTGATTTTCAAGCAATAAAAAAAAAATTTTCAACAAAACAGATACATTTTCAGCCAAGTAGAGGAATCTTCCAGAAAAATATATTTTTAACAAAGTGGTTGAATTTTTTAAAGGAAAAAGATGAATTTTGAACGAAATATGTGATACTTGATATTTCTACCAACAAAACCATTTAAAGTTTAAAATTAAAAAAAAACAATTGAATTCAACCAAGAAAAACAAATTTTTAACAATATAGTTGAATCCTTAATCAAAACAGATTAATTTTTAAGCAATTTAAGCGTTTTGACCAAAAGAGTTAAATTTTTGCCAAAAGAGTTAAATTTTCAACTAAGAAAGATTTTTGAACTATCGTTTTGGTTCAATTGCCCACTATTATTTTTTTGTTTGAGAATTCATCTTTTTTGTTACAAATTTTATTATTTGTATAAAATTCAACAATTTGGTTGAAGTTTTCTTTCCTTCTTGAATGAAAAATCTTTATTGTTTGAAAATTCATCTCTTTTGGTAGCAATTAAATTTTTTTGTTTAAAATTGCAATTGTTTGCTTGAAAATTAAAATCTTTTTTTTGGGGAATTCAAATACTTTGTTGAAAATTAATTTTTTGCTTGAAGATTCATGTCTTTGGCTGAAAATTTACAGTTTTTCTTGAAAATTCATTTTCATTGATTGAAAATTAATATTTTATTAATTAATTAATTAATTAATTTTATTTTATTTTTTAATATTTTTATTTGATTAATATTTTATTATTTCCAATTTCATGCTTCATCTTTTTTGTTTAAAAATTTATCTCTTTTGGTAGAAATTTAATCTTTTTTGCTTAAAAATGCAACAATTTCTTAAAAATTAATCTGTTTTTTTGTTTTTGTTTTTTTAATTTGATTTTTTCGTTAGAAAATTAATTTTCTCAGTTGAAGATCGATCTTTTAAGTTGCGAATTGTAAGATTTGATTAAAAAGTTTTTTTAATATGTCAAACACCCAAATTAAAAAAAGGATTAAATAATCTAGTTTTCTGGGAAGTCCTGTAGATTTTTACAACAAAGTAGAACAAATTAATAATAAAAAGTTATACAAATTTTGAAATTGTAGAAATTTGTACTTTCTTGTTATTTTCTTTCACTTTTCTACAATAAAATACAAAAAAAATCTATTTCTATTTAATTGAATTTTTTACAATTTTATGGTTTTATAGCCCTGGGCAGAAACCCTTATAATTTCAATTGGGTGTCCATCCGCCCTTATTTTTTTCCAAAGAGGGATAGGGGGAAATTGAAAATTTGACAATTTTTATATTTTTAACTTTTTTGAAATTTCGTTTGTTTTGAAATTTGTTTGAAATGTTTATTTGAATTTTTTTGTTATAAAAAATTTTGTTTAAAGATTCTATCAAGCGCTACTTTGTTAAAAATGCATTTATTTTTCAGATTTATCTCTTTGTTAAAAAATTTAACTTTTTTGATGAAAATTCGTTTCGTCTTGGTTAAAATGTTTTTTTATCTGAAAATTTGAATATTTTGAATTGGGTGAGGAATTTATCCTTTATAAGTAGAAAATTCAACTATTCGTCTTTTTGGTTAAAAAAATTAACCTTGTATGTTGAAAATTCATCTTTTTGTTTGAGGATTCAACTATCTGATTAAAATTGGTTTTTTTGGTATAATTCAACTAGTGAAAAATTCATTTTTTTTGTTGCAGAAAATTAATTTTTTTAACTAAAAATTTGACTATTCCATTTTTCGTTGAAAACATATCTTTTATAGTTGAAAATGCAACTATTTGGTTTAAAATTCATCTTTCTTGCTTGAAAATTCATCTTTTTTGTTAAGAATTCATATATTTTTATGACAACTCAACTATTTTGTTAAAAAATTCGTTTTCTTTCATTTAATTCAACTGGTTGAAATTTCTTCCTTTGGTAAAAAATTCATTTTTCATGGTACAAAAGTCTTTTTTTTTGGTGAAAATTCGTCTTTCTTGGTTGAAATTGAACTTTTCGGTTTGAAAATTCAAATCTCTTCTAAAAATTCATCTCTTCGCTTAAAAATTCAACTGTTCTTGGTTAAATTCAAATCATTTTTGCTTGAAAATTCTACTATTTGGTTAAAAATGCATCTTTATAGTATGAAAATTTAACTATATTGATAAAGTTATCTTTCCTGGTTGAAAATTAACTTTCATGTTGAAAATTCAACTGTCCGCAAAAAAAAAATTACTTTTTTGTTAAAAAAAATTACTCTTGTTTGTTGAAAATTCATCTTTTTGGTTGAAGATTCAACTATTTGGTTAAAAATTCGTCTTTCTTAATAGAATTCAACTGGAGAATTGTTTTTTTTGTGGCAAATTAATTTTTTTAACTGAAAATTTGACTATTCCATTTTTTGTTAAAAAAATATCTTTCATAGTTGAAAATTCCACTATTTGGTTTAATATTCAAAATTCAACCATTTGGTTGAAAATGCAACTTTGTAGTTGAAAATTCAACTATTTTGATGGAGGCATCTTTTTTGATCGAATATTAAACTATTTTGTTAAAAATTCGTCCTTCTGTATTTAAAATTCATTTTTTAGGTTGAGGATTTATTTATTTGTTTAAAAATTCTTTTTTTTTTTAATTTAATTTAACTGGTTGAAATTTCTTCCTTTGGTTGAAAATGCAACTGTCTTCTAAAAAATGCATCTGGTTGGCTCAAAAATTCAACTGTTTTTGGTTGAATTTAAATCATTTTTGTTCGAAAATTCTACCATTTGTTTGAAAATGCAACTTTGTAGTTGAAAATTTAACTATTTTGATGAAGTAATTTTTTTTGATAACTCGCTGAAGTTTGCAACTTTTACAAAAAAAATTCTTTGCTCGAGACCTAAAATTTGATCGAATATTAAACTATTTTGTTAAAAATTCGTCTTTCTGTATTTAGAATTCATTTTTTAGGTTAATGATTTATTTATTTGGTCAAAAAATCGTATTTTTTGGTTGAATTCACCTGGTGCAAAATTCGCTTTTTTTGTTGAAAATTAATGTTCTTAACTGAAAATTTGATTATTCCATTTTTCGTTAATAAAATATCTTTCATAGTAGAAAATTCATCTACTTTGTTTAAACTTTGTCTTAATTGAATTCAACTAGAGAAACTTTTTGTTTGTTTGTTGAAAATTAATTTTTTTTAACCGAAAATTTGACTATTGCATTCTTGGTTGAAAAAATATGATTGATTAAAAATTTATCTATTTTGTTGAGAATGTAACTACTTTGTAAAAAATTCTCTTTTTTTCAAATTTAATTCAACAGATTAAAATTCCTTCCTTTGGTTAAAAATTAACCTATTCGGCTTACGATTCATCTTTCTTGGTTGAAAATTCAACTACTTGGCTTAAAATTCATCTTGCTTGATTAAAAATTTATCTTTTTGTTGAGAATGTAACTATTTTGTTAAAAATTTTCTTTTTTTTCAAATTTAATTCAACAGATTGAAATTTCTTTCTTTGGTTCAAAATTCAACCATTTGATTGAAAATGTAACTTTTTAGTAGAAAATTCAACTATTTTGATAAAGTCATCTTTTTTTCCGAATATTAAACTGTTTTTTTTTTCAAATTTCTTCTTCTGGATTTAAAATTCATCTTTTTGGTTAATGATTCAACTATTTGGTTAAAAGTTCGTTTTTTGTTAAAAATTAATTTTTTTTAACTGAAAATTTGATTTTTCAATTTTTGGTAGGAAAGTATCCTTTTGAGTTGAAGATTCAACTCTTTGGTTTAAAATTTATCTTTCCTGATTGAAAATTTAACTATTTCGTTAAAAATTTGTTTTTTTAAATTCAATTTAACTAATTTAAATTTTGTCCTTTTGTCGAAAATTCAACTGTCTTCTAAAATATTCATCTTGTTGGCTTAAAAAATTGCATCTTCATTTTTTGAAAATTAAACTATTTTGATAAATTTATCTTTTTTTTGTCGAATATTAAACTGTTTTGTTAAAAATTCGTTCTTCTGGATTTAAAATTCATCGTTTTGGTTGAGGATTCAACTATTTGGTTAAAAATAGTTCTTTTTTTGTTGAAAATTGATTTTTTTACTGAAAATTTTATTTTTCAATTTTTGGTAGAAGAGTATCCTTTTTATTTGGAAATTCAACTATTTTGTTTCAAATTCATTTTTCTTCATTGAAAATTTAACTATTTTGCTAAAAATTTGTTTTTTTAAATTCAATTTAACTGGTTGAAATATCTTCCTTTTGTTGGAAATTCAACTTTCTTCTGAAAAATTCATCTTTTTTGCTTAAAAAATTGCGTCCTGTAGTTTGAAAATTCAACTATTTTGATAAAGTTATCATTTTTGGTCGAATATTAAACTGATTTGTTAAAAATTCGACTTTTATATTTTTGATTGAAAATTATCTTGTTTATTTGAAAATTCAACTATTTGGTTTAAAATTTATCTTTCTTGATTGAAAATTCATCTTTCTTGATTGAAAATTCAATTATTTTGTTAAAAATTTTGTTGTTTTTATTCAATTTAATTTAACTGGTTCAAATTTCTTCCTTTCGTTGAAAATTCAACTGTCTTCTAAAAAATTCATATTTTTGGCTTGAAAAATTGCATCTTTGTAGTTTGAAAATTTAACTATTTTGATAAAGTTATCTCTTTTGGTCGAATATAAAACTGTTTTGTGAAAAATTCGTCCTTCAGGATTCAAAATTCATCGTGTTGGTTGAGGATTTAACTATTTGGTTAAAAATTGTTGTTTTTTTTTGTTGAAAATTAATTTTTTTGACTGAAAATTTAACTTTTCTATTTTTTGTTGAAAAGTATCTTTTTTAGTTGAAAATTCAACTATTTGGTTTAAAATTCATCTTTCTCGATTAAAAATTCATATTTCTTCATTGCAAATTCAACTATTTTGTTAAAAATTTGTTATTTTTGAAATTTAAGAATTTTAAATTAGATTAAAATCAAATTTTCCTTTCCTCTTTTTTATTTCTGTCCAAAGAAACAAATTTTTGTTTTGTTTTGTTTTTAGCAATTGCAATAGGAGAATTTTGTGGTGCTTGTCCAAATTTGATCGTTAGATTCTTGTTTTATTTTCAGGAATTCTTTACATTTTTTATTTTTGTTCAATTTAATTTAACTGGTTCAAATTTCTTCCTTTTCTTGAAAATTCAACTGTCTTTTAAAAAAAATTCATTTTTTTGGCTTAAAAATTGCATCTTTGTAGTTTGAAAATGTAACTATTTTGATAAAGTTATCTTTTTTGGAAAAATATTAAACTGTTTTGTTAAAAATTCGTTCTTCTGGATTTAAAATTCATCGTTTTGGTTGGGGATTCAACTATTTGGTTAAAAATAGTTCTTTTGTTGTGAAAAATTGATTTTTTTACTGAAAATTTGATTTTTCAATTTTTGGTAGAAAAGCATCCTTTTTAGTTGAAAATTCAAATATTTGGTTTAAAATTCATCTTTTCTGATAGAAAATTCATATTTCTTGATTGAAAATTTAACTATTTTGTTAAAAAAATTTTGTTTTTTTCAATTTAATTCAACTGGTTTAAATTTCTTCCTTTTGTTGAAAATTCAACTGTCTTATAAAAAATTCATATTTATAGCTCAAAAAATTGCATCTTTTTAGTTTGAAAATTTAACTATTTTGATAAAGTTATCTTTTTTGGTCGAATATTAAACTGTTTTTTTTTAATTCGTCCTTCAGGATTTAAAATTCATCGTTTTGGTTGAGGATTCAACTATTTGGTTGAAAATTGTTTTGTTTTTTTGAAAATTAATTTTTTTGACTGAAAATTTGACTTTTCTATTCTTGGTTGAAAGGTATCTTCTTTAGTTGAAAATTCAACTATTTGCGTAAAAATTCATCTTGTGTTTTGAAAATTTAACTATTTTGATGAAGTTATCTTTTTTGGTCGAATATTAAACTCTTTTGTTAAAAATTCAACCTTCTGGATATAAAATGCATCGTTTTGGTTAAGGATTCAACTATTTTGTTTAAAAAAAAATTTTTCGGTTGAAAATGTTTTTTTTTTTGTTTTTGATAAAAATTAATTTTTTTTACTGAGAATTTGACTTTTCTATTTTTGGTTGAAAAGTATCTTCTTCCGTTGAAAATTCAACTATTCGGTTTAAAATTCATCTTTCTTTATTAAAAATTAATATTTCTTGATAACAGTTTAAATATTTTGTTAAAAATTGGTTGTTTTTGTTCAATTTAATTTAACTCATTTCAATTTCTTCCATTCAACTGTCTTCTAAAAAATTCATATTTTTGGCTTAAAAAATTGCATCTTTGTTGTTTAAAAATTAAACTATTTTGATAAAGTTATCTTTTTTGGTCGAATATTAAACTTTTTTGTTAAAAATTCGTCCTTCTGAATTAGAAAATTCATCGTTTTGGTTGAGGATTCAACTATTTGGTTTAAAATTGTTTTTTTTTTTTATTTATTTATTTTTTTTTTTTTTCTTGAAAATTAATTCTTTTACTTGAAATTTTAATTTTCCATTTTTTGTTTGAAAAGTATCTTCTTTCAACTATTTGGTTGAAAATTCATCTTTCTTGATTAAAAATTCATATTTCTTGATAGAAAATTGAAATTTTTTGTTAAAAATTTGTTATTTTTGTTCAATTTAATTTAGCTGGTTTAAATTTCTTCCTTTTGTTGAAAATTCAACATTCTTTTAAAAAATCCATCTTTTTGGCTTAAAAAATCCAATCTTTGTAGTTTGAAAATTCAACTATTTTGATAAAGTTATCTTTTTTGGTCAAATATTAAACTATTTGTTAAAAATTCGACCTTCTGGATTTAAAATTCATCGTTTCATTTATCGTTTCATCCATCATTTCAACCAAATTAAAAAATTTGGTTAAAAATTGTTTTTTTTTGTTCGTTAAAAATTCATTTATTCAACTGAAAATTTGACTTTTCTACTTTTTCTTGAAAAGTATCTTTTTTAGTTGAAAATTCAAATATTTGGTCTAAAATTCATCTTTCTTGAATAAAAGCTCATATTTCTTGATTAAAAATTTAACTATTTTGTTAAAAATTGGTTGTTTTCTTCCCAATTTAATTTAACTGGTTTAAATTTCTTCCTTTTGTTGAAAATTCAACTGTCTTCTAAAAAATTGCATTTTTGTAGTTTGAAAATTTAACTATTTTGATGAAGTCATCTTTTTTTGTCGAATATTAAACAGTTTGGTTGAAAATTCGCCGTTCAGGATTTAAAATTCATCTTTTATGGTCAAAAAGTTATCTATCTTAGATAAAAATGAACTTTTACGTTGAAAATTCAACTTTCTTCGAAAAAATTCGTCTTTTTAGCTTGAGAATTAAACTATTTGGTTAAAATTTAACATTTTTTTACAATTTTGAACAAAAAATTACAGTTCTAGAAATTTTGTACTTCCCTGTAAAAATCTTTTCCACCCAATCAAGCGGAAGCGCAATTTTTTTCTCGTAGATGCATAACACAGTAAAATATGCGCAGAACGTTCGTAAACTCGTCTTGAGTGCTGCAAAGTGACATGACGTCAGCAGTGCTTACGTCACTGGTCCAGGCAGCTTCTACTGGCGCAACATCGATCAGTAGAGCAAGTGGAAAAAAGACAGACAAACCTTTGAAATTTCTCTCCCTGTGATATACATATTAATTGAATTTCTGATTTTTTTTTTATATTCTAGTTTCAACCGGAGTTTATTTCAGAGAGGAAGCTCGTATCCTGACCTATCTCTTGATCCCTTTCATCCAACGGTTCCATAATTGGATTTGCTCTACAAATTATCGTATTATCTGCTTTAAATGATGACACTTCATATCGCTCAAATGAGAAATAAATGGAAGCTACAAAAATGCTGATATTCAGCCAATGCAAATCTACGAAAGTTTTTGAGAATAATTGTTTAAAACTTGAAATATGAATAATTTATCATTAAATAAAAAATAATTATGGGGAAAAAATGTGATCCAAAAAAGTAATCCGGGTTCGATGATATGGATGTGGATGTTGACAATCGTAAAATCACACCGAAGTTGGAATTGGTTTGACTGCGGATTGCGCTAATAATTCAATTTTTAGTTTAAAAATCAAAATCACTATTCAAAGATTAAATAAATGTCCACTTCCTAGCTGAAGTTTTTTTTTATTTAAAAAAAAAAATTGATTCAAAGAAGTTATCCAGGTTCGAAGAAAGGGATGTGGAAGTTGACAATCGCAAAGTCACACTAAACTGAAGTTGGATCTGGCTTGACTGCGGATTGCGATAAAAATTCAATTTTTACATTCAAAATCTAAATCACTTTTTAAAGATAAAATAAATGTGCACTCCCTAACTCAAGTGTTTTTTAATTGAGTACAAAAATAATTTGATCCAAAAAATTATTCAAGGTTCAAGGAAATGGATGTGGAAGTTGACAATCGTAAAGTGACACTAAACTAAAGTTGGATCTGGCTTGAATGCGGATTGCGTTAAAATTCAATTTTCAGTTTAAAAATCAAAATCACTGTTTAAAGATAAAGCAAAAGTCTACTCCCTAGCTGAAGTGTTTTTTAATTGAGGCAAAAAAAAAGTGATCCAAAAAAGTAATAGAAGTTCGAGGACATGGATGTGGAAGTTGACAATCGTAAAGTCACAATAAACTAAAATTGGCTCTGGCTTGACTGCGGATTGCGCTAAAGATTCAATTTTTAGTTTATAAATCGAAACCACTATTTGAAGATAAAATAAATGTGCTCTCCCTACCTGAAGTATTTTTTAATTCAGTCCAAACAAAATTTAATTCAAAAAATTAATCAAGGTTCATGGAAATAGATGTGGAAGTTGACAATCGTAAAGCCACTCTAAACTAAAGTTAGATTTGGCTTGAATGCGGATTGCGATAAAAATTCAATTTTCACTTTAAAAACAGAAATCGTTATTTAAAGATAAAATAAATGTGCACCCCCTACCTGAAGTGTTTCTTAATTTAGTCCAAAAAAAATTTGATCGAAAAAATTGATCAAGGTTCATGGAAATGGATGTGGAAGTTGACAATCGTAAAGTCACACTAAACTAAAGTTAGATTTGGCTTGAATGCGGATTGCGTTAAAAATTCAATTTTCAGTTTAAAAATTGAAATCACTGTTTGAAGATAAAACAAAAGTCCACTACCGATATGGAGTGATTTTTAATTAAGTTCCGCAAAATTTAACCGAAAGAAGTTATCCAGGTTCGAGCAGATGGATGTGGAAGTTGACAATCGTAAAGTCACATTAAACTAAAATTGGATCTGTCTTGGCTGCGGATTGCGCTAAAAATTCAATTTTTGGTTTAATAATCGAAACCACTATTCAAAAATAAAATAGATATCCACTTCCTAGCTGAAGTGTTTTTTAATTTAGGTCAAAAAAATTGATTCCAAGAAGTTATCCAGATTCGAAGAAAGGGATGTGGAAGTTGACAATCGCGAAGTCACACTAAACTGAAGTTGGATCTGGCTTGACTGTGGATTGCGATAAAAATTCAATTTTTACTTTCAAAATCTAAATCACTATTTAATGATAAAATAAATGTGTACTCCCTAACTCAAGTTTTTTTTAATTTAGTACAAAAAAAATTTGATCCAAAAAACTAATCAAGGTTCAAGGAAATGGATGTGGATGTGGAAGTTGACAATCGTAAAGTCACGCTAAACTAAAATTGGATCTGGATTGACTGCGGATTGCGCTAAAATTTTAATTTTTAGTTTAGAAATCGAAACCCCTATTTAAAAATAAAATAAATTTCTACTTTCTAGCTGAATTTTTTTTTTTATTTAGGAAAAAAAATTGATTCAAAGAAGTTATCCAGGTTCGAAGAAAGAGATGTGGAAGTTGACAATCGCAAAATCACACTAAACTGAAGTTGGATCTGGATTGCGATAAAAATTCAATTTTTACGTTCAAAATCTAAATCACTATTTGAAGATAAAATAAATGTGAATTTGATCCAAAAAATTAATCAAGGTTCAAGGAAATGGATGTCGAAGTTGACAATCGTAAAGTCAGACTAAACTAAAGTTGGATTTGGCTTGAATGCGGATTGCGATAAAAATTCAATTTTCACTTCAAAAATCGAAACAACGATTTACAGATAAAATAAATGTGCACTCCCTACCTTAAGTGTTTCTTAATTTAGTCCAAAAAAAATTTGATCCAAAAAATTAATCAATGTTCATGGAAATGGATGTGGAAGTTGACAATCGTAGAGTCAGTCTAAACTAAAGTCGAATTTGGCTTGAATGCGGATTGCGATGAAAATTTTATTCTAGTTTAAAACTCGAAATCACTATTTAAACATAAAACAAAATTCCACTTCCGAGCTGAACTGATGTTTAATTAAGGTCAAAAAAATTTGATCCAAAGAAGTTATCCAGGTTCGAGAAGAAGAATGTTTAAGTTGTCAATCTTGAAGTCACACTAAACTCAAATTGGATCTGGCTTGACTGCGGATTGCGCTAAAAAATTATATTTTCCGTTCAAAAATGAAATAAAATAAAGTTTGATGTGAGAAAAGTTATCTAATTCCGAAAAAGTTGATAAGACTTTTGAAATTCAAATTTCATAAATGTTCAAAATGAGAATAAAAACGGTTTGATCGAAAAAAATTATTCTCTTTCGAGAAAATCAAAACTCAAGATCGCGAAACTTTAGTATCACAGGCATTTTTTTGCTGAAAATCCGAAATTTTTTTTTTCATAAAATCATAATAATTTCAAGCAATATCAATGCTAAAAGGTTGCAAAAAATTAGTATTGCATTAGAATTATAATCAAATTGTAACTAATATTTTTTATAGAATTTTTTTTTTAATTATCGTATCAAAAAACGACATTTTGGAAAAATCCTTTCACCTCTGTGTGTATTTGCTTTTTAAAGACTTTTTTATGCAATAAACCCATTTTTGATTCATTTTGTAATTGAAGAAATTTCGAACGTAAACCACAAAAAATAGAGAATTTTGAATGGTCTTTGAAACTTTCATAATTTTTTATTGTGCATTTTATATTCCTATTTATTCCAGACATTTCGAAGAATTTTAAGATATATTAAAGAATTACAGAAGATTAAAAATAATGTATTGATTCCCCGAGGATTCAAAAAATTTCCAGGGATTTGAACGGTTTTTTAAAAGAGAACTTTAATAAATAAGTTCAATCTTTTCAAGCTTATAAGCTATTTTAACATATTCCAAATATAATTTCAAAAGATTTAAAAAATTTTAAGGTATGCCTATTATTTAAGAAATTTTAGGAAATTTTACAAATTTCAAGGGAGTTCTAAAGAACTTTAGGGGAAAAATTAAATTAGTTTTATTTTCAAGGGACTTGAAATTATTTCTACAGATTTGAGCTATTACTAATATTAACTATTTTCCTATTAAATAAAACCAAAAAATGACATTTTTATTTTAAAACTAAAAAATTTAAACATTAAAACAATTTTAGATTTAAAATTTTATCTCTCAGGTTTTACTTTGTACATTTAAAAATTTTTTATTAGATTTTGATTTTTTAATATTAGAAGATTTCTAGACGGTAAATAACAATTTTAAAAAATAAAGATTCAATTAAAATCATTTTTAAATTAGAATCGTGTTTAAAGTAAAACATTTGAATTGATAGTTTAAAAGTTGCATCATATATTTTTTAATTATTATTTAATATCTTATTGTACAAAGACCTTTTTTCAACAAAATTCTCACTGAGATAAATAAAATCTGAAATTTCAGTCATATTTCACTGGATTTTAAGTAGAAAATGTGACTGAATTTTCAGTGACGCTTACGTGAACTTTAGTAACTTTTTCTACATTTTAAGAACTTTTTTTAAACTACTTCTCTTCTAGCATAATTTACAATGAATTATTTACAATTCTAATAATTGTAAAATCCAGCAAAGAAGTAAATTAACATTCGTATAAAATAAACAATATAATTATAAAATATTTAAAATATAAAATTTTCATGAATTTGAATTGCGGTATACAACCATTTTTTATTGGTAAGTAAAAAAAATAAATTACAAAACCTATTATAAAAATAATTTCTTTTACTTAGTTTAAAATATTTTTCATAAAAAATAATATAAAATAAAAAATTATTTTTGGCACAACTGCGTTAAAACCATTGTAAAATTAGATTTTGAATAACTGAAAAAATATTTTAATTGATAAATTACAAACTGCATTATGCAATTTGATATTTCGAAGAGTGATAATTCCATAATTAGCAATTTCAAATTTCCAAGTTTGAGAAATTAGTGACTATTAGGATATTATTTAGCAGGTCATACAAATTTTAATATTGAATATTTTATAAGACAAAGATCTTTAAAAAAATAAAATTCTCACTAAAATAAACAAAATCAATATTTATATTGATTTTGTTTTATCTTATTATTATTTTATTTTATTTATCATTATTTCATTCATTTTTTTATTTTTTGTTCTGTTTATCTATCTAATTTTTCTATAATTCTTGCCTTCTCTTGAGGAGTCTTACCAAAAACTGACTGTATCTACTGTAATCGATATCGCAGTAGGTGAAGCCAGTGTTGGTAAGACCGTGCGGAAGAGGGCGTTGTAGCGCGAGCTATAGAGTTGGTACTAACTTTTGTTTGATCAAAAAAATATTTTTGTTTCTAAAAACAGATTTTCAAATTACAAAATATTAAATACTAATTATTAAAATTTCTATGACTCTTCTCACGTATTGAAAATAGTAAAATTGATTCCAAATTTGTATTAATCGATAGCGTTTTCATATTGTTTTTTTGTTTTTATAATGTATCATAATTTGAAAAAACAACAATATTTATAATAATATTTCATTCGAAAAATTTTGAATCGGGAATTTGTTATTGCCCCTAGTGGATAATCTCCAAAGAGACCTTCCTTATCGACCTGCTTACCCTATTTTACCCCTGGCAGAACTTGCGAGCGAGATATTCAGCTGTCGGTAAAAAGGAAATAAAATTTAGTTTCTGGATTCAAAATTATGAAACCTTTTAGAAATTATTTTTTATTACAACCTCTGGGGATTTGAGAAATTAACATAATGCACTACTATGCACGAAAATAGATAATAAAAAAAATACATGCAAATTGTATAATAATATATTTTCTTTTTGTTTCAGGTAAGTTTACAAAGAAATTTATATCTCGGAGTACGTAAGTTTTTACCTAAAAATTACTATTAGGTTTTTATTTACCAAGTCACCAATATTTTAATATTGAATATTTTATAACACAAAGATCTTTTTTTTTTTAACAAAATTTTCACTGAGATAAACAAAATCAATATTTATTTTGTTTATCTAATTATTATTATATTAAATTTAATATTATGTTTTTCCATTCTTTATGCATTCTTGTGAAATATTTTAGGGTATTTTAAAAGATTCTAAAAAATTTTAATGGATTTCAATAATTTGAAGGATTTCAAAGGATTTTGACAATTTTCAGGTACTTTTGAAAATTGCATGGAATTTTCGAGAGCTTCAAAAAGCTTTAATGGATTTCAAATGGTATCAAAGGATTGAAAATATTTTCGGGTATTTCAAAAGATTTCAATTAATTTTTGATAGATTTCATTCATTGTAAGGTATTTCAAAAATTTGAGAGATTTTAGGGTATTTTTAAATTTCTGAGAAATTTTCAGAAGTTTTAAAAAAATCCGGGGATTTCAAAAGATTTTAAGGGACTTGAAATGTTTTAGATTATTTTAAAGTATTCCAAGGAATTTTTAATTCATTTCAAAGATTTGAAGGGATTTCACGATTATTTTTATTATTATTTATTCAAAATAATTGAGGAATTTTCTACTATATCAAATATTTTTAAAGATTTTAAGGTATTTCGATAGATTTTCAAAAATTTGAAAGATTGAAGGATATTTTAAAAGATTCCAAGGAATTTTTAATAGGTTTCAATAATATTATGGGTTTTAGATATTTTAGAAATTTCAAGGAATTTTTAAAAACCTTGAAATGTTTTAAGAGATTTCAAAAAGTTTCAACGGATTTCAAAAAATTTCTAAGGTCTAAAATATTTGAGGGTATTTAAAAAAATTACAAGGAATTTTTACAATCTTGAAAAAATTGCAAGGGATTTCGAAAGATTATAAAATATTTGTAATATTTAAGGGTCTTTCTAAAGATTCCAAAGAATTTTCAATTAATTTCAATACTTTGAAGAGATTTCAAAAGATTTTAAACGATTTCAACTATTTTAGGGAATTTTAAATAAAATTCAATAATTTGAGGATATTTTAAAGCTTTGAAATAGTTTAGGGTATTTTTGAATATTCCAATGATTATTTATTAAATTCCAATAATTTTAAGGTATTTCAAAGAATTTTTAAGATTTGAGGGTGTTTTCAAAATTTGCGATTATAATATTTTATTGGATCTCAAAGATTTATTCATAGTAATTGAGAGGTATTGTGGGATTTCAAAGATTTTAAAATATTTCAATAGGTTTTAAAGAATTTGAGCATATTTTAAAAAATTATATAGAAATATAAATAAATTTCAATAATCTAAAGGGATTTGAAGATTTTAGGACACTTTTAGAATTTCAAAGAATTTTAAAAAACTTTTAAAAATTTTTAGGGTTTTGAAAAAGTTTCAACGGATTTCAAAAAATTTCAAAGGTTTGCAATATTCTGATGTATTTTTCCAAATTCTAAGGAATTTTCACAATTTTAAAAAAATTTTCAAAAAATTGCAAAAGATTGTAAAATATTTGAAATATTTTAGGGTATTTTAGAAGATTTCAAGAAATTTTCAACTGATTGCAATAATTTGAAGGGTTTTATAGGGCTTGAAATATTTTAGGGTATTGAAAAATATTCCAAGGCATTTTCAAGCGTTTTTTAAAATTTCAAGGGTTTTCACAACGTTCTAGAATTAAAAAAATATTTGGAGATATTCAAAAAGATTCCAAGGAATTTTCAATTTATTTAAGAAAATTAAAGGGATTTCAAAGAATTTGAAATATTTTAGGGTAGTTCAGAAGATTTCAAGGAATATTTATTAGATTTCAATAATTTTAAGGTATTTCAAAAAAATTTTAAGATTTGAGGGTGTTTTTATAATTTGCAATTATAATATTTTATTGGATCTCAAAGATTTATTCATAGTGATTGAGAGGTATTGTAGGATTTCAAAGATTTTAAAATATTTCAATAGGTTTTAAAGAATTTGAGCATATTTTAAAGAATTATATAGAAATATCAATAAATTTCAATAATCTAAAGGGATTTAAAGATTTTATGACACTTTCAGAGTTTCAAAGAATTTTAAAAAACTTTAAAAAATTTTTAGGGTTTTGAAAAAGTTTCAACGGATTTCAAAAAATTTCAAAGATTCGCAATATTCTAATGTATTTTTCAAAATTCTAAGGAATTTTCACAATTTTTAAAAAATTTCAAAAAAATACAAAATATTGTAAAATATTTGAAATATTCTAGGGTATTTTAGAAGATTTCAAGAAATTTTCAATTGATTTCAATAATTTGAAGGGTTT
>CAKNYM010051945.1:150092-171955 GCA_932195095.1 Andricus curvator
CCTTTTTGGTTGAAAATTCATGTATTTTGTTGAAAATTATTTTTTTTGTAGAATATTGACTAGTTTTTTTTAATTAAAAAGTAATTCGTTTATCTAACAATATAACTAAATTTGTTGCCGAAATTTTTATTTTATTTTTTTATAGAAATTTAATCTTTTTGATAGAAAATTGATTTGTTTGATTGAAAGTTTAACTATTCCGTTGAAAATTTATTTTATTTGCTTGAAAACTTATTTATCTAACTGAAAATTAAACTATTCTACTTTTTCTTGAAAATTCATCCATTTTGTTACAAATTATTTTTTTTTGTTGCAGAAAATGAATCTTTTTGGTTTAAAATGCATGTATTTATTTGAAAATTAGTTTTTTCTTTATTGAAAATTAATTTGTTTCACCAAAAATTTAACTAAATTTGTTGCAGATTTTTTTATATACATTTAATCATTCTGGTAGAAAATTCATTTGTTCGGTTGAAAATTTAACTATTTCGTTGAAAATTTATTTTATTTGCTTATAAACTTATTTCTCTAACTTTAAATTAAACTATTATATTTTTTCTTGAAAACTCATCTATTTTATTGAAAATGTATCTTTTCTGGTAGAAAATTAACCTTTTTGGTTATAAATTGAACTATAGGTTGAAAATTCGATTAAAAATAAAAATATTTGGTTGAAAATTCATGTATTTTGTTAAAAATTAATCTTTTTGGTTGAAAATTCATTTCTTTTGTTGAAAATTAGATTTTTTTCTTGAAAATTAATTGGTTGCACTAACCATTTAACTAAATTTTTGTCGAAATTATTTTTTTTTATTATGCGAATTTGCAACCAGAAAAGTTGAATTTTCAACAAAAAAGATTGCAATTTTGAATAACAAACAGTTGATTTTAACCAGAAATGACGAACTTTCTACAAAACAGTTGAATTTTTAACCAAAAATAATTTTTTACCAAAAAAGATGAATTTTCAACAAGAGTTTTATTTTTAACCAAATAGTTAAATTTTCAAACCAAATAGGTCAATTTTTCAGTAGAGAGTTACATTTACAACGAACAAGTTTATTTTCAATTAATAAAAATTACTTTTTTACAAAAAAGATGAATTTTTAATCCACATCGGCAAATTTTCTATCCAAAAAGACAAACGTTCAGGAAAACAGATCAATTTTTAGTCAGAAAAGATTTTCTACCAAAAGAGATGAATTTTCAATAAAAAAGTTCAGTTTCAACCAAAAAAATTACTTTTGTACCAGAAAAAATGAATCTTCAATCCAAAATGACGAATTTTGCCGTATAAATGCCAGAAGAGGGGGCAGTTTTTTGAAAACAGGAGAAAAAAGATCAATTCTCTTAAAACAGGGGAAAAGAGGAGGACAGGCGAAAGATTGTAAAATCTGCAATTCGGAAAAATAAAAATTGATTAAAACGTTAATTCGGAAAAATAAATAGGGCAAATTGCTTTTCAGTCGAATGAATTTATTTACAATAAAGATTAATTTTATTTAAAATAATTGGGAAACCTGCTCCAAGGTTTCTATAAGCACGAAAATGTTTCCTTCTTACGTTTTCAAGTTATAGTTATTTTTTTATGATATGGTAATTTTTCAATTACAAACTTTTATTACCATACTTATCTATTCAAGCTATTTTAATTTAATTTTTCTATTACCATAGTGAATGCAGAGAAGAATAATTTGCACGTGACTTAATAGCATGTAAACGTAGAAGGATATTGGTTTAGTCATAACGTGTCATCGGAAAAGTTCTTGTTCCTTATTTCAAATCCTCAGTGTGCCAATCAGATTTGATCCTAGATTATAAAAAAAAAAAAAAAAAAAACTTTCGAAACTGAAACTGTTGGTCACACCCGAACTCGGCAAAATTTACCCTTTGATTTTATTTGACACCCATTTCCAGTATTTGAAAAGAGACCAGTTCATAGTTGGCCATACCCCAATTCAGTGGCATCCATCCTTCAGTTGCACTCGACCCAATTTTCAATAATTCGACCCGATCCCCAGTATTTAAAAAAATATATCCGTCTGTATTTGATCATACCCTAATTCAGAAAAATTTACTTCTCAATTATATTTGACCCCATTTCCAGTATGGGTTTCGTAACCTATGAAGACTTTTAGTTAAGTCGTTTAAATCTTCTTATCTCAAATTTTTCCTCCCCTATTCTTCCTTTTTTCACCTTCTCCTCCTCCTATAATTTCCCTCCACTTGCGTACCCTACAACCCCTCCCTTCCGCTAATATCCCTCTTCTTACTTCTTACTTCTCACTTCACTTATCTTCTCTACCCCTACTTCTCTCTCCTCTACTTCTCCTCTCCTCACCATCCTTTATTTCCCAAAGACCTACTCAACCGCTCTTCTGTACTCCCCAACCCTCCTATCATCTTCCCTACTCCCCTCTCGTCATCCCTCTTACTGCCTCTTATCTCATTTCCTATAATTCGCCTCACCCCAATTTCCACCACTTCTCCTTACTTTCTCTCGTGACAATTTTTCCCATTTTCCCAACTTACCTTCACTTTCCAGATTTACTCCCCTCGCGACCCCTCCCTTCACTCCCTCTACTTAAACACACCACAAATTCTCTTCTTCCCTAATATTCTCTCCTCACATCCACTCACTTCCCTTATTCCCTGCCCTTACTTCACCTAATTCCCCTCACCTCGATTCTCCTCACTTCCTTTCTACTTAACCTCACATCCCTACTGCCTACCCCTTTCTCCTACTTCCTCTATGTAACCTCCCTCCACTGCGCCTTCTTCCCTACTCCCCTTCCCTCAGTTACCGTAATGCCCCTTCCCACACTTCTCATAATTCCCCTCACCTCGATTCTTCCACTTCCTTTCACGCTCTCTTCCCCCGCTACCGTTCATGACCTTCCTAGAAGAAAATGCTGATGGACGGACAAACACCTGACCATACCACAATTCAGCAAAATGTACATCTCAATTACGTTCGACCCCATTTCCAGTATTAAAAATAAAAAGACCTGTTTATAGTTGGTCATACCCAAATTCCGCGACACCCATCCCTTAATTGCATTTGACCCTACTTGTATTATTTGAAAAAAAAATTTTAATTAAGCTTCGCGCGCCTGCAGAAAGGCTTTCGTAGCCTATTAAGACTCTAATTGAATCGTTCAAATCTCCCTATCCTAAAGTTTCACTCCTCTAATCCCCCTTCTTTCGCCTACTCCTCCTCTCATAATTCCGCTTCACTCATGTTCCCTTCTACTCCTCCCTACCCCTAGTATCCCTATTTTTACTCCACCCTTCATTTCCCTTCTCTTTCCCTACTTCTTCCTCCTGTATATTCCTTCTCCTCACTGCCCCTCACTTCCCCATCCCCACTTGACCTCACTTCCCACTCCCCTCCCCACACCTCCCCTACTGACCCTTCCCACTCTTTCGATAATTCCCCCTCACGTCAATTCCCGCCACTTTCTTTCTCGGTCCCTTCCCTTGCTTCCTCTTAATACCTTCGTGGAAAAAAAATTATGACGTAAGGATGAACGCCCGTCAATACCCCAATTCAGCAAAGTCTACCTCTCAATTGAGCCGCCGGGTGCAATAACCAGCCCGACGCTCGAAAACGCGTAAAAGTATTGTCCGATCTTCTCAAAGAAAGAAAATTTTCAAAATCGAAAAATCAATTTTTTGAAAACGTAGAATTCTAGATAATAAGGAAGTAAAACTTTTTCCTGCCAGAATTTTTTTTGCCAAAAGTTTAATTCGAATACTAAAAACGAAATATTGAAAAAAATTTCTCCCCAATTTAATTAAGCTTTAAAACTTAAATCGTTCTAACTCGGCCAAATATTATTGAAATGAGTTCATATTTGTAGGACGTATTCAAAATACTCTAGCGATGCCTAGGAAATCATGAAAAAGTTAACAATCGCTTATTGTTTAATAATATTCAATTGCAAAATGAGGTCAATCGATAATTGTGTTTTCTTGGTTTCGCCGGTAAAATGTATCTAGGTAACTTCAAATTTCAGACAACTTCCAGTGAGTGATTTTTTCAGCAATGTTGAATGAGGTTTTTTGGAAAATCTCATATCGAATCGTTTAAAATTTACTGAGATATTCAGATTTTGGAAAAGTACTCGACGTCTGCCCGCGTAGACTGAACTTCGAGAACGCTGCCTGACCAGTCCTCGCGACGCATTAGCTAACGCGCGGGCAGACGTCGACTACTTTTTCCAAAGCTGAATATCTCAGTAAATTTTGAAAGATTCGTTAATAGATTTTCCAAAAAACTTCATTCAACATTGTGGAACAAATCACTCACTGGAAGTTGTTTGAATGTCGAAGTTACCTAGATACTTTTTACCGGCGAAACCAAGAAAACACAATTATCGATTGAACTCAGTTTACATTTAAATATTATTAAACGATAAGCGATTGTTAACTTTTTCATGGTTTTCTAGGCATCGCTAGAGTATTTTGAATACGTCCTACAAATATGAACTCATTTCAATCATATTTGGCGGAGTTAGAACGATTTAGGTTTTAGAGCTTAATTTAATCAGGGAGAAATTTTTTCTCAATATGTGGTTTTTATTATTGAAAATAAACTTTTGGCAAAAAAAATTCTAAAAGGAAAAAGTTTCACTTCCTTATTATCTAGAATTATACGTTTTCAAAAAAATGATTTTTCGATTTTGAAAATTTTCTTTCTTTGAGAAGATCGAACTTTTACGCGTTTTCGAGCGTCGGGCTGGTTATTGCACAGGGTGACTCAATTGAGAGGTATATTTTGCTGAATTGGGGTAACGGCGGGTGTTCGTCCGTCCGTCATAACTGACCCGCCGGTGCAATAACCAGCCCGACGCTCGAAAACGCTCGAAAACGCGTTAAGTTTTAAAACTTAAATCGTTATAACTCGGCCAAATATTATTGAAATGAATTCATATTTGTAGGAATCATTCAAAATATTCTAGCAATGCCTAGAAAATCATGAAAAAGTTAGCAATCGCTTATTGTTTAATAATATTCAATTGTATACTGAGTTCAATCGATAATTGTGTTTTCTTAGTTTCGCCGGTAAAAAGTATCTAGGTAACTTTGACTTTCAAACAACTTCCAGTGAGTGATTTGTTCAGAAATGTTGAATGAAGTTTTTTGGAAAATCTCATACCGAATCTTTTAAAATTTACTGAGATATTCATCTTTGGAAAAAGTACTCGACGTCTGCTCGCGCTCGTAGCTAATGCGTAGCGTGGACTGCTCTGTCAGGCAGCGTTCTCGAAGTTCAGTCTGCGCGGGCAGACGTCGAGTACTTTTTCCAAATCTGTATATCTCAGTAAATTTTAAAAGATTAGGTATGAGATTTTCCAAAAAACTTAATTCAAAATTGTTCAACGAATCACTCACTGGAAGTTGTTTGAAAGTCGAAGTTACCTAGATACTTTTTACCGGCGAAACCAAGAAAACACAATTATCGATTGAACTCAGTTTACAATTAAATATTATTAAACGATAAGCGATTGTTAACTTTTTAATGATTTTCTAGGCATCGCTAGAGTATTTTGAATACGTCCTACAAATATGAACTCATTTCAATAATATTTGGCTGAGTTACAACGATATAAGTTTTAAAACTTAACGCGTTTTCGAGCGCCGGGCTGGTTATTGCATCCGGCGGGTCAGTTATGACGGACGGACGAAAACCCGCCCATACCCCAATTCAGCAAAATCTAGCTCTCAATTACATTCGACCTCATTTCCAGTATTTTCAAAAAAACCCACCCGTCTTAGATTACCATGCCCCATATCGGCGAAATCTATCTCTCAATTATATTTGACCCAATTTCCAAAAACAAAATTGATACACCCGAAGGTATCAAAACTATGAAAATAAGAATTTTCCAAAGCTCATTTTTCTAACTCTTCTGTTTTTGACTTTTTTAAGGTCCCCTAATGGACTACCACACAGTTCCAATTTGGATTTCCATAATTTTCTTCTTTCGACCCAATAGAATGCTGACTGAGTGCTAAATGATTTTGTTTCCGGTTGGTCCGCAAGCGCGTATCGATTGGGGCATCGCGCTGGCAAAATCAAGCCCCGTTCGCGCATGCCTCAAATAAAATGCCTTCCAACCTGTTTGCACGAGGGTGGCGCGAAGTCAACGCGGCATGGCCAGCGTGTTTGTTTGCGTAAAATGTAAATGTAGATTGTAGCGGCACGTAAGGATTCGACCAATCATATCAGGCGATCGAGAAATTTCACATTCGTAATGAGCGCGCGCACATTATCAGTGAGCCACTCTCGTCGTTCCCGAGCTTCTCGGCTTTAAAAATAACGTATTCTTCCGACGCGTTGAAAGTACAAGTGATTTACTTTACAGGCATATCAGTGTCGCGCGAGGATCGGCAGAAGAATTGATTTCTTTTCTTCGTCCGAAATATATTCTCTAGAATGCGATGTGACCCGCACAAAACAATGAGTGGAAATTGCCGGAGGTGTTTTTTGTCGTGCCACGATAGGTGAATTCACCGCAAAAGTTAGTGTAAACAATGTTTGTTCTTCTTGATAAACAATGGTGTTTAGTGAAGTGAGTGACGAGTTTTAATCAACTAAAGTGCCTCTTAATGGTTCTAGTTGATCAGTGTGTCAAAGGAATACAATTTATTTTCTCATTTCCTAATGATATGGTAATATTCTCTCTATTTTTGCTTGCCTCGTCATTCTTATTTTCAATAGTTAATCAATATATTCCCCTTGGCTATTTTTAAAACCCGCAGAAAAACTCGATTCTGTTTTATCAAATTATAAACAAATAACTAGTGTCCTAACAAAATTCTTTCTAATCGTGTCATCATTGTTGTTGTAAACCTGATTGGCTTTTTATCATTTCAAGTTTTTTCATATCTTAAAGCTGACCTAGCAAGTGTCAACATATAATTCATGGAATTAAAAAAAAGAACTACCGAAAATTATAAATCTCACCAAAAACATCTACGATGCAAAAAACTGAGATAAAATAAAAATATATCAGTGCAATCAACATAGTTTTTCAAATCAGAATTTGCTGAGTGATTCTAAACAAAACTATAACTTTTTAAATGAACTAAATTAACAAAATTATAAAAACTTTAGAAGTTTACTAAAAATAAGAAATTTTGAAAAGTTGTCCAAAATATTATTACTAAGAAAAGAAAGAAAATCTCGTCATGTTTACATAATTTTCTTCAGGATGGGCACTGAACCGGGAATTTTCTGAGACCTGGAAAACTCGGGAAATTACTGATTTTTTTTTTATTTTACAAATTTTTGAGACTTAAACAATTAAAAATTAAAAGCGTTTGAATTTTGAAATTTTTTATTAAAAAAAGGTTCTAAGTTGATGAGTAATTGATTTTACAAGACGATTCTGAACCTTTTTAAAATTAAATAATTTACCGATTTTAACCTTGAAAATTGAACTGTTTTAAAAATTGGTAGTTAAACAAATTTAATCGTCCTATCCAAATATTGTTTCACTCTAAATATTCAATTTTTAATCCATTCAATTTGAAATTTTCTAATTAAAAAGAAATAACAATTTTTGAATATTTAGCAATGTTTTACTGTACGTTTAAATTGTGCAAATGAAATATTCAAAACTAAACAATTTTAAATTGAATTGTTTTCAATAGAAAAAATTTTAGGATTAATTTCTTATTTTTCAATTATTTATTACCAAAATATATATTCTTAGAAAGCCTTGAATCGTTAAAATTTCAGAGTTGACATTTTTTAATTTAAAAAAATTTATTTTGATCCCTAGGAAAATTGAAAATGACTTTTTATTTTGAAAAATTAATTTTAAGAGGATATTTAAAAAGATTTCAAAATTGTAAAAAAGTAATCTGAAAGGTTTTAAGGAAATTGTTTTTAATGTTGCCGTTTTTATTAAAAGTTTCCGGAAATATTGGAATCATTGTGAAAGAGAAGAGTTTGAAATAAAATTTGGAAGTTTTCAAGATAATAAAAAATTTCCTTAAGCTTGCTGGGAACATTTTAAATCATTTTTTTATTTTAAAAAAATTAATTTAAAAAGAATATTCATAAAGATTAAAAAACAAATTTTTATGTAGGAATATCACTTCAACAATTATTCATTTGGCAAAAATTCAAGAAAGTTCAGGAGGTATTTAAAAGTTTAAAAAAAATTCAAACTTAATTTAAACCTTGAAAAAAATGTCATAAAATTTAAAACAAAATATAGATTTTTGAAGATTTCAAAGTAAAATTTTGAAGCTTTTTAAAGCTTGGAAGGTATTAAGATAATAAATGATTTTTCTTAAGATTCTTGGGAAAATTGAATATGATCTTTTGTTTTGAAAAATTAATTTTAATAGAATATTTACAAAAATTTCAAAACAAAAACAAATTTTCATGAATAAATAACAATTGAACAATTATTAATTTACAAAAAATTCGAGTAAGTTTCGTAGATATTTAGAAGTTTTGAAAAGATTTTAAAATAATTGAAAATTTGAAAAGATTTTTACAAATTTTAAATCAAATCTAAATTCTTGAAGATTTTGTACAAGAAATTCAGCACATACCTTTTTAAGCATTTTGAAGGTTAGAAAAGAATAAAAAAATGCATTAGGATCCCTAAGAAAATTGAAAATTATTTTTTATTTTGAAAGATTAATTTTAAGAGAACATTTGAAAAGATTTTTAAACTAATGAAAAAGTAATCTGGTAGATTTTAAGGCAATTTTTTTTAATTTTGCAGTATTTATTATAAGTTTTAGGACAACTTCGAATTATATTGAAAGAGCAGATTTACAAATAAAATTTTTAAGCTTTGTAAGAATTTCAAAGGGTTTTAAGATATTGAAAAAAAAAATAATTAAAAATTAAATCTATAAAAACATCCAGTTTAATAAAAAAATCAATGAAAACCTTATGCGAGTTGAAAAATATTTTTACTTCTTAATTTTTTTCATTGGAAATTGGCAATTTTTAGAAAAAAAAATCCCAATTTTTAACAATTTTAGGTTGTGTTGAGTTTCACACTGAAAATGTATATTTTTAATCAAAACTTGTTAGATTTCCAAGATTAAAAATTTCATCAACTTACGTCTTTCGGTTTTGTTATTTTTTTTTTCGTTTTTGTTAATTGTTTATTTTGATGGCTTTTCGGGTCGAAACAGTATAAGAAGAAATGCATCAAAGGAAATTTGAATCGATCAAATATATAATTAATTTTAAATAATAATGGATTATAATTATTTTTATAAAATTCCCTCATTGTTAATTAATTTTAGTATTTAACAGCTATTTATTTCGAAATATTAGAATAGTACAGTTAAGAATTACTATAGTCAAAATTAAAATTATAATATTTGAAATAAATTTTGTTTCAATTATAAATTATATATGTTTATAATTTTTTTCAATGGTAATTTTTTAAGAGGGGAAGAGAGAAGTGCTTTCACGCCTTACCCCTTTTCCAGCTCAAAAAATTACCAATAACTGCTATTTTTGGCGATTTTATTACTATTTTTTTCAAATTTATATGTTGTGCAATTCAATCAAAACTTTAAAAATTATCTAATCAATTTTTGTAAGTACATATTATAGATGTTTTATGTTAGTACTTTTCGTTGGAAATTATTATTTATTTTCACGAATTTTAATATAAAATCATAAAGTTTTGAAGAAAACTTCAAGTTTCTCAAAATTTTAGGTTGTCTTATTTTTTTTACCGGAAATTAGCATTTTTAAACAAAAATAATCATATTATATAAAATAATAATAATAAAAATATAATAAAAATAATAAATTTCTAAATTTAAAAATAAATGAAAATAATAAATAAAATTAATTAATTAATTAATTAATAAAAAATAGTTGAATAAATAAAAATAAAAAATAATAAATAAAATAAATAAATTTCAAAATTTTTTACGTAATAAAAATAGGTTATGTTTTTTTTTCTTTTTCCAAATTTTGCAATTAATGGCTTGAAACCTTTTGCCAAAGCTTCTTTCTAATCCAAAAAAGACCAAAAAACATTTTTTTTTTTCAAAAAAAAACACAAAAATAATCAAAATAACCTTTTTCTACTAATTTTTTAAAATCAAATTTCAGAATGAAAGACAATAAGCAGAAATATATTACATTGAGAGAAATTTGAATCGATTAAATATTTCATTAATGTTAAATGTTAATAGATTTGAATTATTACAACGAATTTATAATTATTTTTTAGTAAATTTTTCTTCTTTTCAAAGAAAACAATTATTGCATTCATTATACCGTTTAGCGCTTTTTAAAAAAAATTTATGAATTTTGAAGATTCATAATTTCCAACAATTTTCTAACAATTTTGGATTCGGTTAGTATTTTTCTTCAACAAGTGGTATTTTCGATTTAAAAAAAAGATTTTTAAGAATCACAATTACAAAGAATTTTAGGTTATGTTAACGTTATACACAGAAAGTTGGTATTTTCAAAAAAAATTATTCTAATTTCAACAAGATTTAGAATCTTTTAAGACTTTTGGATTATGTTAGTATTTTTCTTCAACAAGTGGTATTTTCAATTTAAAAAAAAGATTTTTAAGAATCACAATTACAAAGAATTTTAGGTTATGTTAACGTTATGCACAGAAAGTTTGTATTTTAAAACAAAAATTATTCTAATTCACAATTCTAAATTTAGAATCTTTTAACACTTTTGGATTATTTTAGTAGTTTTCGTCGACAAGTGGTATTTTTAATTAAAAAAAAAAAAGATTTGGAAGAATCGCAAGTTTTAGCAATTTTAGGTTATGTTGACGTTTCGCGCCTAAAATTAGTATTTTAAAACAAAAATATTATAGTTCGAACAAGATTTACAATTTTCGAACATTTTCAAGTTATGTCAACATTTTTCCTGGGAAATTGATTATTGTAAAAAAAATTATTCGATTTCGAAGAATATTTACAATTCTGAACAATAAATAAAAAATAATTTAAATTCTTAAATAATATATAAAATAGTTCAAATTTGTCCAATCAATATAAAAGGATATTTGTTTATGCTATGTTAGTGTTTTTCGCCGGAAATTATTGGTATTTTTAATCAAAAATTATTAGATTTAAAAGAATATTTAAAAATTTTCAACAAATGTAGGTTATGTTGGTAGTGTCTTTAAAACCTGAAATTTGTATTTTTAAACAAAGAAATATCATGTCTAAATCCAATAATTTTTTTTTAATAATAAAATTTACAAGCTTGAACAATTTCGTACTGTGTTAGTATTTTTCGTCAAAAATTGAAATAAAAAAAAATCGTTAGATTTCAAAGAAGATTCATCATTTTTGAATTGTAGGTTACGTTGCAGTTTTTCGTCGAAAATTAGAATTTTCAACAAAAAAATCATCAATCGATCAAGATTTGGAATCTTTAAACAATTTTGTATTACGTCAAGGTTTTTTGTTTAAAGTTATTGGTATTTCTCACTGTTAATCAAAAATTAAATTTGAAAGAATATTTACAATATTTTAACATTTTTAGGTTATGTTCGTGTATTTCGCGTGGCATTTTTTTTCATCATTAGATTTAAACCCAATGATTTTTTTAAATGAAATTTACAAGCCTGAACAATTTCGGATTTCGTTACTGTTTTTCGTCGGAAATTGACATTTTTATTCAAAAATCATTAGATTTAAGAGAAGATTGATGATTTTTGAACAATTTTAGGTTACGTTGGAATTTTACATTGAATAATTCGTACAAGATTTAGAATATTTTAACAATTATTTTGGATTATTTTAGTGTTTTTCGAAAATTTAAAATATGTAATTATGAAATCATTAAACTTCAAAAAAGATTTATAATTTGTCAATAATTTTAGATTACGTTAGAGTTTTACATCGAAAATTGGCCTTTCCAAACAAAAAATCATCATCATTTGAACAAGATTTAGAATATTTTAATAATTTTAGATCATGTTAGGGTTTTTCGTTGCAAATTATTGGTAGTTTTAATTTTTTTTTAATTAAATTTGAAAGAATATTTGCAATATTTTAACATTATTAGGTTATGTTGATGTGCTTCACCTAGAATTTGTATATTTTTTTAAATCATTAGATTCAAATCCAATAATTATTCTTTGATAACAAAATTTTTAAGTTTGCACAATTTCGGACTTTATTAGTGTTTTTCGTAGGAAATTGACATTTTTATTAAAAAATAATGAGACTTCAAAGAAGGCTTATCATTTATGAACAATTTTAGGTTATGTTGGTATTTTACATTGGAAATTGGCATTTTCAAGCAAAAATTATTATAACTCGAACTAGATTTAGAATGTTTTAACAATTATGGACTATTTTAGTGTTTTTCAAAATTTTAAATTTTCGTTAATAAAATCATTAGATTTCAAAAAAGATTGATAATTTTTCAACAATTGGCCTTTTTAAACAAAAAATCATTATCATTTGATCAAGATTTAGAATATTTTTACAATATTGTATTATATCAGGGTTTTTCAATGAAAATTATTTGTATTTTTAATAAGAACGTGACTTCATTTTAAGAATATTCACAATTTTACAAAATTTTAGGTTATGTTGGTATTTTACATTCACAATTTGTATTTTTGAACCAAAAATTATTATAAATCGAAACAGATTTAACATCTTTTAATAATCTTTGATTATTTTAGTGTTTTTCATTCAAAATTAGTATTTTTATTAAGAAAAAAGTAAATTGCAAAAAAATTGACAATTTAACATCTTTAGGTTATATAGGTGCGTTTAACCTGAAATTTATATATTTTTTAAATCATCAGGTTTAAATCCTCCAATTTTGTAAAAAATAAAATTTACTTTAAACACAAATCTTTTTGGATTTCAAATAAGATAACAATTTTTTGTTATGTTAGCGTTTTTCGTCGAAACTTGCTATTTTTAATTTAAAAAATCGTAAGGTTTTTCAGATTATTATTATTATTATTTAGACTCATTAAAATCGCGATTTATGTCAAATTTTTGTTTTTGTTGGCGTTTTACACTGGAAATCGGGATTAAAAAAATCTTTGAAAAAAAAAAAAAATAGAAAACTATTCACCTAGAAACACTACCCGAATCGGGTAGTGTCACGCCTACCCTGAAAGGGAAATGGCTTAATGGTATACTATACTTTGGATTTAAAAGAAACTAACAAATCTTTGAATAATTTTAGGCTCTGTTAACATTTTTCGCCGCATATCGGTGATTTTAATTTTGCATTAATAACAAATTTATATTTTAATTTAAAAATTGCGTGAGACGAAAAATCGCGCGCTGGGCGCGTGTTTGTTTTCTAGTCCATAGCTAAAATTATGTAACTTGTTTTATTATTGTCGTGGCAGAAATCTCGATAGAAGAACTCATACAAGGAAACGTAAATATCAGACTTAGTCACTGGATAAATGAAATCGGATTTGAATATGCAAACCAAAATGAATTATTCAACAGTCGGGTAAATGATCGTGTGAGTGGTGGAAGTAAACACTGGCGGAAAATGAGATTCGCTCAGAATCGGCTCAATCGCAGTCTGCAATTCGTGAGTGGCGATGGCTCTTTTTTTCAAGTGCACAAAAAAATTTAGTGCGTGAAAAAAATTTAGTGCGCAAAAAAAATTTAGTGCGCAAAAAAAATTTAGTGCGCAAAAAGAAATTTAGTGCCAAAAAAATTTAGTGCCAAAAAAATGTAGTGCAAAAAAATTTTTTGCAAAAATGACATGTAGTGTTCTGAAGAGTTTAATGTGCCCGGAGAAATTCCGAAGAGCCTGAAAGGTATTGTGCTCGACCTTCTGAGCTTTCAAAAATCGTATAAAATTTAAATTTTGATTCACATCTTTCTGAAAAATTAATTTAAAAAACTTCAAACATTTCTGAATTAGGTTTTCAAAGAATTATTTCGTTATAGGCATATTAAATTTCAAGTTTGTTTGTCGAGGCCGATTTGCAAAAAAAATCTGTAATTTGTTATTTGAGCTACAAATAGATAAAAAACATAATTTTTTATATTTGTACTACCTACTTTGATCTGTTTATTGATATTTTAAGAAAAACACATGCAATTAGTATAAATACTCTCCACGACAGAAAATTTTGATTGTAGAGTAAATTTCTTTAATTCTTTAATTGTTATAAACGAAATATTAATAATAAACTGACATTTTTTGCATTTTCAGTGTGTAAATGCATTATTTATACTGATTTTTTCATTCAATTACATCATAATAATTAGTCAAGACCAAGAACTAAACGAGTACAATTTTAATTTCTATAAATAATTGTTATAAACAAATTCACTTATATCGAATTTCTGCACATAGAAACTTTTTATTTTCTACGGTATCATTTAATTTCATTTCAAGGATAATAGATTGCTATAAGATATTACAGTTAAAGAAAATGTTAAAAAAAAAAAGAACATGGAAAATTTTTATTTTTAGTTGAGGCACTTCTTTTCCTCCCTGAGTAATAATATTAGCATATAAAATGTTGGAATTTAATAACAATTATAATTTGTATAAACAACTGTTATAAAAAAATACAATTAATAATTATCCAACAATTTTTTTGTTGGTGGAAAATTAATCCTCGCGTTTTAAAAATTCACCTCTTCGTTTGAAAATTAACTTTTTTAAATGAAAATTTAACTAACCTATTTTTTTTAAATGATCTGTTTTTTTTTGAAAATTAAACTATTTGTTGAAAATTCATGCACTTCATTTTATAAGTTCTTCTTATTTTGCAAACAATTTTATTATTCAGTTACAAATTTCATTATTTAGTTGAAAATTCAACTCTTTTGTTACAAATTTTTTTTTTTCTGAAAATTCATCTCTTTGGTTGAAAATTGAACTATTTTATCTAAAATTTGTATTTTTTTGTTGGGAATTAATTTTTTTAACTAAAAATTTAACTAATCCATTCATGGTTTAAAATTTATCTTTTTTTTTTTTTAATTAAAAGTTCAGTTTGAAAAGTGAATTATTTTTTTAATTTTTGTAAATTAAGATTTATTTATTTCATTTCTGGTTGAAAATTCATCTTTCTTGGTTGAAAATTCAACTATTTGGTAACAAATTTATTTATTTTGTTTGAAATTCATTTATTTTATAGAAAATTAATCTTCTTTTTTAAAAATTCTTTTCTTTGGTTGAAAATTCAACAATTTTAATCAAAATCTTTTCTTTTTTTTTACTGAAAAATTTTCCTTGTTTGAAACTTCAACTCCTTTGTTAGAAATTAATTTCACTGGTTTATAATTTCTCTCTTTAGTTGTAAATTGAAATATTTGGTTGAAAATTCGTTTTTTTTCGTTGGAACCTAATTTTTGTAACTGAAAATTTAACTATTTTTCTAGAAAGAAATTTTTGTAACTAAAAATATAACTATTCCATTTCTGGTTGAAAATTTATTTTCTCAATTAACAATTCAATTATAAAAACAAAAATTTATTTACTTATTTTAAAATTAATTTATTTACTTCTTTTAAAATTAATTTATTTCGTAGAAAATGAATCTTCTTTCTTGAGAATTATTTTCTTCAGTTGATAATTCAACAATTTTAATCAAATTTTATTCTTTTTTACTGTAAAATCTTTCTTGGTTAAAAATGCAACTCTTTATTACAAATTTATTCTTCTGGTTGACGATCTCTTTGGTTATAAATTGAACTATTTTGTTAAAAATTCGTTTTTCTGGTTGGAACTCATTTTTGTAACTGAAAATTTGACCAATACATTCATGGTTTAAAATGTATGTTTTTTCGTTGAAAATACAGTTATTTGATGAAAATGGAAATATTCTGTTGAAAATTCGTTTTTTTTATTAAATATTTAAAGATGAAATTTTTTTCCTTCTTTAGTGAAAAATCTTTATTGGTTGAAAATTCAACTTCTTTGCTACAAATTCATTTTTTTTTTGTTGAAAATTCATTTCTTTAGTTGAATTTTGTTGAAATTAATTTTTTTAACCAAAAATGCATTAATTTTGTCTAAAGTTCGTTCATTTTATAGAAAAGCAATCTTATTTTTTGAAAATTCTTTTTTTTTGTCAAAATTCAATTTGAAAATTGAAAATTTGTTAAAATTTCCTTTTTTGTAGAAAATTAATCTTCTTTATGAAAAATTCATCTTTGATAACTGAAAGTTAAACTGATTGATTTAAAGTTAGAACTTCTCTGTCAAAAATGCATTTTTTTGTTTGTTTAAAATTTATATTTTTTAGTTGAAGATTCAGCTATTTAGTTTCCACAATATTATTCTCGAGATGAAAGGAAACCAGCTTGCAGCAAAAAAAAAACTTTTCCTTGTTAAAAATGCGATATAAGTGAATTTTTTGTTAAAAATTTTTCGTAATAATAATAATTGTTTCTAAATGGCAATATTTTCTCTGCTATTATTATTCTTCAGGGGGAAAAAGAAGTCAATCCAATAAAAAGAAAAAATTTCTACGATTAAAAATGCAACAAAAATGAATTTATTTATAAAAATTTTTGATAACAATATCAATTATTGTTGAATGGCAATATTTTGTGTCAACTTAATATTTTAGAGGTGAAAGAAAATGATTTCGTAGAAAAAAAATTTATACGTTCAGAAATGCGCAAATGTCAGTTTCATTCATTAATTTGTTTATAATAGTTACAAAATAAAGGACTTTAATCTACAATGCAAACTTTTTGTCGTGGAGATTATATGCGTTGATTCTATGAGTTTTTAAAAAAATATCCATAAACAGAGCCAAGTAGGTAGTACAAATGATGAAGATTATGGTTTTTTCTCATTTTTCAACTTGAGTAACAAATTCATGAAGTTTTTATCTTAAAATTAACCTATACAGCTCTCTTCGAAATTTAATCAGCTTTAATTTGGCAAAAGAAACCTAAAAATCGGTTGAAAAATACGACCTCTTGGACTTTTGGAACCACAATATCTCGTGCCGTACTGTGCAGCGGCTTACGCGCCCAGTAAAGCGGCTTACGCACCCAGTACAGCGGCTTACGCGCACAGTGCAGCGGCTTACGCACCCAGTGCAGCGGCTTACGCACCCAGTACAGCGGCTTACGCGCACAGTGCAGCGGCTTACGCACCCAGTGCAGCGGCTTACGCGCACAAGCTTCAGCTTTGCGATACTCGTATTGTAATTTCAAAGAATTACTTTACAAATATTGTGATGTAACTTTAAAATGCCTAGATTGTAATTTTACATTACATTTTGAATTGTAAAGTGTTGTAAAATAATAAATTTTTTTAACATTCTATTATTTGCCGACTTTTTATAGATTCTTCCCACGCTCAGAATTTTTTCTGGGTTTAAATGCCCTCTGTGAAGTCAGAATGTAAATTAAGCGATAGGGTGCGAAGGTTACGATCATTTAAATTTGAACGAGAGGTCACTATAGTTGTATATATATAGGAATCTATTTAGAGTCAGCTGTGATTCACGCGGGTGAGAGGGAAACGAACCTTAAAATTATATTGAAAATTACCTTGTTTCTTGATGAAAATTTGTAAAATGAATTCTGAAGGTCATGTTTGTTGTCAACAGAATGTAATATCGTCAAGATAACAAATTAGCATGAAAATGGTTCGAAGATCTCAGTACGTGATATTCGCGTGCTCGAGGAAGAAATGCCAAGGAGTTCGTTCATCGAGCTGTGTTTATTATATAGGGTGGCCGCTAAACTTCACTTTCAAAATTAAAAAAAAAAAAATTTTAATAATAGATTTAATGCTTTCACGATAATTAAAAATTAAAATTAAATAAATAATTTTTAAAGCTTTTTCGGGTTTCAATCGTGTGGATTTTTAAGACTTTAGGGTATGTAAAAAATTCTAAGAAATTGTTGATAGATTTTGATAATTTAAAGGGAGTCTGAAAGGTTTTAAAGATTTAAGGATATTTTTAAAAATTCCAAGGAATTTTCAAAAGTGTAAAATAATTTTTGAAAGATTTCCAAAGCTTATAGATATTTTAGGGTATTTTAAAGTTGCCAAGGAATTTTCAATAGACTTCAACAATTTGAAGGTATTCCAAAGAATATAAAATATTTTAGGGTATTTTTGAAATTTCCAAGGTTTAGAAATATTTTAGGGTATTTTACGATTTTTGGAAGCGTTTTCAAGAAACTTCGAAATTTAAAGAAATTTCCAAGGATTTGAATGATTTCAAGGGATTCAAAGATTCTAAGGAATTTTCAATTGATTTAAATAATTTGAAGGGATTGCAAAGAATTTTAAGGAATTTATGGTATTTCCAAAAATCCCAAGGAATTTTCAAAAGCTTAAAAAAATTTCAAAAGTTTTAAAGGATTCAAATTATTTTAGGTTATTTAGAAAGATTCCAAATAATTTTCGATTGATTTTAATGATTTGAGGGGATTTTAAAGAATTTAAAAAATTTTAGAATATTTTCAAAGATTCTAAGGAATTTTCAATTGATTTACATAATTCGAAGGGATTGCAAAGAATTTTAAGGGATTTAGGGTATTTCCAAAAATCCCAAGGAATTCTCAAAAGCTTAAAAAAATTTCAAAAGTTTTAAAGGATTCAAATTATTTTAGGGTATTTAAAAAGATTTCAAATAATTTTCGATTGATTTTAATGATTTGAGGGGATTTTTAAGAATTTTGAAGACTTTAAAATATTTAAAAAGATTCAAAGGAATTTTCAATCGACTTAAATAATTTCAAACGAATGCAAATGATTTTAAAGATTTTAGGGCATTATTATCAATTCTAAAGAATTTTCGAGAGCTTTACAAAATTCCATATGATTTCCAAAGATTTTCAACGATTTGAAATATTGTACGATATTTTTAAAAATTCCAAGGAATTTTTAAGAGCTTCAAAAAATCTCAAAAGATTCTAAAATATATTAAATATTTTAGGGTTGTTTAACAGATTCCGAGGAATTTTTAAGAGCTTCAAAAATTTAAAAGGATTTCAAAAATGTGTAAATGGTTTAAAATATTTTAGGGTATTTTAAAGTTTCCAAGGGATTTTATAAAATTACTGAGGATTTTAATGATTTTACCGGATTTTAAAATTTCAGAAGGTATTTTAATGAGTTGTTAAAAATTTACTTAGAAGTCTTATAAATTTCATCGAATTCTTTTAAATTTTAAAAATTAGTCACTTTTTGGGTCAGAAATTAGTCACTTTTGGTCACTTTTTCACTTTTTTCTGGACGACCGAAAAATCCCGAAAAATATGGAATACCAAAGTTTTCGGTTTAAACTTATAATTTTTTTATTTAATATCCTCTCAGAAGTAAAAATATAACGAAGAAAGACAAAATGGCAATACCTTAAAATTATTAAAATCTATTAAAAATTTCTTGGGTTCTTTTAAAATACACTACAATATTTTTAGTTTAAAAAATTTGTTTGAAATTCTTTAAAATAGGCGAAATATAAAAATCCGAAATTGGAGAATTCCCGAATTATGAAATTCCCGAACAATTTACAATATTGCCGAATTCAAAAATTCACGAATATTAAAATTCCCGATAGTTTCTAATATTACCGAATTTGAAAATTTCTGAATAATTAAAAAAATGGTTCTTTAATCAATATTATTTATTGCAAATACAATAATGAAATATTTTATCAAAGACATTTTTTTTAAAACTTCAGTGCATGTTTTTAAATTATTGTTGAAATTAAAAATATCAATAATATAAAAATTATTCTCAATGTAAGATTTTTTTGTTGTTTAAAATGTGCATAGTAGTTTTTTCAAAATATTGCTTTTATAATGAAAATCTTGTTCTTGTATTATTCTTTTAAGATAGGAAATATTTTTTCCAATTATTTCTATTTCAAATTCAAACAATAATTTTAAAAATAATACATTCAACATAAAAAAAAATTTCGATTACAATGTTTTATTATTAGGGAATTTTTAAATTCGGTAATATTATAAATTGTTCGGTAATTTTATTATTCTAGAATTTTCAAAATCGGGATTTTTATATTTCGGAAATTTCATAATTTCGAGAATTTTCTATTTTAAATATTTTCTTTTTCAGGAATTTTACAATCTCGGGATATTTATTTTTCGGGATTTTTCGGTCGTCCCGAAAAAAGTGAAAAAATGACCAAAAGTGACTAATTTCTAACCCAAAAAGTGAGTAATGATTTGAATTTAAAAGAATTCGATGAAATTTATAAGACTATCAATTGAATTTTAAATAACTCAGGATAAAAACATTAGATTTCAAAAAGACTCAAGATAAATTCAATATAATTGAAATGAATTAAAAATTAATACAAAAATTTAAGGAGAATGAGAAAAATTCGATGAAATTCATAAAAATACAAGGTGAATGAAAAAAATTCAACGAAATTAAAAACAATTGAGAAATATAACAAAATTCTTTGAAATGATTGAATTCAATTAGTTCGAAATGAATTTAGAAGAATTCATGATAATTAAAAAAATTTAAGATAATATCGAAGAATTTAAAAGAATTCAGGATAAAATAATAAGAATTCAGGGTGAGTTCCAAATGAATTACAAAAAATATTTAAAAATGTCTCCAAATCTTTGAAACCCTACAAAATCTCTCACTTCTTGTGAATAAATTATTTTTATTACATTAGAATAATATTAAATCCCGTAAAATCATTGAAATCCTCAGAAATCTTGTAAAAAAATCTTCAAAAATGGTAAAATACCCTAAAATATTGCTAAACTTTTGAATTATTTTGAAATCGCTTAAAACTTTTTAAAGATCTTTACATTTCCTTGGAAATTTCAAAAATACCCTAAAATATTTTATATTCTTTGGAATGCCTTCAAATTGTTGGTCTATTGAAAATTCCTTGGCAACTTTTAATATACACTAAAATATTTATAATCTTTGGAAATCTTTCAAAAATTATTTGACACTTTTGAAAATTCCTTGGAATTTTTAAAAATATCCTTAAATCTTTAAAACCTTCCAGAATCCATTTAAATTATCGAAATCTATACAAAAAAAATTTAGAATTTTTTTAAATACCGTAAAATCTTAAAAATCCTATCAAATATCTTCAAATAGTCATCGAAAATTCCTCAATAGATAAATTCACGCATCACGAAGACGCGAACAATTACTGCGAATGCAGTAGAGTTATATTTCCAATATACAAAAATCCTCCTATAAACAAGGAAAATAATTTTGTTAAAAAATTTAAAAACGATATTGGTAGATTATGGTAGGTCGCGAAAGGTTCTTAATTTGGGCAATCGATGCGTCTCGAAGACGCGAACAAACATGTCAGATTCAGTATTGTAGTATTCCCAATATCAACAACATTTTTCTCATATAAACAGAACACACACATTTTTTTGAAATTCCACAAATCGGTACTGGTGGGTCATAAAAGGTTCAACAATAGGTCAATCGATGCGTCTCAAGGACGCGAACAAATATACTACATATAATATTGTTGTATTTCGAATAATATAGCAGTTTTTCTCATATAAACAGAATGAACCATTTTTTGAAACTTCATAATTGAAACTGGTGAGTCACAAAAGGTTCAGCAATAGGTCGAACAAAGCATCTCGAAGACGCGAACAAATACGCTTCACATAGTATTGTTGTCATTTGATTATTAGGAAAGTTTTTCTTATATAAATAGATTAAACCAATTTTTGAAACTTCATAAATCGATACTGATGGGTCATAAAAGGTTCAAAAATAGGTCAATCGATGCGTCTCAAGTACACGAACAAATACACTTCATATAATATTGTCGTATTTCCAATATCAAAACAGTTTTTCTCATCTAAACAGAAGAAGCCACTTTTTTGAAACTTCATAAATCGGTACTGGTGGGTCACAAAAGGTTCAGCAATAG